>CAMZMU010000043.1:68479228-69007542 GCA_947311845.1 Poa pratensis
GCTTGGTTAGACTACCTCAGCCTCTATCGCGGTGAAGCACGGCCGAGTGCCCCGGACTGTGTCGATGAAGAAAAGGTTCAGTGTATGAATATTAGAATATATTTTTTGAGCATAAAATAACAAAGGTTTTCACAAAATTATATGACACATATAAGAATAATGAATAAGTCAAACTAATATTCATTGCGCTCATTGTCGCGCGTTCTAGGGTCCATATTTACATATAGGATACAGTTAGTACTTATTATTTTATGTTTTATCGTCGCGTGTTCTTGTATGCATCACCTATTATTTACTGTGTCAGTTTTTGCACGCGTATTATTTCATGCATGAAATGATGCCATACAACCCGTCATTTCACGTGCCATTTCGTCATCGCGTGTAATTAAGGTCGTTATTTCAAGCTAGGAGAAGATTACTATTGGTCATTACTAATGTAGTTTCACCATCATGTGTCCCTATATGTTAGGATATAGCTAGTGGTTATAATTTCATTTGTCATCTCGTAGTTGTGCATTGTTAGTACATGCATAAATGATAGCAATTAACTATCAATTCATAAGTTAGCCCGTCGTTGTGGTGGCTTGGGTTAGGATACCTCGGTGCCCAAAGATTTCACCATCAGTGTATTTCGCACGAGCCTTCACTTTGGTGTTTATCATGAACTTGGACTTGTATTTATCATGATTTTTCTAATACCTATACTTGTTTTCCGCGTCACCATGTGTTCGTATACATGTCGATTCAAATCTTCAAGCCCATATAATTTTCTCATATAAGAAACCTTTATATGTGGTTTACTACTACTTTAATAAACTTAATTGATTACTCCAAAAATTATAAATACTTTCAGTATTGCTTTTAGTTCTTCATATTTTTCGTTCATTACGGTCGTATCTTCAACATACTTCGGTGGATGGGGACAATAAGGTAGGTTTTAGATGTTTACAGTTAGTTAGATGTAGGTGTTTAATATTAAACCTCGAGTTACTTTATAGGAAAGAGAGCCTCTACAGCAACATTCTGCATGGAGTCCAACGAGTTATCAAGCATTGTTGTTAGAGAAGTTAACCAATTGTTTCACTACAAGTAGTCACATGTTTTAGGGGGGCTTAAGTTATGCAAGGAGACGACCACTACAAGGTTCTTAGTTTTTGGTAGGCCACAAATTATTGCCTATAGTTTCATGAATCATCTCGTTGTCATGGGCTATTCTTATTTGCACAAAATGATAGAAATTGTCATTTCATGAGTCATCGGAGTGTTAGGATACCCTATGTGGGGTATAGCATGAAATGATAGCATAAAAACTGTCATTTAATATGTCATTTCGTCATCTAGTGTTATCGTACTCCATTTTAAGCTTGGAGACAACTATTTAATAGTGTCCTTATATAAAAATAGAGGGAGTATTATTTTAATCATGGAATGTGATTGATTACCTATCATTTCATTTTGAGTCATCTTGTTGTCGTAGCAGAGTGTTAGGATAACTATCAACTCCATTTATCATTTTTTTTCTCATATTTATTCTTGTTATTTTGTGTCACCAGGTTTTCCAGAGAGAGATCGAGTGAACCCATCAACCTCAGTCAACTTTTCCATATAAGAAACACCTTTTACTTTGGTTTGCTGGTAGATTTAATTTATGGAATTAAGTAAAATGTATGAATTTCTTACTTCCTTTCTTTTCACTAACATTGTAACTCAAACCTATTCGGTGGAGTTGGGATATCAAGCGAGCTCCTTGTTGTTTTATAGGTAGTTAGATGGAGTAGACGCGCCGCATATCCTTCTTTCCGTCCAATATTAAACCACGGGTTACATTATGGTGAAGAGAGCCGCTACTTCAACACTCTGCACTTGGACACCAAACAAGTTGGTAATCGACACTATTGTTGTCATCAAGCATTGTTGTATATAATCATTTCCATTTCAAGCAGTCGTGTGTTTATAGTGGCCTTATTTTATGCTAGTAGAGGGGTCAATGGCTATCATTTCATGTGTGGTTTTGTTGACGGTCATTATTATTTTATCTTAGGAAGTGGTTGTTATCTATGATTTCATGTGTCATCTCGTTGTTGCATGCTAATATTATATCCAAGTTGACGGACGTCAACATGATCAAGAACTATCGGTCAAATTCCCATAAATCGAGGCTAGTCCATGCCATCGACACGACAATGTTTGAAACACGGAGGCGTTCACCGTGGAGATGGGAGAAGACCCGGATTCATTGAAGTCCTCGATCTTGATGTCCAAACCCTCGTTGGCGATGAAGTTGTCTATCTTGTGGTCATGGTGCCCTATGATGTAGGAGTCGAAGTGGGTTAGGCCCGGGTGGATGTGACGAAACGTGTGAGCTCGGTTAGACTGCCTCCGTCGCGATGGGGCAGGACACGACCAAGTGCCATTCAGTGTATGAATATTTCGTACCTGCATCGTGATATTGTGCTCCCATGAATTATAATGTTGGATAGAAATCACGATGCACTCAAAATGTAAGAGCATTCGACATTTCCTCATCTTGATCCACAACATCTCATCATTCGATTATCTACTTCCTCATCCATATCCCATCCGCATGCATGCGCGCACGATCCCTTGACCCATGCACGACCGGAGTCATGAGTTCCCCTTGCGATGAATAAGAGACCGCCTTGTTTGGCCCGACACTTATCTTCTGCGTCGTGGTCACGTATGGTAGAAGCGAGCGTGACGCCGCCGCGGTACAACGCCTCCACGTGCGTGCATGAACACACTATAATCTTGGATCCCAAATCCCGTTCGATGCAACACGGAAGGTGATCGATGGTGAGCTACGGATCGAGCGCGACGGGCCAGACGCCAAGGTCCGCCGTTGTTGGGTTGACGCCGAAAGCGGTCGGAGTCGATTGCGGCGGACTAGTGGGTCTCGTAGGTGGCCAAAAAAAATCACATACATGACGCGGCTGTGCACGTTACAAAGATCGGTACGATGAAAATCATTTTGTGCAATACTACAAATCGTGTGTATTAACTGGCTGCTTTGGAAGTTGAAGTGGAGTGAATCGATAGGTTGCTGGTTTCGATTCGATGGAATTGATGCTTTGGCAAGTACCGAGACATGCATGTACAGCTAGCCCAAACGCCGCGAGCTTGTTGACTCGCTAGCAGAGCAGAGTGGCCAATGAGATGGCGAGAACTGCCTCCCACGGATTGCCAATCTGAGCCGTCCACTCGCGGCAGGAAAGTTAAACACAGAAAGCACAGTGCGAATCTCAAACACCACGCACGCAAACACATCCATTCGATCTCTCTCCAGTCTCATTCTCATTCTCGATCCCCTTTCTCTCTCGCTCTCGCTCTCCGCCGGCGCCGCCGCACCTCCTCCCCCTTATTCCCGACGGCCGGCACATCCGGCGAAGATTTCCCACCAGATTCTGGCCGCCATAGAGGGCCTCTTCCTATATAGGGACCTGCTGCACGCCAGGGCGCGACCCTCGGAGGGGACCCGCTGCACGTCGGAGGAAGGAGGCAGGAGGAGATCGATGACCGGCGGCGCCGCCTAGTAGCGGCTGCCGGCGCCCTCCTTCCCCACGTCCTCCTCCACCAGCCCAATCCCCGACCGCCTCCAAGGTCGACGCCTCCCACAGGGAAATCCAAGGGATCCTCGACTTCTCCTCGCTCAGTCACTCAACGCCCACCTGCACCGGTGCGACGCGCACGAGAGCTCCCCCAAGCCCCAACGCCGCGTTCTAGATACCCGCCCTCAAAAAAGGTGATTTTTTCTTTCCCCCCATGCTCCCGCTCCAATCCTTTGTTGCTTACCAAATTTCCTCCCGCCTCTCTGCTTACTGAAACGATGATGATGTCCAACTTGGCACCACCGGCAGGAAGCGTTTCGTGGCTTGCACCATCGGTCCAGCGGCGTCTTCCCCATCCTGCTGCGGCTGCTGCCCCAACATGCAGCCAACCCTAGCGTGGCGGCAAGGCGACGGTGCCTGACAGAAGCTGGACAAGGAGCTCAAGCGGCGGCGACGGTGGCATCCACAAGCTGCTACGCCCTCGCTACCGTGCTGCCCTTCCTTTACAAGCCACTGTGCTTTTGGTGAGCTTCAAGATGCTCGAGTTGCTCCTGCTCTCTCTGAAGACGCCGGCCATCCAGCCCACGATTTACGAATCAGTGCAGTGGTTTGTATGACCAGTACGATTTGCTTGGCGTAATTTCCGAACAATGGACTGTGTAGTTCGGAAGTTTCGTTTGAGTAATGATTTCTGTCTGCAGGAATTATTAGTGTTTAGCTGCACAAGCCAACACCTTTCTTTCTTGTGAGTGAGGTCTTCTTTGCATGCAAAGTAGTCGCTGGTAGTGCGTTAGTAATTAATTAATGATTTAAAAAGATGAGAACTACTACATGTCGTCCATCTATGGAAATAAATACAGTAGCTCATGTCTTGCAAGTCGAACCAACAGAAGCCTTGCTATGTGCATGACTATATGTATCTTGTTGCAGGCTCGTCTCTGAGTAAAAGAGCAGACGCTTGTACGACCAAACCACTTTAATATGTAGGTGTACTGTACTAGCATGTAGATAGAGTAGCTGAGGTATATGAATTGCTAACTGAACAATAGATGGAACTCGTGAATGAGAAAGTGAGGTCTGTACTATTCTAGTGAGAGAGATTGTGCAGTTGAATCTTCAGTTTTAGACCATCTTAAAGGAGCTTTTGTTCTGCAGTCTAACAACATGCCAAAATAGGCGTCTTTTAAATAGCTTTCCACTACGTGGTGAGCTTCCCCTTTTATCCTCTAGATGCTCTCATGCCATGTTCACCGAGCCTTGAAATATCATGTGCTTCACCTCATCTTGCCGATGATTTAGGAATCAATATTGTGGCTTGTTGTATGCTTCGAGTTTGCTAGGCTGTGATGATCTGCAATGGATAGTACTAAGCTTCTTTTCCTGAATGAAATGTCCAGTTCTTAATGTCTGCAACCTCGTCTTTTGCTCCAATATCTGCAACCTCGTCTGACCTATACATACCATGGTTTCTTTTTTGCAGCACCGATCTGAGACTGAACCAGCCCCAGTAGTCGAAGCCTCTGAACATTATGAAGGCCAAGTCGCCGATGGGGATCTCACACCATCTATCCAGCAGCGACCACGCCCCCGATCTGCTTGCTGCTGCCGCCTCCCCAACATGAGGAAAGCTGAAGGTCGTGAAGCGGGAGGCGGCAGCAGAGGGGAACCGGGAGGAGGAGGACGATGCTTCTTTGGCCAGCCTATACCTCCACCCACGCTGCCTTGTGATGGTGGTGCCTCCGTGGTGGTTTAGGTGAGCTTCCCCTTCGAGCTTGCGATCTAGTAATTTTTGAGTGAGTGCTGTTGTGGTTCTATGATTACGATTTACTAGTTGGCTGCGATGATCTGCAATGGACTATGTGGGTATGAAATTTCACTCGATTCGGCTCACTGGATGTTTTTAGTTACCTACTAGTTCTAGGTATCGAGTGTGGCCACGAATACATAATATTCTACATCTTTTTGGGCGATGCCCGGCGTGGCCTAACAAAAATGTGTCCCCTTTTCTGTCACAAAGTTTGATCCGATGAAATTTGCTTGCCTAAGATGATCTGAAATCCACTAAGTAGTTAAGAATATTGATTAGGTTCGCCTCACTGGATTTTTTGATTACCTAGTTGTATTTCTATTTGGGCATTGCTCGACCATGGCTTTAGAAAAATGTATCCTTTTTTATTGTAAAGTTTGATCTGCTGAAAAGTGATTTGTTTTAATAATAAGTTATGCAATTCCATCCATGGGACAGAAATGTTTCTCAATGTCTGCATGTGCTCAGCCCAATAGAAGAGATTACTTCTCCAAGAATTTATTTTTGGTCAAGAAATGTTTCTGGTCAAGAAATGTTTGCCCTTCTACATTTTTTTTCCTTTTTTTGTCATTTTGCATTGCTGGGTCACAGACTCACAGCACACTAGTGAGTTTTGTCGTTGGCTTGCTGGACCTGTGTCTCATAATTTCTGGCACGAATCACACAGCCATGCATGCGCCACTTGTCTTGAATTAATGTGCTGGTTCCCAGCTCGTTTGTGCTGCTTCTGCTGTTGCATGATTGTCTCCTAGCTATGTATGTAGTAGGAATGTTGGTAAAAGACACTCTAATATTTTAATATTTTGGTCTTCATTTGTGGCCTCCGAACAAGGTGAAAATTTTCGCTAGTAAATTTTCGTCTATTGAGGCCTCTCCTGGATGTACCCTTCAAAAGAGAAGAAAGCAGAATTTACACACGATTTCCTCTGAACCCGCATCATAAGTTTTAAATATTTATTCAAGGTCGTTCAGATCAAATGCTTGTGCTTCTATTCTCATCTCCTCTCATAACCACCATTTGCTGACCTCTCGTGCTCACTCCTATGCAGATATGATTTTATTTGAGGCGGCAGTGGCAGCTGAAGCTGAAGTAGATGGAGGCCAATATCTCAATTATTAGAGGCCTAGCTGCCGGTTCCAGTTTGTATGCAGCAGAAAAGGTGATTTTTTTCATGCGTTGGCCTCGTTTTTTTAGGTCCCGCTCAGTCCAAGAGATTCATATGGTTTGGTGTTGGGTTCTGAAGCTTCTAAGCATGCTACCCATTGTTTTCTTTCGTTAATGTATATATGGGCAGATGCTTGCTTCTGCAATTTTTCTTGTCAGGCACACCATCATCTCATACTTGAATTTAATGCAATCCAGGCTCGTGACTTTTCATGGCTTTGTCTAGATTGATTTTCTCTTTGGCTGTCTTCGGTTGCCTATGAATGCATAATTTATTATTGACTGGATATATTAGAAACCCATTTAACCAAATTTTGGAACCAAACCTCCAGGATCTGCAAGCTGGCACTTGAATTACTAAGCCTATAACACATTTTTGTGTTGATGATAAACAAGCAAAGATTCTGTATTGGATGTTTTCTTGTAATTTTTGGGTACGACATGATCCCCAATGGTTTATTTCTCTCTGCTGGCTGTTTTCATGATTACCCTTATTGCGCATCCTAAATTAAGACCCTGTGGTGATGCTATAGTGGCAATGTGCGAGAATGCATGCCAATTCCATCTCGTTCTTGTTTCATCTTTTATAGTTTTAGAGGAAATGATCTGCTGGTGCACTTATTCACCTTGCCAAGAGTCTGATGATGCTCCTTTTCACCTTTGGCTGTGAATTTCGGTGCTATAATACATGTGCTTTTATGCAGCATCTGTGTTCATTAGAATGAAGAAACCTTATTGCTTGCATAGTGTTATTTATCCATACATCATGTCTAAAATTTGGATGATGCTTCAGTTGTCTTATTGTTTTCTTGCTTGCCATCTTTGGTCAGTACACCAATAAACTCTGAAGCTCTGCACATGAGAAAATAGTAGTCGAGAATTTACACATGTTTGTCCTGTTCCTTTTTTCTTTTCTTTTTGTCATTTTGCCAAAAGGAGAAGATAGTTGTGTCCTACGTACGCAAGCGAAAGCTCAAGCAGTTGCTTGCGTGCACAAGCAAGGCACCAAAAGTCCCGATTTTTTTTGTACGTGCTTATGTTAATGTTCGCTTGCATCTTGCCTTGTATTTTTCTGTGCTGATTTGCATGTTCGATCAGGACCGGCCAAATTTGCCTTCTTTTGTGCATTGGTCTGCTATTTATTTCTTGTAGTCCGTGATCTTTGTAGCTAACAGTGGCTTTGTATGCACATTGTTGTCAGGAGAGAGGGCTAAAAGGTTACGGGGAAATGGTCCATCCGCGAATGGCATGTTCTGATGTTGGTCGTTGGCTCAGATCCCCTCCTCTCTGTTTTGTCTTGCTGCACATCAGATGGAGTTGCTTCGTGCTGATATATTTCCTCTTGTCCTTTGTGAATGGTCCTTGCGATGGCGCTGGTTCAGTACAGGTTGGTGTTGTGCTGTGTATGCGCTACTGGTGGCAGGGAGCGACCGAGTGACGCGGGTAGCTGGACGCAAAGAGCTGTCGAGATGGTCTGTGGCAAGGGAGAGGATGGCAGCACACAAAAAGCAAGAAGGAACGCCTCAATGGCATGCTCTGCTTCAGCTCACATGTTAATACCTTCCTCCCAGGTTTGCTTTGGTCTGTACAACAAACTATACTGCATGTGTTTGTGAAAGTGCTTCTCACTACAGGAATGGCTCGCTAGAAGCTGGTGTATGTGTATGTCACAGCTTACTTATCTCCATATAAAGTACAGGGACAGATGAGAATCCTGATGGCTACGGGCATTGCTGCTCTTATTTGGACTCTGTGGAGAGTGATTAATGCTTCTTGTTTTAAAGAAGTTTTACCTGTTGATCCTACTAACTCTGTTATTACTCGGCAGGCGCACTGGCTTTTGTCACCACGCTTGTTTGCAGAAGAAATAGGGGCGTGAAGCAAGCAAATCCTTGTAGCCAAGTTGCTGGTGGTGGTGGCAGATGAGTACTTGGGTAAGAAGGTTGGGCCTGATATGGTGCGTCGACACTGGACGATGGTCGATCTCCTTCATGTTACTCTCCTGATGATGGAGAATGCACCTGGTGAAGCTTGGAGTTGTTTTGAGATAGTTGATGAGTGTTTGTATGTACTTACTGTAGTGGGTTTTACAGCATGGTGAGTTTTCCTCCTGTGGGTTTGCTATGTAGCAGTAGTAGCTCTAATAACTAGCTGGAAACGGGTGTATGTGTTTGTGTGTAAGGAACCTGGGTGTGTATGTCACGGTTCCATTTGAGAAATGAAATTCGGAGGAGTTGTTCCTTTATTGGAAAAGATCATGCAGTTTCTGATCATTGGCATGACCAAACCTTTTAAGTTGTCCATGTGTTTTGTGAAATGAATGTCTTGTCTTACGAAAACTGGAGACACCAAAAGGCTAAAGTTTTAAGGATGTCATGTCTTACGAAAACTGGAGACACCAAAAGCCTAAGATTTCAAGAATGTACTGTCATATGAAAACTGGAGACACCAAAAGCCTAAGGTTTCAAGAATGTCTCGTCTTCCGAAAACTGGAGACACCAAAAGCCCAAGGTTTAAAGGAGCTATACTTGTAGTTCTATGTGCGTGTAGGTACCCACTCCACCTAATAAACTCCAACCAAAAAACATGTAAACTGCATAAATGCACACAGCAGAATAGGGAGCATTTATGGGATTAACTGCATCCATGTGCATGCGCATGGCTACCGTGACAGCACTTATCACAATTAAATATGACGCAGATCTCCACACTGCCTTAGCAATTACCATTAGACGTTTGGTTTCTCACATGCCATGTCACTGATCCGTGGCACACCACATCACGACCGTCCAATTCCCTCCATCTATCTCAATAAGCAAGGAACAAGGAACAGAACCGAAACACACTCTCTCTCCTGATGTTCTTCTTCCCACCAAGCTAGCCATGTCTCTTCTTCTATAAATACAAGCCCACCGTCAGCGGAGCCGCGCGGGGTATCGCGCGTGACTTGTGACTTGGGCTTGGCGAGGCGAGGCGTGGCGTGGTGTGTGAGCTCGCCGGACTGCTGGCTGGTTTTGTTCTTCTTCCGCGTCCTCCTCCTTTCTTTTTTAGAGGTGTGGGTGTTTGTCTTGTTGGGCTGGGTGTCGTAGGTGTAGAATCGACGGGCGTCACACCTTGCGTGGCCTGCTTGTGCCGACCGTTCACGCTCGGCATACGGCTGAACTATACCGAGCGTGAACGCTCGGCATACGTCTGACTCTGGGCGATCCCGTCGCGCTGTATGCCGTCGATCGGTACGCTCGGCATACAACGCCGTAGACGCTCGGCATACAGTTCTCATGATGCCGACCGTGCACGCTCGGCATACAGCACACACGTGGCCACTGCTAGTGCTCGCTGGGCAAGCTTCTGCCGAGCGTTGTTAGGCTTTATACCGACCGTCGCCACGCTCGGCATACGCCGGACGCGCCGTCAGACGGACGTCTCCGTCAAGACTTTTGCCGAGCGTTTGTATGCCGACGGCCAGCTTTGACGCTCGGCAATAGTTCTGTTGCCGAGCGTTTTCATATGCCAAGCGTTTCGCTGTGGTATGCCGAGGAGATGTACGCTGAGCGTTCTTTGCCGAGCGTTACGCTCGGCATACAGTTATGCCGAGCGTTTTCCCATGTTTGCCGAGCGTTCTCGGCGCTCGGCATAATTTACCAGTCCTGTAGTGAATGGTCAATCCAGCTAACCATTCAGGGACGTAATACAGAGAGCATAAGCATCATTGGATCTATGAGCGACTTTTGTGTTATCTCCAAGAACGTTCCATCCACCTCATGTTTCGGTGCAACACTCTCACGACAATACGAGAAGGCAGCATCGCCGAGGATACTTGCAGGTGATATGAGTGTTGGCTGGTAATCCGACAAATTCATCGAACAATTACAGGCTGGCCATTTGTGTTCGAACTTGAGTGAGCTCACAGCCGTCAGCCTACTGCCTTCTTCTCCTCCCCTGCAGCCTCGTTGAGGTTGTACATGTAGGCACCGCTACACTTAAACTCGGCGAATAGAAAGCCACCTCCACAGTCCCAGACGCCCTTCAACGAATCGTCCCGCTGAGAGCCTTCCTTGACCAGAATATATGGTTGCTCCCACCGGTGATCCGCAGTGAGTAACCAGAGTACGGTCTCCCGCCCTTCTCTGCGTAGATGCACAAGCGGCCCCGTACCTCCAACATCATGAATTCAGAGATGTCTTGCCCTTCCGGGACGGCAGCCTGGTCACAGCCTCGCTATCGAAATCGAAAGCAAGCACGGACATGTCCTCATTCTTATTGATAAGGAAGTACACTTTGTTCTCGGCCGTGTGAAGACAGTAGTTACAATCCGTGACGTTGTCGCATGAGAAGACTGTCCTTAGTTCTTGGCCGCCGCTGCCGTCCAGTGATACCACCATCAACCTCCCGCTATCGTCGTCAGACTCACCGATGAGAGCCTTGTAGACCTTGCCGGATGGTCCGTACCCGAACCCTAGGATGTGGCGCTTCACGTCCTCCTTGCCAGGGTTTGGCAACTGCAAGGACATGTGTGCCTCCTCCTTGGTGGCCGGGTTGAAAACGAGGCCTTTGACGGATGACTGCCCTTGCATGCCTTCGCAGGACAGGAGGACAAGCCCGTTGAAAGTGCCGGCGTACCAGCAGCGGTGCTCCATGCTGAAGGCGTGCTCGATGACGAACGTGGGGCCGACAACGTGGAACTGGAAGTAGAAGGCCTCGCTATCCTGGTCACAGCCTCGCTGCATGTCGAAATCGAAAGCAAGCACGGACATGTCCTCATTCTCATTCTCATCCTCATCGATAAGGAAGTACACTTTGCCGTCAGCCGTGTGAAGATAGTAATTGCAACGGATGTCCTGGCACATCCGTCCATCCACATGCATGCATCAGCCGTACATCCACATGCATGCGCGCGCTGGATGGTGGTACTTTACAAGCTAGCTGCTCTTCCTCGTGCAGCAAGTTGTCCGGCCACGTCACGCCTCCTTTTTCCCGGATTCGATGGAGTATAGCGTACGTACTGGAGTACGTAATTAATTGTGCACGCATACAGACAGCTGTGAGCACACCTGCGCTGCGCCACATCGCGTACGTCGACCCATCCATGTTCCGTTCAAGGAAAAATAAAAGAAAACACGCGAGCCATTTCCGTCGTCTCTCTCTCTCACCCGATTCATGCATTCTAGGCAGGAATTAATTTGCAGCCAGTACACTCTCGCCTACGTACAGCCAGTGGTAGAATCATCAAATCAAGGGAGCCCTTAATTAATTGGTTTAGGGTTAAATATGACAATATGCATAGGAGTACGTAGTATCATCAAACAACACTAATTTCTAAGCCATGAATTATTACGTCATTTCTAGCTATAAACACCCATATATGTTATTTGTGTGATATTACATTACTCTATTTTCTATATGATGTTTGATTAGTAGGTGAGGTTAATGTTAATGATCGCTCTCGGTTCTAGCTCTTATTTGATCCCTACTATATATGTGCATGTCTCGATTTTTTAATATTAATTTTTAAACATTTTCTCTTTATAATGTATTGGTGGTGATACTTACAAATTGTATAAAAAAAGGATCCAACAAACCGAGAATCAAAAGGCTGGCGATTTATAGGAATTTATGTTATCTCTTTTCTTAACAGTTGTACCATGATTTTATCATACAATAAATTATTTGGAGAATAACCTGATTATTTATGGTGTTAGCTATTTTATCAATGTGATGTGCCCATATGGTCTATATGCTTAGAGGTAACAAAATAGACAATCGGGAAGGACGTTTTTATAATTAAACTAAAATTCATGAATATTGGGTGCTTCATATGTCCGCTAGAACTCTTGAAGTGTTAGTCTTATCAGAGTGAGATGTGCAGCCTTCAAAATAATGTTTTTCAAGAGTTGATTTGAAAGCATGCATGCATCCATATATTGTTCTATATTTTAAACTCAATATTAAACCTCGAGTTACTTAATGTGTAAGAGAGCCTCTACTTCAACATCCTGCACTTGGAGTCCATTGAGTTATCAAGCATTGTTGTCAGAAAAGCTAAACAGTTGTTTCTACTACAAGCGTTCACACGTTTTTAAACCTTAAATTATGCAAGGAGACGGGCAGACGACCACTAAAAAGTTCATAGCTTTTGGTAGGCGACAAACTATTGCCTATAGTTTCATGTCGCATTGTTTGTGGGCTATTCTTATTTGCACAAAATGATAGAAATTATCATTTCATGTGTCGTCGACGTGCTAGGATACCCTTTATGGGGGTATAGCATGAAATGATAACATAAACCCGTCATTTAATATGCCATTTCGTCATCAAGTGTTATTATGGTCCTTATTGAAGGCTTGTAGACAACTATTATCTATCATTACTTGTGACGTTTCGAAATCGTGTGTCCTAATTTTAGTTTAATACATAGATATTGGCTATGATTTCATGTGCCATCTCATCGTCACATTATTATTTTATGCATTAAATGAGATTCATAACCTTTCATTTCATGAGTCGTCAGGTTGTCATGGCGGAGTGTTAGGATAACTCGGTGTTAAAAAATTCAAGCATGAATGTACTTTTTTGCGAGTCTTCACTTTTGTACTTAAAATGAACTATCACCTATATTTATCATGTTTTTGCCTCATATCTATACTTGTTATTTTGCATCACCATGTTTTCCAGAGAGATATCGAGTGAACCATCAACCTCGTTCCTTTTTTCGTATGAAAATACCTTTTACGTTGTTATACTAGTAAATTTGATTTACGCAATTAATTAAAATGTATGAAAACTTTATTATTGTTTTAAAATAGTTTTCTCACTTACTTTTCTGTCACTCACATTGTAACTCAAACCTACTTCGGTGGACTTGGGGTTATCAAGCGAGCTTTTGTTTTTTTGGTAGTTAGATGGAATAGACTGCCACATATTCTTCTTTTTGCCAATATTGAACCACATGTTACATTATAAGGAAGAGAACAGCTACTTCCAACTTTGCATTTGGACACAAACAAGTTGGTAATGGACACTTGTTATCATCAAGCATTGTTGTATACAATCATTTCCACTTCAAGCAGTTGCGTGTTTGTAGTGGCCTTATTTTATGCTAGGAGCGGTCAATGGCTATCATTTCATGTGTCGTTTTGTTGTCGGTCATCCTTATTTTATGTCTGGAAGTGGTTGTTATCTATGATTTGATGTGTCATCCCATTGTCGCGTGCTAATATTGATGCAAGTTGACGTGACATCAACAAGATCAACTACCACGAGACGAATTCCCAGAAATCACGACTAGTTTATGCCATCAACACGATAGTATTTGAAACAGGGAGGTGTACACCATAGAGATTGGAGAAGACCCTGTAGACATCGAAGTTGTCGATCTTGATGTCCCAACCCTCGTTGGTGATGAAGTTTTTTATCTTGTGTTCATGGTGCTCGAAGATGTAAGCCTGGAAGTGGGTTGACTCCGGGTGGACATAGTGACTAGTGTGAGCTTGGTTAGACTACCTCAGCCTCTATCGGGTGAAGCACGGCCGAGTGCCCTGGACTGTGTCGATGAAGAAAAGGTTCAGTGTATGAATATTAGAATATATTTTTTGAGCATAAAATAACAATGGTTTTCACAAAATTATATGACACATAAGAATAATGAATAAGTCAAACTAATATTCATTGCGCTCATTGTCGCGCGTTCTATGGGTCCATATTTACATATAGGATACAGTTAGTACTTATTATTTTATGTTTTATCGCCACGTGTTCTTGTATGCATCACCTATTATTTACTGTGTCAGTTTTTGCACGCGCTATTATTTCATGCATGAAATGATGCCATACAACCCGTCATTTCACGTGCCATTTCGTCATCGCGTGTAATTAAGGACGTTATTTCAAGCTAGGAGAAGATTACTATTGGTCATTACTAATGTAGTTTCACCATCATGTGTCCCTATATATGTTAGGATATAGCTAGTGGTTATAATTTCATTTGTCATCTCGTAGTTGTGCATTGTTAGTACATGCATAAATGATAGCAATTAACTATCAATTCATAAGTTAGCCCGTCGTTGTGGTGGCTTGGGTTAGGATACCTCGATGCCCAAAGATTTCACCATCAGTGTATTTCGCACGAGCCTTCACTTTGGTGTTTATCATGAACTTGGACTTGTATTTATCATGATTTTTCTAATACCTATACTTGTTATTCCGCGTCACCATGTGTTCGTATACATGTCGATTCAAATCTTCAAGCCCATATAAATTTCTCATATAAGAAACCTTTATATGTGGTTTACTACTACTTTAATAAACTTAATTGATTACTCCAAAAATTATAAATACTTTCAGTATTGCTTTTAGTTCTTCATATTTTTCGTTCATTACGGTCGTATCTTCAACATACTTCGGTGGAGTTGGGGACAATAAGGTAGGTTTTAGATGTTTACAGTTAGTTAGATGTAGGTGTTTAATATTAAACCTCGAGTTACTTTAGGAAAGAGAGCCTCTACAGCAACATTCTGCACTTGGAGTCCAACGAGTTATCAAGCATTGTTGTTAGAGAAGTTAACCAATTGTTTCACTACAAGTAGTCACATGTTTTAGGGGGGCTTAAGTTATGCAAGGAGACGACCACTACAAGGTTCTTAGTTTTTGGTAGGCCACAAATTATTGCCTATAGTTTCATGAATCGTCTCGTTGTCATGGGCTATTCTTATTTGCACAAAATGATAGAAATTGTCATTTCATGAGTCATCGGAGTGTTAGGATACCCTATGTGGGGTATAGCATGAAATGATAGCATAAAAACTGTCATTTAATATGTCATTTCGTCATCTAGTGTTATCGTGCTCCTTATTTTAAGCTTGGAGACAACTATTTAATAGTGTCCTTATATACAAAAATAGAGGGAGTATTATTTTAATCATGGAATGTGATTGATTACCTATCATTTCATTTTGAGTCATCTTGTTGTCGTAGCAGAGTGTTAGGATAACTATCAACTCCATTTATCATTTTTTTTTCTCATATTTATTCTTGTTATTTTGTGTCACCAGGTTTTCCAGAGAGAGATCGAGTGAACCCATCAACCTCAGTCAACTTTTCCATATAAGAAACACCTTTTACTTTGGTTTGCTGGTAGATTTAATTTATGGAATTAAGTAAAATGTATGAATTTCTTACTTCCTTTCTTTTCACTAACATTGTAACTCAAACCTACTTCGGTGGAGTTGGGATATCAAGCGAGCTCCTTGTTGTTTTATAGGTAGTTAGATGGAGTAGACCGCCGCATATCCTTCTTTCCGTCCAATATTAAACCACGGGTTACATTATGGTGAAGAGAGCCGCTACTTCAACACTCTGCACTTGGACACCAAACAAGTTGGAAGAGAGCCGCTACTTCAACACTCTGCACTTGGACACCAAACAAGTTGGTAATCGACACTATTGTTGTCATCAAGCATTGTTGTATATAATCATTTCCATTTCAAGCAGTCGTGTGTTTATAGTGGCCTTATTTTATGCTAGTAGAGGGGTCAATGGCTATCATTTCATGTGTGGTTTTGTTGATGGTCATTATTATTTTATCTTAGGAAGTGGTTGTTATCTATGATTTCATGTGTCATCTCGTTGTTGCATGCTAATATTATATCCAAGTTGACGTGACGTCAACATGATCAAGAACTATCGGTCAAATTCCCATAAATCGAGGCTAGTCCATGCCATCGACACGACAATGTTTGAAACACGGAGGCGTTCACCGTGGAGATGGGAGAAGACCCCGGATTCATTGAAGTCCTCGATCTTGATGTCCAAACCCTCGTTGGCGATGAAGTTGTCTATCTTGTGGTCATGGTGCCCTATGATGTAGGAGTCGAAGTGGGTTAGGCCCGGGTGGATGTGACGAAACGTGTGAGCTCGGTTAGACTGCCTCCGTCGCGATGGGCAGGACACGACCAAGTGCCATTCAGTGTATGAATATTTCGTACCTGCATCGTGATATTGTGCTCCCATGAATTATGATGTTGGATAGAAATCACGATGCACTCAAAATGTAAGAGCATTCGACATTTCCTCATCTTGATCCGCAACATCTCATCATTCGATTATCTACTTCCTCATCCATATCCCATCCGCATGCATGCGCGCACGATCCCTTGACCCATGCACGACCGGAGTCATGAGTTCCCCTTGCGATGAATAAGAGACCGCCTTGTTTGGCCCGACACTTATCTTCTGCGTCGTGGTCACGTATGGTAGAAGCGAGCGTGACGCCGCCGCGGTACAACGCCTCCGTGGCGTCTCGTATGTGACCTTGGCGTCATGTATGTGATTTTTTTTTGGCCACCTACGAGACCCACGGAGGCGTGTAGTTGAGAAAGAAGTCACGCACCCAGCGTGTGTGCGTGCATGAACACACTATAATCTTGGATCCCAAATCCCGTTCGATGCAACACGGAAGGTGATCGATGGTGAGCTACGGATCGAGCGCGACGGGCCAGACGCCAAGGTCCGCCGTTGTTGGGTTGACGCCGAAAGCGGTCGGAGTCGATTGCGGCGGACTAGTGGGTCTCGTAGGTGGCCAAAAAAATCACATACATGACGCGGCTGTGCACGTTACAAAGATCGGTACGATGAAAATCATTTTGTGCAATACTACAAATCGTGTGTATTAACTGGCTGCTTTGGAAGTTGAAGTGGAGTGAATCGATAGGTTGCTGGTTTCGATTCGATGGAATTGATGCTTTGGCAAGTACCGAGACATGCATGTACAGCTAGCCCAAACGCCGCGAGCTTGTTGACTCGCTAGCAGAGCAGAGTGGCCAATGAGATGGCGAGAACTGCCTCCCACGGATTGCCAATCTGAGCCGTCCACTCGCGGCAGGAAAGTTAAACACAGAAAGCACAGTGCGAATCTCAAACACCACGCACGCAAACACATCCATTCGATCTCTCTCCAGTCTCATTCTCATTCTCGATCCCCTTTCTCTCTCGCTCTCGCTCTCCGCCGGCGCCGCCGCACCTCCTCCCCCTTATTCCCGACGGCCGGCACATCCGGCGAAGATTTCCCACCAGATTCTGGCCGCCATAGAGGGCCTCTTCCTATATAGGGACCTGCTGCACGCCAGGGCGCGACCCTCGGAGGGGACCCGCTGCACGTCGGAGGAAGGAGGCAGGAGGAGATCGATGACCGGCGGCGCCGCCTAGTAGCGGCTGCCGGCGCCCTCCTTCCCCACGTCCTCCTCCACCAGCCCAATCCCCGACCGCCTCCAAGGTCGACGCCTCCCACAGGGAAATCCAAGGGATCCTCGACTTCTCCTCGCTCAGTCACTCAACGCCCACCTGCACCGGTGCGACGCGCACGAGAGCTCCCCCAAGCCCCAACGCCGCGTTCTAGATACCCGCCCTCAAAAAAGGTGATTTTTTCTTTCCCCCCATGCTCCCGCTCCAATCCTTTGTTGCTTACCAAATTTCCTCCCGCCTCTCTGCTTACTGAAACGATGATGATGTCCAACTTGGCACCACCGGCAGGAAGCGTTTCGTGGCTTGCACCATCGGTCCAGCGGCGTCTTCCCCATCCTGCTGCGGCTGCTGCCCCAACATGCAGCCAACCCTAGCGTGGCGGCAAGGCGACGGTGCCTGACAGAAGCTGGACAAGGAGCTCAAGCGGCGGCGACGGTGGCATCCACAAGCTGCTACGCCCTCGCTACCGTGCTGCCCTTCCTTTACAAGCCACTGTGCTTTTGGTGAGCTTCAAGATGCTCGAGTTGCTCCTGCTCTCTCTGAAGACGCCGGCCATCCAGCCCACGATTTACGAATCAGTGCAGTGGTTTGTATGACCAGTACGATTTGCTTGGCGTAATTTCCGAACAATGGACTGTGTAGTTCGGAAGTTTCGTTTGAGTAATGATTTCTGTCTGCAGGAATTATTAGTGTTTAGCTGCACAAGCCAACACCTTTCTTTCTTGTGAGTGAGGTCTTCTTTGCATGCAAAGTAGTCGCTGGTAGTGCGTTAGTAATTAATTAATGATTTAAAAAGATGAGAACTACTACATGTCGTCCATCTATGGAAATAAATACAGTAGCTCATGTCTTGCAAGTCGAACCAACAGAAGCCTTGCTATGTGCATGACTATATGTATCTTGTTGCAGGCTCGTCTCTGAGTAAAAGAGCAGACGCTTGTATGACCAAACCACTTTAATATGTAGGTGTACTGTACTAGCATGTAGATAGTAGCTGAGGTATATGAATTGCTAACTGAACAATAGATGGAACTCGTGAATGAGAAAGTGAGGTCTGTACTATTCTAGTGAGAGATTGTGCAGTTGAATCTTCAGTTTTAGACCATCTTAAAGGAGCTTTTGTTCTGCAGTCTAACAACATGCCAAAATAGGCGTCTTTTAAATAGCTTTCCACTACGTGGTGAGCTTCCCCTTTTATCCTCTAGATGCTCTCATGCCATGTTCACCGAGCCTTGAAATATCATGTGCTTCACCTCATCTTGCCGATGATTTAGGAATCAATATTGTGGCTTGTTGTATGCTTCGAGTTTGCTAGGCTGTGATGATCTGCAATGGATAGTACTAAGCTTCTTTTCCTGAATGAAATGTCCAGTTCTTAATGTCTGCAACCTCGTCTTTTGCTCCAATATCTGCAACCTCGTCTGACCTATACATACCATGGTTTCTTTTTTGCAGCACCGATCTGAGACTGAACCAGCCCCAGTAGTCGAAGCCTCTGAACATTATGAAGGCCAAGTCGCCGATGGGGATCTCACACCATCTATCCAGCAGCGACCACGCCCCCGATCTGCTTGCTGCTGCCGCCTCCCCCCTACACATGAGGAAAGCTGAAGGTCGTGAAGCGGGAGGCGGCAGCAGAGGGAACGGGAGGAGGAGGACGATGCTTCTTTGGCCAGCCCTATACCTCCACCCACGCTGCCTTGTGATGGTGGTGCCTCCGTGGTGGTTTAGGTGAGCTTCCCCTTCGAGCTTGCGATCTAGTAATTTTTGAGTGAGGTGAGCTGTTGTGGTTCTATGATTACGATTTACTAGTTGGCTGCGATGATCTGCAATGGACTATGTGGGTATGAAATTTCACTCGATTCGGCTCACTGGATGTTTTTAGTTACCTACTAGTTCTAGGTATCGAGTGTGGCCACGAATACATAATATTCTACATCTTTTTGGGCGATGCCCGGGCGTGGCCTAACAAAAATGTGTCCCCTTTTCTGTCACAAAGTTTGATCCGATGAAATTTGCTTGCCTAAGATGATCTGAAATCCACTAAGTAGTTAAGAATATTGATTAGGTTCGCCTCACTGGATTTTTTGATTACCTAGTTGTATTTCTATTTGGGCATTGCTCGACCATGGCTTTAGAAAAATGTATCCTTTTTTATTGTAAAGTTTGATCTGCTGAAAAGTGATTTGTTTTAATAATAAGTTATGCAATTCCATCCATGGGACAGAAATGTTTCTCAATGTCTGCATGTGCTCAGCCCAATAGAAGAGATTACTTCTCCAAGAATTTATTTTTGGTCAAGAAATGTTTCTGGTCAAGAAATGTTTGCCCTTCTACATTTTTTTTTCCTTTTTTGTCATTTTGCATTGCTGGGTCACAGACTCACAGCACACTAGTGAGTTTTGTCGTTGGCTTGCTGGACCTGTGTCTCATAATTTCTGGCACGAATCACACAGCCATGCATGCGCCACTTGTCTTGAATTAATGTGCTGGTTCCCAGCTCGTTTGTGCTGCTTCTGCTGTTGCATGATTGTCTCCTAGCTATGTATGTAGTAGGAATGTTGGTAAAAGACACTCTAATATTTTAATATTTTGGTCTTCATTTGTGGCCTCCGAACAAGGTGAAAATTTTCGCTAGTAAATTTTCGTCTATTGAGGCCTCTCCTGGATGTACCCTTCAAAAGAGAAGAAAGCAGAATTTACACACGATTTCCTCTGAACCCGCATCATAAGTTTTAAATATTTATTCAAGGTCGTTCAGATCAAATGCTTGTGCTTCTATCTTCTCATCTCCTCTCATAACCACCATTTGCTGACCTCTCGTGCTCACTCCTATGCAGATATGATTTTATTTGAGGCGGCAGTGGCAGCTGAAGCTGAAGTAGATGGAGGCCAATATCTCAATTATTAGAGGCCTAGCTGCCGGTTCCAGTTTGTATGCAGCAGAAAAGGTGATTTTTTTCATGCGTTGGCCTCGTTTTTTTAGGTCCCGCTCAGTCCAAGAGATTCATATGGTTTGGTGTTGGGTTCTGAAGCTTCTAAGCATGCTACCCATTGTTTTCTTTCGTTAATGTATATATGGGCAGATGCTTGCTTCTGCAATTTTTCTTGTCAGGCACACCATCATCTCATACTTGAATTTAATGCAATCCAGGCTCGTGACTTTTCATGGCTTTGTCTAGATTGATTTTCTCTTTGGCTGTCTTCGGTTGCCTATGAATGCATAATTTATTATTGACTGGATATATTAGAAACCCATTTAACCAAATTTTGGAACCAAACCTCCAGGATCTGCAAGCTGGCACTTGAATTACTAAGCCTATAACACATTTTTGTGTTGATGATAAACAAGCAAAGATTCTGTATTGGATGTTTTCTTGTAATTTTTGGGTACGACATGATCCCCAATGGTTTATTTCTCTCTGCTGGCTGTTTTCATGATTACCCTTATTGCGCATCCTAAATTAAGACCCTGTGGTGATGCTATAGTGGCAATGTGCGAGAATGCATGCCAATTCCATCTCGTTCTTGTTTCATCTTTTATAGTTTTAGAGGAAATGATCTGCTGGTGCACTTATTCACCTTGCCAAGAGTCTGATGATGCTCCTTTTCACCTTTGGCTGTGAATTTCGTGTGCTATAATACATGTGCTTTTATGCAGCATCTGTGTTCATTAGAATGAAGAAACCTTATTGCTTGCATAGTGTTATTTATCCATACATCATGTCTAAAATTTGGATGATGCTTCAGTTGTCTTATTGTTTTCTTGCTTGCCATCTTTGGTCAGTACACCAATAAACTCTGAAGCTCTGCACATGAGAAAATAGTAGTCGAGAATTTACACATGTTTGTCCTGTTCCTTTTTTCTTTTCTTTTTGTCATTTTGCCAAAAGGAGAAGATAGTTGTGTCCTACGTACGCAAGCGAAAGCTCAAGCAGTTGCTTGCGTGCACAAGCAAGGCACCAAAAGTCCCGATTTTTTTGTACGTGCTTATGTTAATGTTCGCTTGCATCTTGCCTTGTATTTTTCTGTGCTGATTTGCATGTTCGATCAGGACCGGCCAAATTTGCCTTCTTTGTGCATTGGTCTGCTATTTATTTCTTGTAGTCCGTGATCTTTGTAGCTAACAGTGGCTTTGTATGCACATTGTTGTCAGGAGAGAGGGCTAAAAGGTTACGGGGAAATGGTCCATCCGCGAATGGCATGTTCTGATGTTGGTCGTTGGCTCAGATCCCCTCCTCTCTGTTTTGTCTTGCTGCACATCAGATGGAGTTGCTTCGTGCTGATATATTTCCTCTTGTCCTTTGTGAATGGTCCTTGCGATGGCGCTGGTTCAGTACAGGTTGGTGTTGTGCTGTGTATGCTGCTACTGGTGGCAGGGAGCGACCGAGTGACGCGGGTAGCTGGACGCAAAGAGCTGTCCGAGATGGTCTGTGGCAAGGGAGAGGATGGCAGCACACAAAAAGCAAGAAGGAACGCCTCAATGGCATGCTCTGCTTCAGCTCACATGTTAATACCTTCCTCCCAGGTTTGCTTTGGTCTGTACAACAAACTATACTGCATGTGTTTGTGAAAGTGCTTCTCACTACAGGAATGGCTCGCTAGAAGCTGGTGTATGTGTATGTCACAGCTTACTTATCTCCATATAAAGTACAGGGACAGATGAGAATCCTGATGGCTACGGGCATTGCTGCTCTTATTTGGACTCTGTGGAGAGTGATTAATGCTTCTTGTTTTAAAGAAGTTTTACCTGTTGATCCTACTAACTCTGTTATTACTCGGCAGGCGCACTGGCTTTTGTCACCACGCTTGTTTGCAGAAGAAATAGGGGCGTGAAGCAAGCAAATCCTTGTAGCCAAGTTGCTGGTGGTGGTGGCAGATGAGTACTTGGGTAAGAAGGTTGGGCCTGATATGGTGCGTCGACACTGGACGATGGTCGATCTCCTTCATGTTACTCTCCTGATGATGGAGAATGCACCTGGTGAAGCTTGGAGTTGTTTTGAGATAGTTGATGAGTGTTTGTATGTACTTACTGTAGTGGGTTTTACAGCATGGTGAGTTTTCCTCCTGTGGGTTTGCTATGTAGTAGTAGTAGCTCTAATAACTAGCTGGAAACGGGTGTATGTGTTTGTGTGTAAGGAACCTGGGTGTGTATGTCACGGTTCCATTTGAGAAATGAAATTCGGAGGAGTTGTTCCTTTATTGGAAAAGATCATGCAGTTTCTGATCATTGGCATGACCAAACCTTTTAAGTTGTCCATGTGTTTTGTGAAATGAATGTCTTGTCTTACGAAAACTGGAGACACCAAAAGGCTAAAGTTTTAAGGATGTCATGTCTTACGAAAACTGGAGACACCAAAAGCCTAAGATTTCAAGAATGTACTGTCGTATGAAAACTGGAGACACCAAAAGCCTAAGGTTTCAAGAATGTCTCGTCTTCCGAAAACTGGAGACACCAAAACCCAAGGTTTCAAGGAGCTATACTTGTAGTTCTATGTGCGTGTAGGTACCCACTCCACCTAATAAACTCCAACCAAAAAACATGTAAACTGCATAAATGCACACAGCAGAATAGGGAGCATTTATGGGATTAACGCATCCATGTGCATGCGCATGGCTACCGTGACAGCACTTATCACAATTAAATATGACGCAGATCTCCACACTGCCTTAGCAATTACCATTAGACGTTTGGTTTCTCACATGCCATGTCACTGATCCGTGGCACACCACATCACGACCGTCCAATTCCCTCCATCTATCTCAATAAGCAAGGAACAAGGAACAGAACCGAAACACACTCTCTCTCTGATGTTCTTCTTCCCACCAAGCTAGCCATGTCTCTTCTTCTATAAATACAAGCCCACCGTCAGCGGAGCCGCGCGCGGGTATCGCGCGTGACTTGTGACTTGGGCTTGGCGAGGCGTGGCGTGTGTGAGCTCGCCGGACTGCTGGCTGGTTTTGTTCTTCTTCCGCGTCCTCCTCCTTTCTTTTTTAGAGGTGTGGGTGTTTGTCTTGTTGGGCTGGGTGTCGTAGGTGTAGAATCGACGGGCGTCACACCTTGCGTGGCCTGCTTGTGGTTCCTTTATTCGAATCTCCATTTGTTGGTTCCCATCCCGTGGCTTCGTTTTTGTTTTCTCGGGTTGGATTCGATTGGAACGCCTCAAACGCATGCTGATCTCCACTTCACGCCGAGGTGGTGGCTCCCATATCGTGATCTGGAGATCAGTTTCGAAACTTAAACATGTTTGTAGACGATAAACCTTTTTGTGAAAGCATTTTTTGGAAATTTCGTAAAAAAATGAGTTTATTATTTTTTATATCAACTATACACCTAGAAGGGCTCCATGCCGAAGGATTTCATTTTTTGACCAATTTATCACTTTATTTGATTTTTTTGAAAAAAACGGTCAAAATGGTCGTCGTGTCTATTCAATGAAAGGGGTCGAATTTTTCAAAACTGTCGACAGTTCTATGATATAACCACTAATTGTATATCCTAAAATGATTTTTGAAAAAAATTCAGAGCAAACTATCACACACTTGTAGTTCAAATTTGAATTACTTTCAGAAAATCGGCATAAAGTCATTTAAATAGGCGAAATTAGGTAGAAAGCGAGAAAATTCCTAATATTTCTGGATTGTCCATAGAATATGGTCTACTTTGTGTGAAATTTAGATGGGTGCCATTTTGCACCATATTTTTTGTACTTGCTTCACAAAAAAAGTCATTTTAGCACTTAAAAAATAAAAAAATGATATTTAAAAATAATTTGAACAAACTCAGTTCTACAAACATTGTTTGCCATACCAAGACACACCTATGTGTCAAATATGGGCACATTATCACAAAATATGGACAATTTATCACACACTTTGCCACGGGAATAGTCATACCATTGTTAAGTAGATAAATAAAGTTAAAAAAAAACTCTTTGCCGTGTGCAAACACACGGCAAAGATCTTTGCCGTGTACTTTTCCAATGCACACGGCAAAGGATTCTTTGCCGTGTGTTTGTCATATACACACGGCAAAGCAAATATGTTGCCCGTGCATAGTTCTTTGCGTGTGCTTTCCTTAGTCTGTGCCGTGCATGCTTCTTTGCCGTGCGTTTTGCTTAGTCTTTACCGTGTTTTGGAACTTTGCCGTGCGTTTTTCTAATGATACACGGCAAAGCTTTTTTGCCGTACTATTTTCTTTGCCGTGTGTTTTCCTAGTCTTTGCCGTGTTCCGCAAAAGTAGACACACGGCAAAGAGCCAACCTCACGGCAAAGAATTATTTTCCGGTAGTGAGAGGATTCAAGTTGTAAAAAAGGATGCAGAGGATTCAAGACATCAGAGACATCATCAGCAGTTATAATTTAATTGGAACTACAACACAAGATTTACAGACCTTTCTTTGTAAGCATTTGGAAGAGACGGTGCCTTTACTGATGCAGTGCAGCAACATCGACAAAAATACAGTATTCATTTATGAGAACATCTAATGACATGAGAAGAAGCATTGTGCACTTTCAAGATATAAAGAAGATCTTAGAAGACCAAACAGGAGAAGCTATGGCGGGCAGCTGAACTCTGGTGACATATCAAGCATAGCTCCCTCAAGTAGCATAACGAGAATATCATGGATAAACACCTCGAACAATCTGTAATCATATTAAGAAAAACATAGGCAAGTCTGAAAAAAAGTAGTGGAAATTATAGTGCTGAAATTACAAAAAACCGAGTACAACCACAAGTCCGGAACCAACAAAAGGATGATGGCCACTAAGCTTGGCTGACTGTAAGCATTGCCCCTGAGTAAATTGGCGACGTCTGGTATTGCGGCAGCAAAGGAGGACCAGGACCAGCAGAAGGCGAATTGGGGCGCGAGTGCTCATCATACCGAGAACACGAGCTGCTCTGCCGGCGGCGGCCTGAGGACGCTTGCGCTGAGGTGGTCTCCACCGTACGTGCGTGCGTAGCACGAGCATGGAGTGTGTGTTTTCGGCTTGGAGCCGTGGATCTCGGTCGTCGCCCTCACATACTACTTCGAGTGCAGCTAGACTACATGGGGGTAGCAAACATAACAGATACGTGAAGATGCCCAATGGAGACGATGATCGATTTGATAGGTGTACTACTTTATTACTTTTCTTGATTATTACACTCTCTTTGTTCCTAAATATAAAATGTTTTAGTTATTTCACACGTTGACTAGATACAGAGTGAAGTGAGTAGCAGAGAAACATTAACTATTAAAATTTAATGTTTCTCTGCTACTCCCTCTATTTCTAAATTGAAAATATTTTTAGCTTTTTTCCAGATTCAAATGTATCTAAACTCTGTATCTAGTCAAGATGTGGCAATATGTGTTGTTTAACATATTTGATTTTGATTTTCTTAACCTATTTGATTTCTATGTCTCGGTGTTTGGCATAGGTTCAGAGACATTCCAATTCCTCATTTGTAATTGTTCAAGGCAAGCAGAGTACACAAATATAATTTTTCAGGGCAAGCCTGATGTACACGCGGTCACAATTTTGGTGCAAGGAATGATTTTTTTTTCTGCTTTCAGTTTAAATAGCCAGATTGCTGATACGCATACTGCTTATTTGCCCTGTAAGGCGGATGATGATTGAGAAGACCGGCGATCAATTTTCGGTCAGATTGCACGGGTTGCCATGAGGTCGTTGGCAGCGGCACTCCTCCATTATAATGTTTAGATCTAGCCGCCATTGTGGGACTCTCGGGAATGACGATGACGCACTGTGGAGCGAGGCCGTGAGAGAGCACGCAATGGGAGATAAGGGGGCGGGGCAAGGCCATGGTGGCGGCTGGCCGGAGATAGCAGGGGTCGGCACATTAGTGGGGAGAACTGGGTGGGGATGAGAAGAGGCCATGGGTGAGAAAATAGGAAAAGTGAGTGAGAGGGGTGAAATGACTCACTTGTGGTCTACGCGTGTGTGAGTTTTATTCCACGTGAGAGAGAGAGAGCATGTAGACTTCATTTAGGCTCATTTTAAGAAATTCGAAGCCACATGTGTCAAATTCAAGATCATAACATTTAGGCCTACGGCATTGTTTGTTTAAAATAGATATTTTTTATTATACATTTATGATACGTGCGTTGCACGTGCACGTATACTAGTTTCAACAAAAAATCATCGGAAATTATTTTGAACAAATTTTCAAGTTTAAATCGAATTTGACCAAAGTTTAGTTCCTTCTGATTTTCGTTGGACCAAAAAATCGGCCCAGGGTTTTGTACCTTCGGGATGCTTTGAGATCCCCCCGACGTACACAGTCTGATGGAAAGCAGAAATTGTTTAAATTTCTAGCTCTGTTTTGCCGCAATCAATATTCCTTGTACCAAAATAGGAGCCATTCGAAAGTCTAATAACTACTGTATCCAAGTCAGATCTGAACAAATTTAGAAGGCCTTTTTACCAAATTCTCTATAGATCAAATTTAAAACTATAATAACCACTCGACATATTGCTTTTGTGCCTGCTTACTAAATCTACGCAAAGCATGGAACGACGGGATTTCCAACAAGCGTACAACCCCTCGAGAAGTTCTTTTATGACGAATTAGTGATGAACTAAAGCTCTGGGCGACAAGATCGGACGAGTACATAGGAGGAATTCTGTTTTGGATTCAGAAGTTCCAGACACGACGAGGCTCCATCTTTTTACATATTTTTCTTTGCCCTTCCTTCTCTTTCTTTCCTTTTTTTTTCGAAAATCCACCCTTTTTTGCTTTTATCGAGCCTTTTTTCACACCTTGACATGGATGTAAATATGTAATTAACTAAAAACGAAAATGCAAGTATAAGGTATTAACTCTATCTTCTTCCCTTAAAAAGGGAAAACAACAACACCAATGGTCAATCCAGCTAACCAGACCGAGGTAATATAGAGAGCATATGCTTCATCGGATCTACGATCCATTTTTGTGTCATCTCTAGGAATGTTCCATCCAACTCATGGTTCGGTGCAACACTCTCACGACCACGGCCCGAGAAGGCTGCATCACCGATAAGATATGAGTGTTGGCTGGTAATCCCACATATTCTCCGGACAATTATATTTTGGCCATTTATATTCAGTGAGCTCACAGCCGCCAGCCTATTGCCGCCGCTGCTTTTTTCTTCTCACGGACAGCTTCATGGAGGTTGTACATGTAGGCGCCGCTATAATCAAACTCGGCAAAGAGAAGGCCCCTCCACAGTCCCAGGCACCCTCCAAATAATCATAGCTTTCCGTGACCAGAATATACAGTTGTTCCCACCGGTGATCCGCCGTGAGTAACCAGAGCAAGGTATCCTGCCCCTCCTGCGCGTAGATGCACGGGCGGCCATGTACCACCAACATCCTGGCTGAGATTTCATGACCTTCCGGAATGGCAATCCTTGCCACTGCCTCACTGTCGACATCGAAAGCGAGCACCGACATGTCCTCATTCTCAAAAAGGTTGAGATTGTTGATTGTATAGTAGATAAGGAGGTACACTTTGCCGTCGTCCGTATATAGAGTTTTATTACAGTCCATATCGTCGTTGGATGAGAAGACCGTCCTGGGTTCTTGGCCGCTGCTGCCGTCCAGTGATACCACCATCAACCTAGCGCTATTGTCGTCAACCTCACGGATGAGAGCCTTGTAGACCTTGCTCGATGGCCCGTACCCGAACCCCAAGATTTGGCGGCCATGGTAGCCCTCCTTGCCAGGGTGCGGCAACTGCAAGGACAGCCGTGCCTCCTCCTTGGTGGCCGGGTTGAAAACGACGCCATGGACGGACGACTGCTCTTTGTCAGTGCAGGAGCAGGACACGGGACTAGTCCGTTGCACGTGCTCGCGTCCCATCTGCCGTGCTCGACTTGGACGGTGTGCTCTATGACGAAGGTTGGGCCAACTACGTGGAACTGGGCGTAGAGGGCATTGCCGTCAGTGTGGCGTTGGAGGCGAGCAGCATGCGGGAGCTCCAGCGGCGCGCCGAGGCGGCGGTGGCGAAGCCAGAAGTGCGGGCTCCTAGGAGCTGCCGGAACCGCTTCGAGAGTGGTGCAGCGCGCGGCGCAGCGGGCCGGAAGACGCGCGAGGATCTCATCGGCCAAGAACTCGTCTCCGCAGACGACAGCCTCGTCGTTCGTTGCCTTGGACGCCTTCCTGCGACCAACGAGATCAACTCTGGGCCTTTTTTTGCCCGGAGGAAAAACATATAAAGGGAACACATCGCATCTTGGAGTCGGATTCCTCCTAGCAAGTTCGTGTCGTGCCCATCTTGGAGTCGAACATGTATTGGGATATAGTGGTGCGGCTATGATTTAATTTGTGTCCGATACGACTTCGATCAGCCCAGCAGTGAACAACTGAGTTTGAACGGATGTGCGGCCAAAGGTTTTGAATCTCGGTTTTAGAAAAAGAATTTTAATCCGCCAAAAGGAACGAAATTTCAAAAGTAAAAAAGGAAATTATTCTGACCAAATTTTGTCAAGTTTAAGTGAAATTTGACAAACTTTTTGTTCCATCTGAATTTTGACTAAATCTGGTGACAAAGTTTGAGATAATTATATTTTGGAACCAATCTAAATTTTGAAATTGTGCGAAATTTTTGAACCCTTGTTGTCTCACAATAATATTTTGTCTTTTTTGGACTTGTTTTTTACCTTAATGTTAATGCAATTTTGGATTTATCATGGATGCAGCCGGCTGCGATATCGAGCACTTGCCGAAGGGGCTCCTCATGGCGGTTATTTCCTTGGCAACTATGACGCGACGGCGTCTATCAGAACTTCTGCGTCGCAGCTGACTCCAACACTGTTTGGTCCTGCTTCCTGCCTACGACCACCCGAGGTTCATTGAAGCCAAGCTTCTTTGCACGCCATCATCCAAGAAGGCATTCGGACTCCAATGTATCCCTGACCAACTGTCCTTCCTCCCATGCAAACTCGTGGCACGCGGTGCCTTCCTACGCGCGGATCCTTCCATCGGCACGGGCCCTTGCCACCGCGCGATAGGACACCGATAGTGATATCCCCAACTTAATTCGACGGTGGAAGTATTAGATATCTAGAGATATTTAGAATGACTTAATTATGTTTAATATGCAACTTATCGTATTAAAGTTTAATTATAAAATATTATATGTTTAATATGCATTGATTGTAGTAGAGTTTAATTAATTAGAGAATGTTCTATGTTTAATACGCATTGATTGTAGTAGAGTTTAATTAGAGAATGTTTTATGTGTAGTATGCAAGTTCTCGTACTAGAGTGTCTAAATTATGCAATAAACTGTGAGCATGTACTATCTCCGTTCGAATGAATAAGGCCTATATTATTTTTGAAAAGTGAACTATGTGAAGTTTGACCAAGTTTTTTGAAAAACATTATGAACATGTACAATACAAAATAAACATGGTTAGACGCATCATGAAATATATTTTCATATGATATCATATAATATTATAGTTGTTGATAATTTTCTCAAAAAGTTTGGTAAAATTTACTTAGCTGACTTTAAAAAAAAAATTCATTATTACGGTGGAAGGGAGTATAAAATTGATCGTAGTATCTGTTTAATATATTAATATGAATGCAGCAAAGGGATCATGTATGTACGTGCGTCAAGAGTGGCGACAAGAGACTAAGTTCATGCTTATATGTGGTTCGTTACCCTAACTTCACGTGCCTAAAGGGCCGCTGCAGGGCTTCTACATAGAGCTTCCACAGAACTTTCTATCTAAAACAGTATATGTCTAATTCAACATGTGGTTGAGTTGTTCTTAGTTGCTCCTGATTACAATGTCTAATTATTGTTTTCTATAATTTTATTCACTGCATCCCTTCCCTTGTAAGGCGTGAAGTTCTGGAGCAGCTCAGCATTGGCATTGACGAGGAGATCACAGTTGTGGCCGAGATGACCATGTAAAATGGCCTGGTCTACAACATTTCTGTCACAAACGAAGCAGATCGAAAAAAATCGAGAGCCCTCGTTGTAGAGAAATGACCAAATCGGAAGGGGTTTGAAGGTGGCCATTGAGAGAGACTTAACTCTATCTTGATGCACCTGGTAGTGTCATACTATGGCATTAAGTGCTTAGCAATCATTATTAGATGTCTCAAATTAAGAATGTGTGCGCGTACATATATATCTACATATGCATACACATATATAGCCTCAAAGGGTCATGTTGTCTGACTTCATTCTAGGGCCCTCAAGACATAAAGCTCACCATGCTTGCGTGACAGAACCCTACTGTCAACGACCCTACACGTTCGCCAACGACCCTACTGGAACTGCATGCTGCCTCTCAATATCCGCAAGGTTCTTGGATAATCAACCTGCTGATGCCACAATCCTTCACCGTGTAAAAACCAGCTGCAGGAATTCAGTTTACATTTGAACGGTACCTCGATGTCAGTTGGTTCATACACGAATATAAGACACCTGATCACGGCAGCAAAACCTCCATCAACTGCTGCCATATATACACTGTTGTCAGACCGTGGAACGAGATGGAAACAATCAAGGACAGTGCATCTTGTTGAAAGCTATTCCATGGAGACACAAAATATTTCTATGGCTAGTTTATTGAGAAAGGCTAAATATCAGAGATAACATGGTTAAAAATGTTGGACACGAGATGCGGGCTGCGACGGCAGATGCCGGCCATATAAACAGTCCATCAGACCATCACCTAGCTCTACATTGGCAGAACCCTCAATGGTTCTGGGGTAAGCTAAATGTTTTTAGCCAAGCAATGCGAGGTTGCCAGCGACCACAATCTCAGAATTTGTGGACAAAATGGAATCCCTGCAAGCCAGTATATGGCCGATATGCTTTGGTGCCTGCTTACTAAATCGATGGAGAGCAAGGAACGACGAGATTTTCAACCAGTGACTAATCCAGAACATCTTTTTCAACGCTTTAGCTAACCATAGGGGGGACGTAAATATGGAGACCAATTTATGGAATCCCTGCAAGGCTGTAAATATATAATCTATCTATTATATACTAAAAGAAATATACAGAACTCTAACAGAGACACCACGTTAATCCACATAGGCTAGAAATGTATAGTCCGTTAATTTTGATTGAAACGGTTGAAATTAAAAGATGGAAAAGTTACGTACAATATTAATCGGGTACAAACAAGTTATTTGTAACACGTACAACCAAAGCATGTCCCGTTCCACTAATTTTAAAATAGGAAATAGCGAGTCATATCTTTACGTTAATAGAGTCCAGGCAGGATACAACTGTATCAGCTAACTTTTTTTTTTCTGTATCAGCTAACTCCAAAACATACGTGTAGCCAGATCGGTGATGGAACAAAAATTGCGGCAGCTGATCGATCCAAAAACAAAAAAACAAAACTGATCGGTGGGATCAGCTATTACTAGCTAAAGCAAACCAAAAGAAAAAAAAAACTTATTAAGCTGATCGGAGCGATCAGTATTACTAGCTGCGCATGTGCGTGTCAGGAACAATAGTATTACACTAGAACATGTAAATGTAAAATGATTTGCACGGAAACCATATTAGAGTATATGATTTGTCATCGGAAAAAAATATTTTTGAAACACCAAAAATTCTGAACAAAAGTTTTGCCGCATATTTCTCGACATTCTATGTGTGCACATCATGTGGCATGTATAAAAAGACCAAAATGAATGTTTCGTGAAAAGCATATTTTAGCACAAAACTTTATCTTTTTACACATGGCACAAAAAATATTGATTTTCCGTGAGATTTTATTTTGAGCATATACATAACGACGACATGTAGACGGGAAACTTTTGTCCAATTTTTTTGACATCTGACAGTATGTTTAATATGTATTTTAAAGACGGGGAACATATATATGCTTCGGAGTGTCAAAACGTCACACCCCATTTACACTAAATAGGAATATCATTTACCGTAAATACTTCAAAGAGTATAAAGAAGTTATGGCACACGTAGTGGTGCCAAGGACACATCCTGACAAGACAAAATATCCGACCACCTCAGTACTAAAACACAAAAAATTAGACGGATATATATGCTACTAGCAAGACAAACACATGCTAGACTACAAATGCAAACTGGTATACATGGGAACATGACTGATTATACGGAAAAAAAAATGAGGATGGACTATACTATTTACTATAAGTATAAGTAGTGAATCATATAAAGAATTTCCAAAATTATATTTAACATAAATGCTCCATTCGAGTGTGCATGCAGATTTTATTTTGTTAACAGTAATCTATTTGTATTGATCCAATAAAAATATTTGATACATAAAAACTGAAACGAAGGAGAACACAAAGGCTTTAAGAACATATAGTTTGTCAGAAAAATGGTACATTGTCTTCTGTTGTCATAGATAATTTCATTGTAAATATAAGGTTCTTAAGACTTCCATATATCGCAAGGTGCACCAAGAAGATGTTTAAAATTATCAACAACAAAAAACACTACTTTAAGTCATTATTGACGAAGAATTGCATGCGAAAGGCATAAAAAAAGTGTCTGGCTCCGAGGATAACTGTATATGGTCCTAGCAGGTCTTGATTCGTGTCTCGGGTGGTTATTTGTATATCTGTTGATGAAACATCAGATTTTGATAGTATCTCTGTAGTACAAAATGTTAATGTGGTTTAATATATAATGTACAATCGTATTTCATATCATCCATGGTTCTCAACTAAGTTAAATATGTTCTAAAAAATCAAATAGGTATTGGTTTACTGAAATAAAATCCGTGGACATGTTCAATATGGTAAATATGATGCCCTTGAAAAGATTTATAGTGTTCACATAAATAATCGTTACCCAAAACATAACAGTAGTTGATTTCCTTTTACGTCACTAACCGTGCAGGTGCATGGTTGATGACTAGGTGACATGGTGTTTTGGGGAATTTAAAATAATAATTCGCGCATAGACTAAACAGAACCATATAAAAATAGTGATAGTATCTTAAAAATAAACCAAAAATAGACCTTTTTCTGGTGAATGTATTTTATATGATGTAATCAAATCTAATTTTTATGATGTCAAATACACTTTTTTACGTTCAATGGTTTGTTACTATTTACGATTTAAGCAGCAAATGATATCATTTAGAAATTAGTAGTATGTTTAACGTCTCTATAACCATTTTCGGACACATTGAGTGGGCTTAAGATGATGGCCTCGCATTTGCGAGGGCCACCTGGCTAGTTATATAAAAGCAAAATGAGGCAGTTTTTCGAGCCAACACGTTAATCCACATCATTCAAATTAATTTTGACAGTTAGATCTAAAATGTACGGTTATGATTAATGAAAGATATGTAACCTTTTAATTACCTTCGTCCAACACGACTTTGTCATGTCACGTATTTAACCAGATTGGTCATCCTGAAAGAAAAAAGAATGTTGGATCGGTCAGCTTAAAATAAATTGTCCAACAACGCAGTCACGTATTTAGGGATAGGTCAGTTTGAAAAAAATGTCATGCAAAGCAACACGTATTTGAGAGAACGTGGAAAGCCACCAGATCAGGCTGTTTGAAAAAAAAAAACTGAACCGGATCGGTCAGTTTGAAAAAAATCCAACACAACTATATTGTCACGTATTTAATCATGACATGTGTAAATGCAACACAACCCGATAGTTCAGTTTGAAAAAAAAAGGCTGATCCTACTCAGTTTAATCGTGTCAACTGTGACTATTCTCCTTCCTGCGAACCTAAAAAAAATGAGACGCAAGCTAGGTTGAACGTGACAACAAAAGTGCACTAGCTTATATATGTTTGCTTGACTGAGAACAAAAGGTTAACCACAAGATTAATACGATTTCTAGAAAAAGTGAGTCCGATGTATATATAATCATGAGCACACTACAACCATATACATAGACATGCTTGACTGGAGATTTCGAGAGTGGATTTTGGAACCTGGGTTATATGGTGCCCTTTAAAAAAAAAATGAAGAGTTATATAAAATCGCAAAAAAAGCATAGATGTAAATAGTGTCAAGATCCACAAGCGTGCAAAATTTACATTCAAATTCGTTGTATTTTGGGCTGTACAAAAAAAGAGAAATCGTGGAAAATTCAAAATTTTGAAACTGTGTTGTGTTCACCACCCAGATCCACCCATTTCTCTTTTTTGTGCAGCCAAAATACAATGATATTAGAGTTGAAAATTTGCACAATTGTAGATATCGACAATTATCTACATCCGGGAATGTTTTCTCTATTTTTGTAAACTTAAAAATGTCGATTGCAATTAAAAAAAAATGGGCATCATGTAGCCTGGGCTCCATTTTAGATTTTCGTGCTACCCAAAAATAATAAATATAAACAGCAGAGTATAATGAACAATATATATAGTTTCAAATCTCCAACTATTGTCATTTTTTGTAGCCCATAATACAAAACATTTCACACTGTGATTTAGCACGCTTATAGTATACATAATTAACAACATGCGTTTTTTTTTTCAGATTTTCATAACTTTTTTTTACAAAAAAGTGAGATCACTGGAGCCCGAGAGTCAAAATGACTTTCCGACATACTTACACTACATTTTCCATTGACGACTTGAGGAGAGTTTCGACATTGAAAAAGCTACCACTATTGGCTCGCTATCGACAAAAATATCGACTCATAATTCAAAGTGATCGTCTTAATTTAATTATAGATATATGGTGAGAAACACGAGTTTTGATTAAATAATAAAAGACTAGCCACATAAACCATTGGTACCGGACAAATCAAGCATTGATCCATTAAAAGCATAATTAGACCGAGAAAGAATTAGACGAAACCGGTATATCTGTATATGTGCATATGTTTTTACTTCGTATGACACCATCTCAATCCTAAAACATGTTCATGACGAACACAATAACATAACATACGTAAAATACACATAGGATGATGATTAGTGCCTCTCAAACCTATAAGTGCTTTTTAACTATTGTCGAGGGGGAATGGTGCCTCGCAAGAGATTCAAACAATTTCTATTTTAGTGAAAAGGAATTTCAGAGATAGGATTAGAGGCAAAAGAATTTGTGAAGTTAAGAAAACGCCTACTTTATCATTCGTCACTGTTTTAACTATTCATAACACAAAATTTTACTTTAAAGAAATATACACATGTGAGAAGTTCCCGGAAAAGAAACATTTGGTCATCAATCTAGCATACCTCTTTTTATTAGTAGATCATACACAACAAAACGTTCATAAGTATTTATAAACATGATCAAAACCAATTTTTCATTACAATCGTGCCGGAACAAATCATAAGTCAACAGATTTCCATAGTTGTATTAAAAATCACGACCAATACACCATGGTAATATATCGATTGATAGATCTTCCTAATTGTACAAAGTATAATAATAGAACTTAATCTCTTCACAACCAAAAGTTTTCATGAGTTTACTTAAATCTTACATGGTTTTCCTAAGGTGTGATTAAATACACTTTTATGTCGGTCTCTTTGGGGTTTTATTTTACTCGCAGGAACTTTATTTTGATTCTTATTCTTAAAATTTAATGTGAGACATCTCCGAAATTTGCAAAGTTGTTGAAGAAATTATGACCGATGAAGATGCTGGAACAATGTTTCCATGGAAACGTAGTGGTGTTTCATGACATGACATATACAAGTGAGCGAGATAGTATAATTATTGGGTAAAAGAGTGAGTTTAGCAGGGAGAGAGAGTTAAATCATGCAAATCAAATAATTGACAAAATTAATGGGTATTATTAGGACAATGCAACTAGGAATAATAGTATGATGGTTAGAATTTTGTGGTGCAATTAAAAACATTAATTGGGAGATGACTTAAAGCTTGGTGACTTATTAAATGTTAAAACTATAAAACACCTAAGTATTTTCTTAATTTAGTATGTTACATCAAACTATGTGCTATTTAAGTCAGTGTAATCATTGTTACATGACAAACAAATATGTATTACTGAAGAATGGGGATGGCAGGAAGAGAGTAAAATATACTGTATTAAAATGGCAGTACTACCTATGGCTAAAAGTAAACGAGCTTCTAGAATATGTGACATGGTATTTATTTTCGAGATATAGAACACCTCTCTATAAATTCAAAGATTACACGCATGCATGATTTTATCTACCATAATTTTACAATAGTCAAAGCATGCTCTTATTTAGATTTCGGTCTTTCCCGGCGAAAGCACAAATTTAGTACACGAACATATTCAATACATTGTAGATGATGTCCTCGCATTTGCGAGGGCCACCTTGCTAGTTAACTAAAAACGAAAATGCAAGTACAAGGTAATAATCTATCTTCCTCCCCTTAAAAAACAACAACGAAAACACCAATGGTCGATCCAGCTAACCACTCGGGGGACGTAATACAGAGAGCATAAGCATCATCGGATCTATGAGCGATTTTTGTGTTATCTCCAAGAACGTTCCATCCACCTCATGCTTCGGTGCAACACTCTGATCACGACAACGATACGAGAAGGCAGCATCGCCGAGGATACTCGCTGGTGATATGAGGGTTGGCTGGTAATCCGACAGATTTATTGAACAATTACTCGTCGGCCATTTTTTTTTCAAACTTCAGTGAGCTCACAGCCGTCAGCTTATTGCCTTCTTTCTCCTCCCCGACTGCCTCATTGAGGTTGTACATGTAGGCACCGCTATACTTAAACTCGGCGAATAGAAGCCACCTCCACAGTCCCAGACGACGCCATTCAACGAATCGTCCGAGCGAGTCTTCCTTGGCCAGAATATATAGCTGCTCCCACCGGCGATCGGTGGCGAGTAACCAGAGCACGATATCCTGGCCCTTGTGCGTGTAGATGCACGGGCGGCCACGTAACTCCAACATCTTGGTTGAGACGCTATGCCCTTCCAACACCGGAGTGGCAATTCTGGTCACATCCTCGCTGTCGAAATCGAAAACAAGCACTGACTTGTCCCTATTCTCATCAATAAGGAAGTACACTTTGCCGGCGGCCATGTGTAGAATGTGCTCAAAATCCGTGTCGTCGCCGCATGAGAAGACCGTCCTCGGTTCTTGACCACCGTCGCCGTCCAGTGATACCACCATCAACCTTAAGCTATTTTCGTCAGCCTCACAGATAAGAGCCTTGTACACATTGCTCGATGGTCCGTACCCGAACCCGATGATGAGGCGGTCCACGTCCTCCTTGCCGGGCAGCTGCAAGGACAGCCGTGCCTCCTCCTTGGTGGCCGGGTTTAAAAGGACGACGTCAACGAACGACTGCCCTTCGGCAGAGTAAGAGGAGCCAGAAACGAGGACTAGCCCGTTGCACGTGCTCGCATACCAGCTGCGGTGCTCCATGCTCAAGGCGTGCTGGATGACGAACGTGGGGCCGACGACGTGGAACTGGAACGCCTTGCAGTCATCGTGGCATTGGATGCGAGCGGCGTGCGGGAGCTCCAGCGGCGCGCCGAGGCGGCGGTGGCGAAGCCAGAAGTGCGGGCTCGTCAGGAGCTGCCGGAAGCGCTTGGAGAGCACGGTGCAGCGCACGGCGCAGCGGGCCGGCAGACGAGCAAGGATCTCATCGGCCACGAACTCATATGGGAAGAAGGCGTTGTCCTCGGTTGCCTCATTGAACGCCATGTTTCCTCGTACACCGACGGCAAGGCCTGTACGCCAGAACTATTTCGATGATTCGTTGTCTTTGCGCAGAGGAAATATAACAGGACATCTGGTAGTCGGAGTCTCCTAGCCTAGTTCGAGTCCATCTCCGATTTCTTGGGGCCAGGACCTGTACGACTTTGATCAGAACAGCCGTACAACCTTAGTTCGGACGGATGTGCGGCCCATGGTTTTGAATATCTGTTTTAGAAAAAAAACGTAACCCAACCAGAAGGAACGGCATTTCAAAAATATTTCGACCAAACTTTGTTAAGTTTAAGGGATCCCTAACTTTAATTAAATTTGACAATTATTAGTTCCGATTGATTTTTTTCTAAATCTAGTACGAGAGTTTCGAGATAATTATATTTCGGAACCAACACAAATTTTGTCGAAATTTCGTTGAAATTTTAAAGCCGGGTATTCTCTGGTTCCTTCTAACGCCACCACGTTGTACCCATCTTGCAGGAGACGGATCGAATTGGTCGTCGCGCTGGTTACCGGGAGGGAGAGAGACCTGAATGAGGCGTGGAAGGGGGAGTATGGTATGATACTTGTCAGATCAGATCCCGCAAATTCCATACTTAAAGCTGTTTTGCAGTATGGTCCGGGTTTTTTGCCCGAACAGTATCCACATATCCCGTATCATAAAAATATGTTTTTCTTTGTTTTTATGCGAATATGCATGTATACTCAAATTGTTCTCCATTTCACACAAATAAGTTTCAGCACTCAAGATTATACAATAATTTTGAGATGATAAACATTCAAATTTAAAAACTTGGCCATAGTTTCAATCCAAAAATACCACCCATTATAGAAACAAGGAGCAAATAAATATAACCAAAAATATGAATTAGTTACCCATGTGAATCAAGCAACACCATTATTCTCACCAAAACAATATCTCAACTTTCGTGTAACTCACGATTCTCTTTAATTCAGCATCATCTTTGCTTTGAAAAGTATCAGACACTTCCTCCACATCTTCTCTATCGACACCAAATTGATCAAATGAATCAATTGACACTTAACCGATGTGGAACTCGGTATCCTCCAACATGATCACATAAGAAGGAAATATCGCATTGAAACCAGCTACCAAATTTGAGGGTATCAATTCATACCTCTTGGTCGAATCATCGATCACGTTTCGGGCGCCAAGTCCACGAAGTTTGAGGTATGGGTGCCATTCGTTTTCCGCAGGTCATGATTCTTACACCTAAGTGGCCGAAGAGCATGATGAAAATAAGGAGGTGTTGGATTAGGCTTTAATGCAAAAGGAAGAATCGAGTAAAATATCATAAATACCCAAAATTATGGGGAAAATCATGTTTAAGTACTTAATATTATTAAATTCATGATTCCTCATTTTAATTAATTTCTAAGCCCTATTTAACTAAAATAATATTTTCACATGTTTTATTTATTTTCAAAATAAATTAAAGCTCAATATTTAGAACATAAAAAATAAGATTTAACAAAGAATAAGACTAGAGCCAAAAGTTAACCCATTCTCCTCAACATTGCCGGCTCCAATTACCTATCCAAAGTTCCACAAAAATAAGCTAATTAACGTTTAGGATGAAACTTCCCTTTTAAGTTTGAACTGGTTTACCGAAGCACCCCATGGAAAGAAACATTATGAAATGGCACCATATCATTTCTCGATCTTGCGAATGAACACAACATGTCAGCTTAGATGTACCATCCGGACATCGTATATGTAGATTAGCTTTCATGTTCCAAGTGAATCAATTGTTTTGGAAATTCAACGGCATGATGCTCAAGAATGTGTTGTTTGTTTCTGACTACGTGCAGGTCAAAATTGAAAGGTGACATGAACTCTTTGAGAATCCTAATAGTGTGGTCGAGAGTCGTAGGCATACCTACATTTTTTTTGGGCTTTCGTAGGCATACCTACATAACTACATCTAGGTTCTCAGTCTGTACGGCATTGTGAGCTTCTTCAAGCTGTGTGGACTGCTGTTGCTTTTGGGATGTTCCGAGCTTTTGCAATGAACCCCATTTGGCTATGGCGTCGTCTTCTTTAAGTAGGACGAGGGATGGTGAGAGGGCCATCGGGGAGCTGAATGCCTGACGCAGGCTGCGTACGTGAAGTTGGTGCTGACATATAAATGGTTGTACATGTTGGTGGTAGTTTACCTCTGTACGTACTGGATGCAGGGTAATATTTCACCAACCAAAATATTGCCTTTCAGTAGCAACATAGTGATGAAATTTGTGGCAGCATCATAGTATGTAGACTTCACTGCCTGGATTGCATGAATACTATTTCAAGCACAAGTCCTGCCATTGGCATTGGTCGTATTTAATGGATGAACACAACAGTGGTATCTCATCAAACCTTTTAGATATGCAATAAAAGCTTATTCTCGATCGTTATAACATTGATAAGATGTGATCATGATCGAGTTATGACTTGTAAGAGAAGTGTGATATATATGCACTCGCCCCATGCATGCATCCAATGTGTGTGTTCCTCCTTTTGTTGAACGATTGACTAGAATTGCTTCCAACGGCCATCAACCAGCCGGACATATACAATAGGCATGTAGGGCATTAGGAACGCAACTTACTCGTTGGATGGTGGAGGTTCTACAATCATCAATGGTGAAGCTTAATGTCTTAGTCGTGTTTGGGTTTATCTTATCAGCCTCGTTCCATGATTCGACTATGGCACATGAGATGTGGTGATTTGCTGTAAGTCGAGGTGAAATTCAAGTAGAGCAGGGATGGTTGAACCCACCGTTCAATGGACCAAGAGTAGCAACCCTGCAGAAACAAAGACTGCATTTGTGTATTTTCCGTCTTCTACTTTAGAGACGGAATATTTTATATTGACTCTTCGTCATTTATCTTGATCACACCATCTAAATTTAAAAAGGTTCAGCTTTCGGCCTCTGCAAACAGCAAACTCATACAAGCATACAGACAGGGCCGAACCTGGTTATAGATTGTTTGCTAGATATAATAACGAAAACACTGATGCTGTCCCTCGAAGTTCTATTTCAGAGTTAAAAAAAAAATCTAATTTTACGGATACGGACACGTGTTTTTTTATATTTCTGCAAAGTTTTGGTAGAAAAAAGTTAAATTTGGGCTACACAAAAAGGATATTTTTTGGTCATAAAAAGGAAAAAAAACTCATACAGTGTTGTTTTCTAACTACACTTGTGATACAAGATTATACAACTTTATTTCAGAATTTGTAGGGACCTAGAAAATTGTTTTGGATCTTTGAAGGAAAAAATGAGCTCTAGTCTGCTCAGGAGCTATTAAAAGTTTCCCCTTCAAGTTTTGTTACATTGACTTCGAATCGAGGGTCCTATTTGTAAGGCCGGAATTCTTCGATTCCACTGATGCATGCCTCAACAGTTTGCTCAGAACTCAGGAAGTAATAAGAACCATGGGAGAGAGCAACGCAGAACTCTGAAGCAAGTTTAGGTCCTTATAAAACCGTGACAGACCGTGACAATAAGACCAACCAACGCAGAGACCAACCAACATCAATCTACTACAACACAGCAACCCACGGAAATGCGTCCAGATTACAGTAACCCACAGAAATGCTTAACTAAATTCTAAGTCCTCAACAACTGTCATTGTGATCCAGTGACTCCTAAACATACAGCATTGATGCCGGTTTCAGAGGCTTGGAGGCCAGCACATTCAGTGCTTAGAAGCCTCACAACATACACAGAAACAATCCGCGCCTTCACAAGCTAGAAGGTACAGAGATGTCTGAGGCTATTTCTACAGGCAAACTGTGAAATGCATTCTTGCCACCTAAAACACCGGTAGTTCATCTTAACCTAGCCAACCTGGCACCAAGAGACCAAGCGTTTCAGAGGCCTTCACATTGGAGTCGTAACCTGCTGGCTTCCATCTATAATAACCAATGATTCCCCAAGTAGCCTCTGTGCCTCCTCTCTCCTCCTATAGAAAGAATACTTATTAGACCTGTTGATATAACATTGCTACAATAGCATCAGGAGAGTTCATTAAATGGTACCCGTTAAAAGATCCAAACAAATATACATCATACCATATATACTGTCTGTTCACATATACAACATATGCTCTCTACAAATCAATCAAAATTTCTGTTTTATATACAATTTTTTGAACAGTTACAATCATTTCAACTATATTCTTTCTTTCGAGCCGAGCAGCAAGTCATAGATGGGACCATATTTTGCCTCCTAACTGCAGCAGCAGCTACTAGCTATAGCATGAGCTCTCACCCAACCAGTGGTATGAGCAAAACAAGAGCATTACTGGTTGAAAAAATCGCGCTTGTAATATGATGGTAGAATAACATGATTATTAACACGAATCATTCCCCCTCATTCCCCCTTGAGATAATCACGAATTTACAGTTATATGACGGTTGCTTCAGTGTATAGTGCAGCATTTTCAGGGACCAGCTAATCTAATCAAGCTAATGACAATGCACTTGTATTCTGTAAGAGTAAGCTAGATGTCTACCCTTGTCTATGAATCAGTCGTGTCCAATGGAAGGACAGTGGCATGTTCATTTTGGCAACCAAGTCAAACTAAAGGAAGTTCGGTTACTCACTGTTTTATATCCTCAATTGCTTGCTTACGACGCTGTATCTGGTTCTCAAGAAGGTGAATCAATGTCGCTCTTGCCTAAGAGAAACTCCAAAATGAGTGATGCTAGTGAATAAGAAATATAAATCCATGCATGAAACAAAAAAGAGGCTCACACCTGGTGTGGTCGTAGGGAATTAAGAAGATGGTGCAGGTTCTTGAAAATGAGCGAAATATCTTCAACCCTGCGAGCATACTGAGATGGTCTCTCGACTAGAATATCTGCTAGCTCCAGGATATGGAGTTGGAGCTCTCTGTTGAGTGTCCTTAGCTCCTTCTTGAAGTCTGACGGTGAATCAGATAGCCAGCCCGTTAAATAAAATAAGATAAATATTTATTCTGAGCTCAAACTAACTCTGTAAGAACAATCACTTCATTTCATTGAAATTGCAAGTGGATTTACTGTGGCAGCCATAATCATTAACAGATCACAATGTTACCATCTGGAGTACATCAGTAGACAATCAAATACTCCCTCAGTTCCAAAATAGATGACTTTCATTTGTTTAAAAGTGGATGTATCTATACACGTAACATGTCTAGATACATCCAATTTTGGACAAATGGAAGTCATCTATTTTGGAACGGAGGGAGTACATGTTCATAGGAATGACACGCACCGATATCTGGGCCCTTTGGATAGAGCTGCCGAACACCTTGATCCTCCAGACTTGGGAGCACCACATCTGTCTAGAGAGACAAACCATAGAATCAGCTTTGACACAAGCAATGACACACTGCAGAGAAGAATGTGACAAGCAACATACTGTGTAGGTAGCGCCGAAGAGTTGGTATGCTCCATCGATCGGCGGAGGTGGTTCCAGTGCAGACGAGGGGTCCTGCTCAAAATCCTTGTATAGCCGGTAAAATGGAGGGGGCGGAGGGTACGCCGACGACGACGCCATTGCCATCTTGCCTTATTCTGCGCACGACGGACTGAGACGGGAGCCTAGAGGACCTAGGGTTACGTTTGAATCAGTTACTGCAGATTTGGAATGTAGCATCTCGTGGAGAAGCAAAACATTAAGGCAATTAATTTGTTGCACTTTGCAACTGATGAAACATGTGTAATAATAATTTAGCACAAGAACGATTATAACCTAAAAGAGAAGTAACATTGTTAACACAACCGATGACACCTAGAAATCATAATAACCACTGACATAAACAGTGGATATGGTTCCAAATTCCAAACACACTGTTCCAACATATCCATGTACCGTCACTAGGGACTCATTGAGCATATTTACATGGAATAAAAGGTAATCACTTCCTTGAATTAGCTTGAGACGTTGAGAGTCCAAGCCGAGGCTTGTTGTGATTGTTAGTTTGACTTGGCACTGAACTTGACCTGGTATGATTAGCTGAATGTGTGTAGATAAGGTTAGTGCAACCCACTCGAATTAAGATTCCTATCTTAACTTCTTTCTTTCTGTTGAAACTATGGAGAATATAATGTTGGAATATTGTCTTCTAAAAGTAGTGTGAGCTCAGCAGTGGGTAACTACGATTTGAGCAGGGGCAGAGGATCAGGGATCCTTGAGGGGCTACAGACCAGAGCTTGAGGTACGAGGGAATCATGCATGGGTAACCCAACCGGAGAACCTACGGCCGCGCCGCCCTGCACCGGGACCGGGACTGCGATCCAAGAGCGAGTGCCCCATGATTCTGCGATGAGAGACGGGCCGAGAATCGGAGAGGAGAGAGGAAATACCTTGCTCAAGGATGGGTCGGAACGGGAGGCCGGCGGCGCGCGGGGGCAGGAGTGGTATGCGGCGGACACGAGCACGGCGACGGCGACGGCGACGACGGCGGCGGCGCGAGGAGGACAGGAGAGGAAAGCACGGGAAGGGAAAGTGGTGTTTTTTTTTTTTGGATACAGGGAAAGTGGTGTTGGATCGGCAAACCGTGTCTGCTGGGCTGGACTGGACTTTGACAGATCTGGGGTCGGCTTGTTTCTGCGGCGGCCCAACGAGATAAAAAAAAAGTAACCGAGTAACGGTACTATCAGCTAGGAATCTGAGCCAAACATGGCACTCACAAAATATTACTCCCTCCATTGCATAATTTTTTATTTTACTTAAATTTAATTAAAACCCCAATAAGAATTATTATTATAGGACGTAGTAATTGAGTCACGATGTGACAAGTGGTTCCCATCTAAGTTATTTTCTCAGAACCATTTACTTTTATGCTCGTTTTGTGTCACTCCGTCATCATGTGCACGGTCCGCGTGGCGCGATCTCTCATGGATCGCCATCACTTGTTGATCGACTAAGCGCGGACCTACTGTTGAGTAGTGTTGGCAACACACACGTCCAAACTGGCTTGGATTTATATCACATCGATGATAAATTTGCTCTGTGGCTATGATTTGGAAAAAGCTGTGAGGCTCCCGCTCTCGACCAAGTTGATTGGTGCAGGAAATTTCAACAAAAATTGATAGCGAAAAAATTGACCCTATATACCTGGCGCCGTAATGACAAAGGCAAAACGAGAGGAAATAACACACATGCGACAAATCCTTACCCACGATCCACTAACTTTGATACTCCCTCCGATACATATTAATTATCGCTGAATTGATGTATCTAGAGATATGTTAGTGCTAGATACATCTAATTCAGCGACCGTGAATATGAATCGAGGGAGTACCAAATTTAGTACCGGGCTACCCTTGATAGTTGATAGGATTGACAGAAAATTGAGAAAGATTGAAGTTGAGAGACCTTTTGGGAACAACAAAAATGAGAGAGGAGTAGGAGGAGAATTTGGGTCTCCTCCATTACTTTCAGATGATTATTCCAACCTAAAATGCCGTCACGTACTCACGCTGGCGTTATTCCGTCTTCGCTTCACGGTGACGTACTCCTGTTCTAAGTCTTTGGCACTGTCGGCGCCGGGGCAGGCGGCGTGACCTTTTGGTCTGCGGGGAGGCTCGGCGAACTCGTGCGTGACGAATCTTCGAACCCAATCGGATCGCCGCCGTCGTCGCCGGTTCGCGTCTCGGCGCACCGGCTCCATGGCGTTCTCCTCTTTCACCTGGCCGTTCCGCCGCCGGAGCAGCGGCAGCGGCGAGGCCGGCGCGAGCAAACCCACCACCACGGAGGCGGAGGAGGAGCTTGGCGTGACGCCGCAGCTCCTCGAATTCCTCCGCACGCTCTCCCCCGACGCCTTCAAGTCCTCCGCCCTCCAGCTCCACCAAGGCACTCGCCCCTCACCTCACCTCCCGGCTCCGCTTCCCCGCTCTCGATTGCTGACGGCACCGTGCCGTATTCGCAGGTGGCTCCGTGGAAGAGGCGGCGGCGGGCGGCGAGCTCTCGGACTGGCAGCAGCGGCACGCCGTCGTGGTGCTAGGCAGAGCCAAGGTTGGTTCTATTCGAATCTCGTCTCGCGTGGCCGCTTTTTTTTCTCAGGAGCGACGGCTCTGAACTGTCAATTGTGCGCAGGAGCTCGCCAAGATCCGGTATGATCTGTGCCCGCGCCACATGAAGGATGAGCTGTTCTGGACGGTGTACTTCCTGCTCGCCAGGAGCTACATCTTACCGTAAGCTCTCGCCTTTCTGTAACCGCATTGTAACCAGTCGAACAGCTCATTTTGCTTCATGGTGTTAATCCCGTTACAGTACTGGTCGATGTGTGCAAATTAGATAGATGATCGAATAATATGGGACACAAACTAACTTGAGAATAGCATGTCGCTTTTGATTTTGTTAATATTCAGTTAGGAATTGTAGTCCATGATGTTCCTTGTTTTACATCAATGTATTCATGTCCAAAAATAATTATTTCCGCCACGTGTGGTAACATTTTTCTGTACATGTATGTATACATTCAGAAAAAAGATTTGCATCTGAAATTCTTAAAAAAATCAAATTATGTCAAATGTGAGTAGCACATTCTGCTTAAAGGGGTCTATGATCTTTGGAGATCATCACATAAAAGTGCAATCTGTGGTCTAGAGATGGTGATAATACTGGTCCTGTTGAGCTGCTCATATTGCGCCAATGTCTCAATAAATCAACTACTTATGTTTCTGTAAACCACTAAATTTATCTCTGTCGTGTTGCATGTAACTGTTCAGATAAACAATTTGCATCCAAAGAAACTATATTATGCTAAAAGTGAGTACCTATGTTTTAATGCATTCAGCAACAAGGCATCCTGATGTTTCAAGACCATCGTGTTGACTGATGTCTCTGTTTGCTGTAGTCTTTGTTGTGTTTTTATTCAACTAGGTATAGTTCTTATATTATACCAGTAATGTTGGTTTCACACATTGGAGACTGTTTATTTTCGTAATTCACTAACTTTTAGTGGCTGAAAGAGTACGCTGAGTGGATTTTTAAAATGTTTATATAACATGAAAGAAGAATTAACCATCCTTACGGTCTGAAGAATTATTCACTAATAAGTAGTTCAAGATTTGTGAATAAACGAGTGAAGCTACCTTATAGTATTTTCTTGACATGCATTCATTTTGATAAAACAATGCTGGAAATCCATAATTTAATCTGCAATAATGTGCGATAGTAGACCAAGATGTATACAGTTAGTTTATTGTATTGTGCGAAATTTGCTATCAACTGCCCCTTATCAATAATCATTGTGACTTGATAACCCAAGATATATTGCTATGCATTGGTCAGATAGATATTAGCTCCAGCTGCTATATGATACTCTAATTCTTTCCTGCCATTGATTGTTGACAAAATAACATTTAAAAAACATGTTCTGTTCTCATAGGTTTAAGCTACGCGCCATACAAAAAGAGAAGGTAAGAAGGATGGAGACAAAGAACGGGAATCCAAAAGACGCTGTTACTGTTGAGGTGGAGATGCAAGAATCGAAGTGCAGTAGAGGATCTCAATTACCAGTTGATTCAGAACGTCAGGATTCATAACTAGTGTTGCTGACAGCATATTAGCTCAGTCTGGAAGTAGTATCGATAGCGATGATACTCTGGAGCCCATATTTTTCAGGTGAATGACCCAGTTTTCAAAACCGTGTTTACAGAAGTTCTGTGCCATCGTAGTGACTGTATATGTAGTAGTTAAATTTTGGAGTAGAGGAATTCTCAGGCACGGAAGCCTCTGCTCATAGCTTAACATAGTGGTCATTTGTTGGCTGCACGCTGACATGTAATTTGATGCAATCTTGGTGTGAAATTTGTAATTCTTGTGCGGGCTCTTCCCTCAGTACTGTTTGAGACATTCACAAAATCAAATTTGCCTGATTGCATAGTTTAAACAGGATACTTTAGTGCACTGCAACATTTGTTATGCGTGTTGCGTTCATAAGATGGATTTTTTTGTTACATTTTGTTTCATTTAATGCAATATAGTGTATGGATATACGTTAAGTCCATGAAGGCCTACTGCTTGATAATTTAGTTGTGCATAAGTTCATCTCAAACTAAACCGCATGAGTTCCATCTCACACTGCAATAAAGACCCAATACTCAAAAACATCTGCCCACCTGATGACCAGGTGAAGACAATAGTTATCATAATGAATCATTGGCAGGAAAATTCAAGGAATTGAAAAAATAGTGATAGCATCACAGATGTCAAATGCTTAGCAGCATGAGCTTGCAGATATAAACAAGCAATTCGATCAACTTGCAGAGAGGACATAGGTATTACTCTCAGCATCACAAGTTTTGTGTGATACATGGACACAATCTCCGGAATAAATTTCGGTTAATAATTGCCTAGCTTCCATCCTCATGATCGACAAATTTTTGAAATATACCGGAACAATGGTCAGTACAGCTAGCTAACTAGATGGAGGACGTAAGACAGAGAGCATATGCATCATCGGATCTACCACACACTTTTTTGTCGTCTCCATGAACGTTTCATCCACCTCACGATTCGTCGCAACACTCTCACCACCACGGCCCGAGAAGGTAGCAGCACGGAGGATACTCGCCGGCGATATGAGTGTTGGCTGGTAATCCCATAAATTCCATCCACAGTTCTCGGGCCATTTGTATTCGATCTTCATGGAGCTCACCGCCGTCAACCTACTGCCGATGATGTCTTTTTTCTCCTCCCCGACAGTCTCATGGAGGTTGTACATGTAGGCACCGCTATATTTAAACGCGGCAAAGAGAAGGCCACCTCCACAGTCCCAGATGCCGTTTAAACAATCGTGGTCCAACCGAGAGCATTCCTTGACCAGAATATATAGCTGCTCCCATCGTTGATCCACAGTGAGTAACCAGAGCACGGTGTCCTGGCCCTTTTGCGTGTAGATGCACGGGCGGCCACGTACCTGCAACATACTGCTTGAGGTGTACCCTTCCGGAGTGGCAATCCGTGTCACAACCTCGCTGTCGACATCAAAAGAGAGCACCGTGTCCCAATTCTGAAACAACCAGTTTATTGGATAGATAATGAAGTACGCTTTGCCGTCGGCTGTGTGTAGACCCTGATCACAACCCGTGTGGTCGTCAGATGAGAAGACCGTCCTTGGTTCTTGGCCGCCGCCGCCGTCTAGTGATACCACCATCAAACTTAACCTATTATGGTCAGCCTCAAGGATGAGAGCCTTGTAAACCTGGCTCGATGGTCCGTACCCGAACCACAAGATTTGGCGTTCATCGTAGCCTTCCTTGCCAGGGTGCGGCAACTGCAAGGACAGCCGTGCCTGCTCCTTGGTGGCCGGGTTGAAAACAACGCCCTCGACGGACTGCCCTTCTTTAGAGTAGAAGGTGCCGGACATGAGGACTAGCCCGTTGCACGTGCTCGCCTGCCACCAGCGGTGCTCCGTGCCACGCTCCATGCCGAACGCGTGCTCCATGACAAATGTGAGGCCGACGACGTGGAACTGGACGTAGAAGGCCTCGCTGAGCTCATCGTCGCATTGGATGCGAGCGGCGTGCGGGAGCTCCAACGGGGCGCCGAGGTGACGCTGGCGATGCCAGAAGTGTGGGGTCGTGAGGAGCTCCTTGAAGCGTTTCGAGAGCACGGTGCAGCGCACGGCGCAGCGGACAGGCAGGCGCACGAGGATCTCGTCGGCCAAGAACTCGTCACCGAAGACGATGGACTCGTCGTCGGTTGCCTCGGACGCCATGTTTCCTGTGACCAGCATACGTACACACACGGCCGGCCTGTACTACCAAGAACAGTTCCGATGATTTGTTGTCTTTGCGCAGAGGAAATATAACAGGACAAGTCAGAGTCGAAGTCTGCTAGCTAGTTCGAGTCCATCTCCTATTCCTTGGGGCCACGACATGTAGAAATACTGGTGCGGCGCCTATGATTTAATCTGTGCCGATTCTACTTCCATCAGGACAGCAGTAAACAGCTGAGTTCGGATGGGTGTGCGCGGCCAAGGGTTTTGAATTTCAGTTTCAGGAAAAAAATATCGTAACCAGCCGAAGGAACGGAATTTCAAAACGAAATAATAAAGGAAATCATTTCGAACAAATTTTGCCAGGTTTAAATGAAATTTGACCGAGTTTTTGTTCAAATTGAATTTTGTCTAAATTAGTATTGGCAATATTTTTTCACTCGTTTTTTATTTAATATATATATATATATTTAGTTTTCACGGGGACAAATTTCCACCTAAATCTTTTTTATAAATCTATACTACTATTAAAAGAGCAAACTTGTGTTGATACATTGAATCTGAGCCCTTCAATATTTGGCCAACGGTCCAGATCGCTCCAATGTTTGACAACTCAACACAAATCCACTTTTTCCCGTTTTACCCTCCCACCAAATCACATAATACTGCTAATGCCATCGTACCGGTTCGTTTTATTTCGTTTCATGATAATTACGAGATTTGCCACCGCTAAAAGAAATTACCACCAGTGGCCGTCGCAGTCGGCACGGAACGAGATCGGCGCGGGGACGAGATGCGATGCGATGCGAATGAAACCATGGCAACCGCCCGATTACTTTGTCGAGGCGGCCCGCCGCCTCTACCTCTCTGAAATCCCCTTCCTGGCCCATGCCGCAAAATTAGTTACGGCGCAGGCGATCAGGGCGGACATCGTCGGCGAGGCCATCGCGTACGTCAGGGCGCTCGAGGACATGGCCGCCGAGCTCGAGCCTCGAGGCGTACAGGGCGGTGGCAGCCAGGCGGAGCCGTGCGCGTCACGGCGTCGCGGAGATGGTCGCGTCCGGGGAGATTCGTGCTTCGCCGTCCGGATGCACGAGGCAAGGCCAGGCGCGCTGACGCGCGTGATCGAGGTCTTTCGCCAGCACGGCGTGCCCGTCCTGGCAGCCCCCGTGGCGCGAAACGGTGGGGAGGCAACGGTTACGGTCGCTACGGCGGTGGTGGCGCCGGTTGTCGTGGGGAAGATCGAAGCTGATATCATCATCAGCAGCAAGCGCTCCGGCCCGAGCTCTTGCAGTCCGGATCCAGGATGCGTCGTGCTGGAAAGAGCAGCAAGAGTCCGCGTCAACCGGCCGTGAGAGCGACGTTGTCCAGAAAGCCTCGAGCAGCTGTCGAGCTCCAATTTCGATTTCAACGGGAGGATGCCTAGGATGTGCAGCCACAGCACTTCCGGCAGCAACGAGATGCTTCCGCACTGCCTCCAGCAACGAGATGCTCCTCTGCCTCCATTATCCATCCGCACATGCCAGCTACCATATATGTGTGCTGAAAAATATTGGTACAGATTCAATGAAGCCCGAATGATTTGTTGATTGAACATGATAAATTTGTTTTTTTCGAAACACAATACAGACCGAGATGCTCACAATACACACCCTTGTGAGCATACACACTCACACCTTAGCACCTCTGAGAGACTGAGCCGGCATATCAGGTATTGAGATTAATGAAGTTATCACGGGCGACTCGTTGTCGACGGAAAAGTCGCTTTCCATTGAACAAAATTTCACCTAATGAGAAACACCAATGTCAAATCTGGGGTTTGAACTCTACTGGGCTGCGGGTACAACCATCTCATAAATTGGATACTTTGCTGACTAAGTCTCATACATTAGGACCATAATTATACATCTTAAAGACTGTATAAGAAAATGCGGTGAAAATAGCATATGGAACATATACAAGGTAGTACATCTTGTAAAATAAAAAAGGGACCACATCGCATAGCTGGGATGTTTTTGGCAAAATAAATTCATGTTCGTTTTCGTAGTTATAATAAATCAATAAATACAAATTAATGGATTTTGGAGAATGAGAAGTGGAGAGTCCATAAAAATGTTAGTGCAATATGCAAACAAAAGACATATTTTTTATAGAGAGCTCTCCAAGATGACATATAGAGAGTGAAAATTGACACTTCCCTTGGTTAGGGTTAGGATGTCGACTATTTTCGTGGTAATGTTTAGGTCACGCCAATTTTGAATCTAAATGTTTATGTGTCCTCGAGTTTAGGGTAGAGATGTTGCTTTTGTGCGACTTGGAGTTAAGTCAGAGATGTTGCTTTTTGTGCGATGACATGATCACGAGACTAAAAAAAGTTCACAAAGAGCAATAAATTGAAGGGGGGGGGGGGGTGTGTGGGGTGGCTAACAAATTCACACGTGCGTGTCACAGCGGAAGCACAAGCTCTGCGAGACGGACTTCGTCTTGCAGAGAGCTTGGGTTGTAAGCGCCTATATATTGAAACTGACTCGAAGATTTATATTTTTGAGACGTGCGTTGCACGTGCACGGCTACTAGTACATGAGAGGACCAAACGGCCGAGAGTTGTTACAGGTGATGAGGTGAAGGCTTTACATCGAGATGCAAGGGGATAGCAGAATCACGCTCCAGCATCGAAGCGCAGCAAACAATTAATCTGCATTGCCGGATCTATGACTGATTTCTGCTTCGATCTCTTCAAGGATTGTCTCATCGAACTCTGGTTTGGGTGTAGCACTCACACGAATTTGGCCCGAGGAGACATCATAACCAAAGATACTCGCTGGACTGGTGATATGCGTCTCGGCTGGTAATCCATAGATTTGACGGAGTACTGATCCAGATATATTTTGTAATGGCTCTTTCCTGTAACCAACGTGCACCGACGGCAAGGCCTATATATATATGAGTATATGACACACTTGACGGATACGTACGTACATAGGAAAAAATCCGACTCGGAGCTCTTGCTGGTCTCGGATTTCGTGGTACTTTGGGTCCCAAAAAGAGATTTACAAGGGCATATGGCGCCAGGGGCAAATCTGGTCTGTCCGTTTCATCCATCCAACGGACCAGATTCAGCGTTGACCGATAGACTAAAACAGAATGAATCTGGTGAATCTGGTCCGTCGGATGGACGAAATCGACGGACCAGATTTGCCCCTGGCGCCATATGCCATTGTAAAAAACCAGTTTCGTTTGGGTCGGACATGTGTAGTGGTGCAGCAGTGGTTTAATCCGTTTCCGACACGGACTGGGATTAGCAGTATACAAATAGTGGTGCCAACGGAATACCAACGATCCTCGCCAAAGCAAAAAGGCTCTGAAGTAAAAGGGCTCTGTGCTCAACTTGGAACCCAAAGCAATTCATAATCGCATCCTGTTCACGCGCCGAACGGCCCGAACGAGAAAGGGATTCATCAATGGAGACGGCCGCTAGCGACATAGAGCGCCTGCCGGAGGACCTCCTCGCGGCTGTGATTTCCCTCACGTCGCCACGCGACGCCTGCCGCGCCGCCTCCGTCTCCCGGACCTTCCGCGCCGCCATGGACTCCGACGCCGTCTGGTCCTACTTCCTGCCCCGCGACCTCCCGCAGTTCGACGAATTCGAGCTCGCCGCCACGCCGCAATCCAAGAAGGCACTCTACAAATGCCTCTGTGAGCATCCGGTCCTCCTCCCGTGCAGAAACTTGGTACGTACAGATCACCCCAAAGCAGCTAGCTCTCGTAATTCCAACTTGCTTCTTACTCGGCTAAATAAGACTCGGCTTATTGATCGAACTATTTTCTTTCTTTTGTGTGCAGAGCGTACAGCTAGACAGGGTTACGGGTGAGTTGTGCTACATGCCCGCCAAAACACCCCGACATATTTCGGCAGACGACGGACCACCGGAGCGGCGTGAATGGATCAACCTCGGTTGTCGCGACATCGAAAGAAACAAAAGATTCGAGGCGTTTTAGTCCACATTTTAGACAACCTGAAAACTATGTTATCCGTGGTCACTAATAACCAGTCAAATCTTGCTTGCTTCTTTGTATAATTTCACTGTGCTCATGGGAGAGGCGTTTCGTCTCTCGGGTGCATATGCTCCTATTATGTGTTTTGAAATTAAAAAAATGAAAACTATTCGAAAAAATCTGAAAAAAATTGGGCACACACAAGAACATTCGTGCAAAATTTTGGAAGTAAATAACATTTTCTGTGGCCTGTGCAAAAAGACAAAACATGTGGCCGAAATGAGATTAAAAAATACATTTTCCAAAGCACAAATTTTACTTTTTTTGCACAGACCACAGAGAGTATCATTTCCTTCAGCAATTTTGCACGAATGTTAAGAACCAATATGCACCCGTGATATTCTGCTGATAATTCAACTATGCAAAGATTGTTAGGATTTTGATGTTGCTTTTTTTTTTGTTGGCTCGGGATAATACGACGTTGAGCTAACTATGAGAGAATATTAGTTCTGGTAGGTATACCCGACAATCGAGATTGTTGGCCCTAACGGCTTGTTGATCATAATGAGAAAACTAGAATTAATGTGAACGTGTACAAATTGTCAAAGGGACAGTGTTATCCGGCGTGGAAATACCCTCCGTCTAGCAGTGGCGATTCTAGAACTAATTTGGAGGGTGGGCTCAAATAACACATCACTCAACAAAACTTACGTTGAGAGTGATCCACATCAGTCGAAGGAGTATAGGAATTAGGTGTATAAAAGCGAGGCAAATTAAATAGATTTTTTTTTTCACGCGATGAGTGTGTGCTGGGTTTGGTCTGGAAACGCCGGATGAGATTTAGTCCAAATCCGATCGAAATTGGGCTCCTGGATGACTGGGAAAAAATGTTTCGCCGACGAAGGAAAGGGGGTACTTGGCACTCGGAAGGCCAGCTGAAGATACCCTTATGCCTTCTGCGTTGGGCGTTGGCTACAACCAAGCAATCGATGAAGAGATCCACAGATGCCGGTCCCCTTCCTTGAGACCTTGATTCCGGCCGGCCAATCCTTCAACTGCGCCCATGTGCAGATCGCAACTTTTCCGCCGCCACGCCATGTGTCCTGGCTGAACAATGGCTGTTGTAGTTTTTTATAGGGAATTTTGCCTGCTGTAGGTAATTCGTACCTCTCTGATTCTCTCCCTACGTATCATCTTGTGCAGAACGAGTAGCACTAACGGGCCAAACGCCCGGTAAAAGCCCATCTAGGAGAGCCAACTAAGAAACGGTTGGCTGCTTTGCTTCTTTTCTGCATCTTTCAGTCGACAACGCAGGAACTGACAACTAGAGAAAGCTCCAATCCATAGCTAAACGACCAGAGTATGTATATTTTCTATTTTTTTTCGCAAAAATGGAGGGTAGGCTTGAGCCTGACGAAGCCTACCTGGTAAAATCGCCCCTGCCGTCTAGCGTGCTATCCCGACACGATCTCTGTGTCGGTGGCATGTCGCACAAACCACAAGCCTCAATGTTACAACTCGTTCAATCATGACCCGATGCCAACCATATTTTTCTTGGATGAAAACTAAAATTTTGATGGTGTGTCGACATCGAAAGAAACAAAAGATTCGAGGCGTTTTGATCAGCATTATGGACAAATATAAGTAGCTTGTCGTGTTAATATTTCTGTAAACTATGTTAGGTGGTTGTTGGTAACGAGCCAGATCTTGCTTGCTTCTTTGTACATACTACAGGAAATATTGGTCACTGAATGAGCACGCATTTTCATCTGTGACCAAAAGCATTTGGCCAGACTAATCCAATGTGATCTTTTTTGTGAAGTGGTCATGAACGGTTATGATCAAAATAAGAGGTCACAAATTTCATGACAAATGTTTTGGTCAATACAGACCACGTCAAATCCAACGTGGCAAGTCTGACGTGGAAAAATTCTGACCAAATAAAATGGTGAGAATCAGCCCAGTCCAGTTTAGTCGTCTGGATGGGCCGAGCCAAATAATTCAGGCCATTCAATGTTTTTTCTCTTTCTATTTTGGTCGGCTGCATGGGCCAAGACCAAAAATTCGGCCTATTTTATTTTCTGGGTCGTGGCTTTCTACAGTCTATTGATTTTCTATTTTCGTCCATTTCTATTTTGGTGGTTGTCCCACTAGTCAGATTGGTTCCACTTGCCATGCTGATATCAAAATTGAGCCCACACATGAAATTTCAAAATTTGTCAAACTATTTTCATGTGCGGGTCACTGGTCAGGTGTCCGTTTCATAGGTATTTAAATCATATACACAATCAGTACTTCAAATAGATCAGAGAGTACATGAAATTTGTCCAAAACAAGACTAAATTAGTCTCGTACAATCTTTACACTCACTTTAGTATATATCTGGACAACATGTATAGCTGGCAGCACTTGTTCCAGGACTTGAACACGTTGATAGTGCACCGCCGCGAGCATCAAATGGCTGGAACTTGAGCATCCCGTAGTCAACAAGGATCTGCTCTATTGTGAAGAAAGACAGCAGCTCCAGATGATGATTCAGAGCATAGTACTCGTGTTAGACAGGAATGACATGTTCATTCATAAACGTATAGCTAGTATGCAGAATCCCTGCATATACCACTATATTGTGAGCTATAAACCTACCTTCTTGTCGGATTTGGCTGCCGTGAGGAGAAGGGACCTCCTCAAGAAGCAGTACAGGGTCGGCACGGACATGACTGGACATTATTTCCTGTCCCTCGCTTCCAAAGGGTGCCTGTAAAAGAAAATCAGATTCTTGAGTTGATAAATTCCCTACTAGATGTGCATCACCAAAGTCGCTCGTCGATGGCTAGTCCACACACTTCGCCCGGGTTTTACGCGTACATCAAAAGAATATTGAGATTGGGAAGGAAACGAATTCTTGCAGTGGAAATGAGGACTTCTTCGTGGTAGGATTGGGTAGGATCGACTGCTCGTGATGCCAAATTGTGTTGCACCTCAGATGCGAAGAGCTCGCTGCATTCTCACTCTTCTAGATACTCCCTCCATTCCATATTAGTTGACTCTAAAGTGGATGTATCTTGCACTAAAATAATTCTAAATACATTCATTTTAATATCAAGTAATATGGAACGGAGGGAGTACAAGTTTAAGTTCTGCTCTTACAAGCACTGATCTCGGTCAAGAAGACCGATTTACAGAGTGGTGACTTGTAACCCTATCTCGACTAGAAGACACGCAAGCCATACAGACATACGTACACGACACGCTGGCCTATCACACTCATTCTTTGATGCATGGTCAAAGGCCCATTTGGACGACTGCCTAGTTGCACACATTATTGTCACATCTGCTACAGATAATTCTCAAAAGAAAAAAATCTACTCCATTAGACCATATTGACTCCACTTGACTTTTGCCAAGTGCTGCGACAGCATATGTATTGCCGGATCTATGAACAAATTCTGCGTCTCTTATAGGATTTTCCATTGAACTCATGTTTCGGTGCAACACTCTCAAGACCACGTCTTGAGGAGGTGGAATCGCCAAAGATAGTTGCTGGTGATATGAGTGTTGGTTGGTAATCCACAGATCTGACGGCCCACTACTCCAATTATTCTGTAATCGCTCTGGCCATTTGTGTTCGATCTTCAACGAGCTCACATGCGCTAGTGATCGATGCTCCCACTGGTGATCCCCAGTGAGTAACCAGAGCATGGTGTCTTGGTCCTTCTCCATGATGATGCACGGGCGGCCATGTACCTCCATCAAGCTTGATAAGATGACCTGCTCTTCCGGGACGGCAATGTTGGTGACGACCTCGTTGTCGACATCGAAAGAGAGCAACGTGTACACTTCGTGTCCCTCCTCGCCGGCGAATGTTATTGCATCGATAAGGAAGTACACTTTGCCGTCGGCCGTATGAAGACTATGAACAAAATCCATATCATCATCGGATGAGAAGACTGTCCTCGGTTCCTGACCGCCGCTGCCGTCCAGTGATACCACCATCAACCTTGTGCAATCATCGTCGTCCTCTTGGATGAGAGCCTTGTAGACCTTGCTGGATGGTGCATACCCGAACGCCAAGATGCGGCGTTCCATGCCCTCCTGGGCAGGGTGCGGCAACTGCAAGGACAGGCGTACCTCCTCCTTGGTGGCCGGGTTGAAAACGACGCCGTGGACGGACGACTGCCCTTCGTCAGGATAGGAGGTGCTGGACACGAGGATTAGTCCGTTGCAAGTGCTCGCGTACCAGCTGTGGTGCTCCAGGTGGACGGTGTGCTCCATGACGAACGTGGGGCCGATGACCTGTAAGTAGAAGTCCTTGCCGTCATCATGGCGTCGGAGGCAAGCAGATGTTTGCGGGAGCTCCAGCGGCGGGCAGAGGCGTTGTTGGCGAAGCCAGAAGTGCGGGCCCACGAGGAGCTGCCGGAAGTGCTTGGAGAGCGTGGTGCAGCGAACGGCGCAGTGGGCGGGGAGACGCGCGAGGATCTCGTCGGCCAGGAACTCGTCTCCGAAGACGGCGTTGTCCTTGGTTGCCCTGGACGCCATGTTTCCTGCAACCACCGTGGGCCGACGGCAAGGCCTATATATGACACACTTGACGAACGTAAGTTGAACAAAATCCGACTCAGAGTTCTTGCTGGTTCGAGTACGTCTCGGTTTCCGTGAGGCTGAGGTTTAATTTGTGTCCGACACGGCTTCGATCAGCAGTATACAAATAGTGGTGCCGACGTACTAGGTACCAAGGATCCTCGCCAAACAAAAAGGCTCTCAGCTCAACTTGCAACACCCAAAGCAATTCATGATCATCATCCCGTGTATACATTATACAACGAACGATAAAGGGATCGATCAAGAGAGAGAGCCACCGATCAATGAAGACGGCCGCTAGCGACATCGAGCGGCTGCCGGAGAAGCTCCTCGCGGCGGTGATTTCCCTCACGTCGCCTCCCGACGCCTGCCGCGCCGCCTCCGTCTCCCGGACCTTCCGCGCCGCGGTCGACTCGGATGCCGTCTGGTCCCGCTTCCTGCCCCGTGACCTCCCACAGTTCCATGAAACCGTGCTCGCCGCTGCGCCGCAATCCAAGAAGGCGCTCTTCCAATCCCTCTGTGAGAAACCGGCCCTCCTACTATGCTCAACCCTGGTACGTACATACAGATCCCATGTATTTAGGACCGGTTCTTTTTCGTAGATAAGGCTTGTCTTATGATCGATTCTTTTGTGTGTGTGTGTGTGCAGACGGTGCAGCTAGATAGGGTTACGGGAGAAATGTGCTACCAACTCGCAAAAGTACTCAAAGATGAGGCAGACGAGGCAAAAGACGATGCAAAAGGCGAGGCAGACGAGCCAACGGAGCCGTGCGAGTGGATCACCCTCGGTTGTGGCGACGTCGAAAGAAACCGAAGATATGAGTCGTTTCAATCCGCATTTTGGACGAGCTGAAGTAGCTATATGTTGTCATGTTAATGTCAACTAGTGTAAACTAGTTAACAACGGAATTCTCTTTCTTTTGTGCCGTGGCCCTTGATCATCACGGCAATTTTAAGCTTGATCGGAACTACTTCCACTTGAATCTAAACGAGAGCATGTCATCATCGGAGGTAGAAATACCCTCTGCCCAACGTGATGTCCCAATGTTATCTCCGCATCAATGACATTCCTCTGAGACCTAGGATCACAAGCCTCATGCCGATACACAAGCTGTTTCCCAGGCCAATGATTCTCTTCATTATAACATGACTTCAGTTTAAGCGGGTGTAGGGACACAAGGTGCAATCCCTTTGGAGTCAACATTTCAGAAACTTAATTGGGTGTGTAATATCCGTGCATCGACCTTTGTACGTTCAGGCCGCCACGCTATTTCTGTTCATCCGTGCATTAGAACTTGTGTTTCCGTCAAAATGTTGCAAAGTGGTCGACCTATTAGTTGTCATTTCGTTCCCATGACCCTTATTTGAAGTTGCAAGATATATATTACCTATTATTTCATGTGACTTTTATCTTATGATAAGAGATAGTTATTACCTCGCCGGCGCCGCAGCATCATCCAAGCCTCGGCTAGCGCCACGTCGATACAAACACCCTCTATGGCAGAAAGTTAGCCGTTGATATCGCCCTCTCCTAGGTCGTCCACTCCGGCGCTCGACCTCTGTATCACCGTTAAGCTCTCTAGAGTCCACGGCCAATGTCGGGTGAACGTCAAGCGTTTCGGACGGATGCAGGGCCGTTCCATGAGTGCGTAGATGCACATGCACGTTATAATGATGCACCTGCAGGCTGCAGCATCTAGTTTCCGATGGGTGAATTAATTAGATCCGCTTTGTGTCCGAGGACGAGTGAGCGAGCTCATGCCGGTGGATCTCCAAGAATGAAGGATGGTGTGTGGTTGGGTTCACTGGAGACCGTGGTGCAGGTCGATAAAAAAAAGAGTCGCTAGCTAGGGACGGAACGGGGATTCCCATGCATCGTTCGATTCGTGACAGTACGGCAGCAGGCCGGGTACGTCAACACGTCAGGGAACGGCGCTGCGGGATACGTATACTGAGCGGTCTTCCCTTTCCTAATTGCAATCGGACTCTCTAGCTCTGGTAAGTGGTAACCTTCTTGCAGCGGCGAAAGAAGGTTGGTGAGTTGGTCCATGATCTGACGTGTCATGCTTTCCTATTTTCACCAGCGTACGTCAAGATAGTGTGTACGAGTAATAGGGAGTGCGAAACTTGGGGAGCTATGTCGAGGACGACAACATGCATGGCCGCATCGTTCAGCTCACACGCTTTGAGGTTTTGTACCTAGGGGAGCAACATGTCCGCATCATATAGGCCGAGACGCATAGAATCGTTTTTTCTTTGGAACAACTCCTCTACTATTGTAGAGCTCTCATCGACCATGAGATATTTGATCGTGCAAAAGCAAGTCCAGTAGCATAGTCTATGACACCGCCAACAACCCACCTACAATACCCACATCCAGGGTTTTGGTTACCGGTCGGGATATCCGGTTACCGCGGTCGTAACCGGATATCCCGAGCAGCCCGGGAAATAGTCATACCGGGTAAAACAAAATCCTGAAAATCTTAAATTTTATTAAAAACTCTCGGTAAATGCCTATAAGGTGATATTGGGAACCAAAAGTTTGAATTATCGAATTTCAGATTTCAATTTCATCCGGTAACCGGTCGGGATTTTTCGGTAACCGCGGTAACCGGATATCCCGACCCCCCTTAGGAAAATTTGCCTACCGGTAACCAAAATCTTGCCCACATCCCTGAGTCCTTTTTTCTTCCAAATCGTCGTTCCTGAAAGTTATGCCTCTGCACGGTGAAGCGACAAGGGGATAGGAGGTCATCAGTGAGCGACGATGGAGATCTGGTGGCGGTTTGGCAGGGCCGCCTGGCCGGAGTGCCACAAGCCATCGACATTAATCCCCGTCTAATGTTGCTCGCACTTGCCATCACCGTCATTAATCCTAGTGAGCATGTTTGTACGGATACCGAGTGGTCTTCTTATGTATAGCACTGCTCTTTACTAATCGGAAGTGCCTTGCGTATGACGATTTTTGTCCGATGGATGTACTGGCGTGGCTAAATCCTGTTCTAATTGGAATCGGACTCTCTTTCCTAATTGGAATCGGACTCTCTCTGGTAAACTCCTTATATGTTCCTTTAAAAAAATCCCAGCGGGTCGATATATCCAATCCGACTCTAATCCTCCAGAGGGAAGGGGAAGAGAACCCCAAACATCGATCTTCTTTTACGGCCGGGGTGCCGCGCTGCTACCGATTGTGGCGATGTACCTGCTGCCGGACGACGTGCTCGCCGACGTGCTCTGTCGCCTCCCGCCGGCAAGCCTCGCCGCGTGCCGCTGCGTCTCCAAGGAGTGGCGCGACTTCGTCAACGGCCGGGACGCGCTGCGCCTGAGCCTACTCCCAGCCAAAGTAGCCGGCTTGTTCCTTATCCTCAGCGCCACGCTCGGGTTCGACTTCTTTGCCCGGCCAACGAAGGGTCCGGCGATCCCCGGCAGGGTCGAGTACCTGCCTCAGCCTGACCACCTCATCTGCAGTGTCCGCAGCCACTGCAACGGCATCCTTGCGTTTCCGGGCGTCGTGGCTAACCCGGCGACCAGGCAGTGGACGCGACTTCCCCCGCCCCCGCCATGCCCAGAGATTTCATCCGTGCTCTTCTCCGAGCACCTTGCGTTCGACCCCACTGTGTCACGGCACTACGAGGTGTTCTTGGTCCCCGTGGTTCCCACAGTAAGCCATGACGATGCCCAGTTCCTGGCAGAGACAGCAGAGTGGCCGCCTTCACGGTTCTCCCTGCGCGTCTTCTCCTCAAAGACATGGCAGTGGGACGAGAGGACCTTCCTTCGTCAAGGTGAGAGTGCCGGGACCGTAGCTGACATGAGGTTGCTACAAGAGGACATCGTGTACTACGGATTAGGCATCAGGCACCAGTCTGTTTATTGGGATGGAGCACTTTATGTGTCTTGTGGTGGAAATTTCTTTATAAGGTATTAGTTACTGCCTTCTTCCACGATTAATATTGTTCTTCAACTCCTCCTTTTGTCAGTGGTTGTTGATATTTTTCCTTGTTTCTTTTTTCAGAATATCAATGTCGAGTGGTACGTACCAAGTGATCAAGCCGCCGATCGGCATCGAAGCCAGCAGCGACTATCCTGTACTTCATTTGGGAAGGTCGAAGAAGGAGGTTTGTTGTGCATTAATAGATGATAGATGCCGACTACAAACCTGGTTTCTTGAAGAGTCATCTGACCAGATGGAGTGGGTGTCGAAGCATCGGGTGGACTTGGGATCCGAGCTTGCACGCTGTGAGTACGACAACCAAATCCATGGGCCTTGGATCGTATATGATTATGATGATTTCACCTACCAAGTAGAGGAGAAATATGTACATGAATCAAAAACATCACTCGATTCTATTTACAGTGGAGAAAACAATGGACAGTATAACGAGGACGAAAACATTTACCATGAATCTGGTGAGGAGGATTCGGGCTCTGTGTCAGACTACGAAGATGAGAACTGTGAAGTGCCACTACGATTTGAATGGGATTCCGACAATGACAATATCATCAACAGTAAAGATGCGGTTGACAGGCACTCACGTGAAGATAGTATTACTTTTCTTGGGTTCCACCCTAGTAAAGAGATTGTGTTCTTGCACATATCATCCAATAGAGGAGTGGCCTATCATCTGAATGGAGCAAAAGTTCAGGATTTGGGCAAGTTAGTGTTTTCAGATCTGGATTATGTACGACAGTCTTTTGTCTACACACCTGTCGGATGACACTCCCCTGAGGCTGTAAACACAATTATATCATAAGCTGTGTCTAGTAGGTCTTAATTAGCCCGCGACCAGCCCGTTGGTCCGAGACACCGCGGCTGGATATCCATTGTTCGTCGTCACAAAAACATACATATCAGCTCGATTGCGCACAGAAGCAGGGTAGGCATGTCCTGATGATGGTCCGCTCCACTCTGTTCTTGAAGAGAAGTGGCAACCCACGATTCCAGCAAACATTCAATGATTACTGAGTTCCTGATGTGTCTCAAACCCCCTTTTTCAAAAATATCTCCTCCGTTTCCCTGCTTTCTCACTTTTTCAAAACTATCTCCTCCGTTTGCTTCTTCAGTATGCGTAACTTATTTTGGCAAGCACTTTGCATAACTAGGTACCCGCTATGTATCATGTTTGCTTGGTGGCATATCTTATATAACATGGTTTGGCTATATCGTATAGTATTCCACCAAATAAAGGTCATTGCTTATCTATGATGGCCAACAACACGACAGCAACCATAAAAGCTCATGCTACCTTTTTCACAAAATTATACTACCATGTGATCATCTTATATTCTTATCCATTTAGAAAAAAAATGTGATCATGTTATAATATTCCAAGTTACCACACACGTGGTTCATACTAGACAACACTAAAGAGGACTGTTGTAGTTTGGGAAAAGAGGGATTAAGAACTCTCAGATTGAGTGGAAGATTTTTTCATTCCTTCACTCGGCTAGTACAGAGAAGAAATACTACAGAGAAGAAATCACTCGTACACTCTCACAGAACACTCTAGTTCGTTCCTGATCTATATCCCTACTCTACACTTTTACATTTTCACCCCTTGACTTCTTTACATTTACAACTACACACCGTCCAACACTCCCCCTCAAGATGGGACAAATGCATCATATAGTCCCATCTTGCTACATAAACTAGAAAATAACTTATCCGGAAGGCCTTTTGTTAAGATATCAGCTAACTGGTTTGCTGAATTTACATATGGCATACAAATGATACCTTGATCCAGTTTCTCCTTGATGAAGTGTCGATCAACCTCCACATGTTTTGTTCTATCATGTTGCACAGGATTATGAGCAATATCAAGTGCAGCCTTATTATCACAATACAACATCAAAGGTTTTGATCGAAATAACCTTAACTCTGATAAAAGGATTCGCAGCCATAATACCTCGCAAATTCCATGTGCCATTGCTCGAAACTCTGCTTCTGCAGTCGACCTGGCTACTACACTTTGTTTCTTGCTGCGCCATGAAACCAAATTTCCTCCTACAAAAGTACAATATCCAGATGTTGATCTTCTATCATCAATCGATCCTGCCCAATCCGCATCAGCATAACATTCTACTTGCAAGTTTCCATTCGAACTATATAATAAACCTTTTCCAGGACATCCCTTGAGATAACGAATGATCCTAGTTACGGCATCCAAATGACGAGAGCGTGGATCATTCATGAATTGACTCACAACACTTACTGCAAATGCAATGTCAGGACGAGTGTGAGATAGATAAATTAGCCTCCCAACTAACCTTTGATAACGTTGTTTGTCCACTGGAGATCCCGCTGCACTAACCAGCTTGTGATTTTGTTCAATTGGAGTAGAGGCAGGACGACAATTCGACAACCCTGTTTCTGATAATAAATCCAGAACATATTTTCTCTGAGATAGATAAATACCCTTTGAACTCCTTGACACCTCAATTCCAAGAAAGTATCTTAAGTGTCCCAAGTCCTTGATCTCGAATTCCTTTCCAAGATGAGTCTTCAAATGATTTATTTCTTCGGTGTCATCTCCTGTAATAATTATGTCATCCACATAGACAATCAATATGACTATCTTGTCTTGATTGTGTTTATAGAACAAAGTATGATCAGCATTACTCTGGTTGTAACCAGCTTGAAGAATAGATTTTTGGAAGCGTTCAAACCAAGCTCTGGGTGATTGTTTCAGACCATACAAAGATCTATGCAACCTTAGAACTTTGTTCTTTGTCTGATCTGTTTCAAAACCAGGTGGAATATGCATATAAATCTCCTCCCGAAGGTCTCCATGGAGAAATGCATTTTTAACATCTAACTGATGCAAATTCCATCCTAGGTTGGCCGCACATGATATCAACACTCTTATTGAATTCATTTTAGCCACAGGTGCAAAAGTTTCTTCATAATCAAGCCCATATGTTTGTGTATACCCTTTTGCAACAAGACGTGCTTTATATCTCTCCACTTTACCATCTGGATTTTGTTTGACCGCATATACCCATTTACAGCCAACGGGTGCCTTCCCTGGTGGCAACTCTGAGAGTTCCCAAGTTCTATTTTTCTCCAAAGCTTCCATCTCTTCCAACATGGCTGCTTTCCACTTGGGGTCTTGAAATGCCTCCTTCCAATCTTTAGGTATAACAATACTGTCCAAAGATGCAATAAAGCTCATAAATGAAGGACTACAGTGATCATAGCATACAAACTTTGCTATATTATGTCTATACCCAACACAGTCCTTTAGACGAGCTGGTATGTCAGTCTTCTCACTGGTTTTCTGAGTGCAATTGGACAATCAGTAGATGACGAACTAGCAGGTACAATTAAATTTTCAGTACCTTCGTTATCTGCATCATGTGTTGATTCATCTGTAGTTGTAGAACTCGTAGGAGCAATAGTAGCAGGAATATTGTCCATGTCTTCTGCTATTACATCATCACGTACTGGATCAAGAAGTAATGGGAGTCAGATTGTATGTTTTGTTGGAGAGGTAACAGGTCACATACCTCATGATCGGTAGGATTTCCTTCAGCACCATTACTATTGGTATTATTCTTCCCATCTGTTGTAGAATTTGGTTGCACCTTTTCTAGGAAAGAAATCTCTCCACCATCATTCTCCCCCTGACGACCAGCTCCATGACCATAGCTTGGAGGTGTTGGATAAAATGGTTCCTTCTCCTGAAAGGTAACATCCATACTCACAAAGAACCGCTTCTCAGATGGGCACCAACATCTATAGCCTTTCTTAGTAGGAGAATATCCAACAAAAATACATTTGACAGCACGGGGATCTAGTTTCCCTACCGATGACCTGTAGTCATGAACAAAACATGTACAGCCAAAAACTTTTGGTGGTACAATGAAAGAGTTAGTACCAGTTAAATATTCAACTGGGGTCTTGTAATCCAGAACTCTAGATGGCATATGATTTATCAGATAAGCAGCTGTCTTAACAGCTTCTCCCCACAAGAACTTTGGTACATTCATTGTGAACATGAGAGACCGAGCTACCTCTAATAAGTGTCTATTTTTTCTCTCCGCAACTCCATTTTGAGCAGCAGTATTCACACAAGTAGTTTGATGTATAATACCATTAGTGGACAAGAAGCAATCAAAGTCGTAATTGACATACTCTGTTCCATTATCCGAACGGAATATTTTCACCTTGGCATCATACTGATTAGAGACTAAGGCATAGAAATCTTTAAATGCGGAAAACACATCAGATTTTTGTTTAAGCAAATAAAGCCAAGTGCAACGACTGAATCCATCGATAAAAGTTACAAACCATCGCTCTCCTAAGAGAGAGGTCACAACAGAAGGTCCCCATACATCTGAGTGAACAACTTCAAAAGGCTCTTGACTCCTCTCACTACTGCTAGGATAAGTGGCACGTGTATGTTTGGCCACTTCACACACATCACATAATAACTTGTCCTTCTGACAAGAAGCAAAATACTCTGGAAACATCTGACCAAGGATCTGAAAGGACACATGTCCAAGTCTACGATGGAGTATGAGTAATTCATCGGTGGATGTGGAGGATGTCACTGAAAATGCAAAGGGGGATGCATTTTTATTAAGATAATACAAGCCATCACGCTCTATGCCAGTCCCAAGAATCTTCCCTGACTTCAGTTCCTGAAACATACAAGATTCAGGCTCAAAGCATGCTCTGCACTTTAGTGACTTAGTAATTGAACTAACAGATAATAAATTTAGCGGAAAGTTTGGGACATGCAAAACTGGATCTAAGGACAAGGAAGGAGTACAATTGACATTCCCACAACCCATTATTGAGGCTGTAGTTCCATCAGCAATTCGCACTTTATCTCTCCCAGATCGAGGCATATATGATGTAAAAATTCTTGATGAACCAGACATATGATTTGTAGCACCAGAGTCAATTATCCAATCATCTTTCGCATTATTATTGTGTTTATGAACATCATTCATACCTCTGGTTGCATGGAAGTTAGAGTTGTGTTCAACAGGTTCATCGGTAGAAACAGATGCAAGCATGGACTTGTACTCCTCAAGTGCCTTTTCATTTTCGGCTGAGGTGAAATGCACATGTTTTTGCCTTCTTTCTAGACTACTGCCACCACGTGATCTATTTGGTTGCCTTTGCTGCCACCCTGGAGGATAGCCAATTATTTCAAAGCAATTCCTCTTTATGTGTCCTGGTTTGTCACAATGGTCACATATTATTCTTGTCTTCCTTCTGTAATCGGTCTTGGCAGCAATAGCTTGTTCACGCATGAAGGTACCAGCAGATTGTAACTGAGTAGAAGAAGACAAAGCAGCCCGTGTATCTACATTTAATTGATCTGTTTTTGGTTGATTAGACAAACGAGTCTCTTCCTCCAAAATGCTCGCAACAGTGTCCTCAAGAGTAGGCCAGTTTGGTAGTGCAAATATCAACTGAGAACGCAAACGGAATTCTTCGTTTAAACCTTCCAGAAATGTTTGCACAAGTATTGGCTCAAACCATTCTCTGAGCAGGGCCAAGTCCCTTGTATCATGTGGTTTGAACGGCCTAAAAAACTCCAGATCTCGATAGAGTTTCTTGAGTTCCCCTGCATACTCTGTCACGGTTTTCTGATCCTGTCTAATATGGCGCATCTCATGAAGAATCCTGCTAACCTGCATTTTATTGGATTTGCCAGAGAATTGTTTTTCAATGCTTGTCCACACTTCGGATGCACTCTGAAAATTTTCAACCTGTTCCCTAACAGTCTTCTCCATTGAGCTTAACAGCCAGACCATAACACGCTTTTGGTTCTGCTGCCACTGTTCCTTTGTTACATCATCTGGTTTCTTCTCATCCTCATTCAAATACTTGTGCAGTCCATGTGATTCCAAAATCAATAAGGCATTGCGAGACCAACTGAAGTAGTCTCCAGGACCAGTCAGCTTAACGGGATTGGTTCGACGGTGATTTTGTGAAGTTCAGTTGTGTTGCTTGATCTTGCTTGTGCCTGCTCCATCAGCTGAGCAAACATTTTCTGCATACTTTCACATAGTTTCTCCACATTGGAATCATTGCTGTGTTCTGCCATGGTTCCGCTGAAAAACACTACAGCAGCTTCACACAAACTTCAGCAACCAAATGGACTGAAAAAAGTACAGCAGCTTCACACGAGATTCAAGAACTAAACAGACCGAACAATCCCAGCTCCTCTCCCAAAAATCACAGCAGCCAAGAGGATTCAACCCAGCAGAGCACTCTTCAGATTCGAGCAGATTTATACCTGAGATGGAGAATCTCCACTTCTCTGTTCCACTCCAAGACGATGTCACGACAGGGTCGAGAGCTACTCCAATCCTTGCAGCGCAGGACCAGTTTCAGGCCCACACAGCACGGCGACGGTGCGGCACAGCGGCGACACAAGGCTGCACAAAGACAGCGGCGATGGCGACGGCGGCGCAGCACAAAGGCGGCCACAACTCGGCGATGCACAGCACGATGCGGAGCAAAATCGCACAGAAAAATCACTCCCGATCAGCCCGCTCTGATACCATGTTGTAGTTTGGGAAAAGAGGGATTAAGAACTCTCAGATTGAGTGGAAGATTTTTTCATTCCTTCACTCGGCTAGTACAGAGAAGAAATACTACAGAGAAGAAATCACTCGTACACTCTCACAGAACACTCTAGTTCGTTCCTGATCTATATCCCTACTCTACACTTTTACATTTTCACCCCTTGACTTCTTTACATTTACAACTACACACCGTCCAACAAGGACAACTGCCATTACATTACTTGGACGAAATACGGACACAAGATTTTAGTTTGAGTAAATATGGAGACAAGATGGTGAAATGGGTGAAACTAAGCATGGAAAAATGACGTGGATACGGTAAGTGCACGGGTACCTAGCGCACGCCATATCACTTAGCAAACGGACAAGAAATGAACAAATGTTCTACCATCTCCCCTGTCCCGCCAATTTCTACAACATTTCGTGTTCATTTATATTTGTACATGTCTACTTTTATTTTCTAGAAACGAAACGGAACCGTGATAAAACGGCATGTTATATGTCTATGTGTGCGACAAAATATATAGCATTCGATGGCAAAATCCTCGTCATGACCTGGTATTCTTGAGTTTCAATCATCACCTCACATCTTTCCTAACGGATATGTATAAAAAGAATTGTCCAGAGTTTCTAGATAGGTAATCTATACGATTTTTTCCTAGATACATTACTAGAGGGTAAAACATGGAATTTAGTCCAAAGTTTAAAATAATCAGTAAGTCTGAATACCAGCAACTGACAGGTATACTCACACCAGTAAATAACATATCGAATTAGCCACACTAGCTAGTTCTAGTTTATAGCTAGGACACGGGCCATTAATCCATCAGATCGCAAATGAAGGGGTCTAAAATAGCCCGCAACCAGGCCATCTGTCTGAGATAGAGCAGCTGGATATACTTGTCGTCGTCGCAAAAACGTCCGTACCATATCGCACTTCGAAGCAAGGCAGACAGATACGCATTGGAGTATGACGGATGATGGCCCATTCCAATCTGTTCGTGAAGAGAAGCAATAACCGACGGTTCCATGCAGAACTGTTCTTCCAGGTGATCACCGAGTTCCTGATGTCTCTCAAACCCAACTTTATGTTGCTTCCCTTGCTTCCTCACTCATTTTCTCACTTCGCAAAACTATCTCCTCCCTTCGCTTCTTCACTTTGCATAACTAATTTTTGGCAAGCCCTTTGCATAACTAGCTACCTGCTACATATCATTTTTTCTTGGTATCATCTCTTATATAGAATGGTGTGGCTATATCAAACCCAATAAAGGCCATTGATTATCTATGGTAGCCAACAACCTGACTTTATTTTTTGTAAAATTATGAACCATCAGTGCTGGACAGCAACAATAAAAGGGTTCACGCTACCATTTGTCAAAAAAAAATTGAACATTAACCATTTGTCAAAATTATACCATGTTCCAAGTTACAACACTCGCGTTCCACACTAGAAAACACCAAAGAGGGCAACTGCCAGGCCACATTACTTGGACGAAAATACATACACAAGTTTTTTTTATTTTTTTTTTGAGGAAAATACGGACACAAGATGGTGAAATGGGTGAAATTGTAAACGGTAAAATAACATGGATATGATAAGTGCACGGGCACCTATGGCACATTAATATTGGCCAATCTGGAACGACTACACTGTATTATAAAATTACAACGCGTTCCTCCGTCTCCGCTTTTTTACTTGCTATTTTTCCACCTAGTCATTATCCTACAAGGAAGTAATTAATATGAAATAATTTTGAATTTTCAGTTATTTTCAAGTATTGTTGAAACTTCCATTGGAATTGTGTACACCAATTAATGATCTTACATGCCCACTACTAACATGTACTTCCCTTTTTCTTCCAAAAGATAATCATTTTGCAAGTTCACACTTGATCTCGTGTATTGAATTAGGTCGATCCACCACAAAATATTGTACTTAAACAACATCATGAAGGAGCTTCACGCAATAGAACATGTGTTCAATCAGGACGCGAGGGGAAGGAGTAATATAGTTACTTCTTTTAGTTTACCCAAGTAACATTATGTCAAAGTAAATTTCCTGGAATGCTCTCTAGAAGTTACATTCTCAAAGTTTTAGGTAGATTATGGTCTAAGACCCACTAGCAAATTCTATGAATAACACTTAATGTTTCGACCTTTGCTTTTCGAAATTGGGTATACACCTGGCATGTATTGAACCTGTAGTGATCTTTTCTACGGTGGGTTGTTAATTTTTCTTGTTTCTTTGTCTTGTCGGGTCTACCTCTTGTTTATCAAGCGTAGAAGGCAGCCATTTTCCCTGAATTGGGTAAAGAAAAGGCCGAGTTTTGCTCCAAGGAATTACTGCTCTCTAGAAGCCTGGTCGCCTTCTGGTGCATCTTGACGTGCTCGTTCCATTCGTCTGTTTGTCCTAAGACCAGCCACGGTATGGTTGAAAAGCGATTCAAAGCTATTTTTTATGCGATTCTATACAGTGTGGGTTTTACTTTTAAATTGTCAGGCAGAAGAAGCGATTCACAAACATGGTTCGGTTCCTACGAATTGAATAAGAGTATAACAGCTGACAAAGCAGCAAGACATGCAAGCTGATAGCTGCTCTGTGAGTTAAAACGCATGCATTTGCAAGAGAGATGAGTTGCTTATAGAGTTTTGGGCCTCTCATCAATTATTTGAATCGGTGTACACTGCACCACCATAGCGATTCACAAAACTGACAACTTTTTTGCTTGAATCGAATACACAATGTGGCTGGTCTAAGCGCGCGTGGAGCAGCCACATTGACTAGTAGCCGCGACACCCGATAGGACCATCACACGTGGGAGGGACACACGGATCTTAATCAGCTAGGGCGCTTCCAGTCCACTCAAATGTTCGAGATCCAACGGCTGCCGATAGATCGATCGTCGTCGAAAAATCCGAATCAGCTCGATCGCACTAAGAAGCATGCATGGTAGACGGTAGCTATCGTATTTATGGTCACGGCCTCCTGGTTGTAGGCTGCAACTTGTACCGATCACTGGGTGAGTCACCCCTTTCCGATCGAGCATACGCATGGCATGATTAGAACATCTTAGAGTCTCAAAACTGCCGAATCAAATCCGAGTTTTTCGATTCGTGCTTTGCTCTCTTTTTCGTCCCATTTTAATCCATACAGATCAAAAACAGCACAGTAGATTTTTTTTTCATTCCCACGAAGAAACGGACGAACAGCAGAGAGGATCACCGATTTACAACCAAAATACGCCGACAATGATCACCGGAAAACACCAAAATAAGCTACGTAATACCTAATTGTAACCTAACCCTACCAGGAATGGTGACACAACGCCGTATCGGCGCCGCTCTTTCCTCGAAGGAGGAGACGAGGTCAACGTACTTCTCCGCCAGCTCCTACTTGATGAGCTCCCACTCTGCGGCCCTTCCTGCTGGGCCGGTGATGTACCCATGCTGCTCCGCTCCATTGTTCTTGAAGAGAAGTTACAACCCACGTTTCCTCGCTGCATCCAGTGATTACTGAGCTCCTGATGTGTCTCAAACCCACCTTGGTGATTCTTCGCTGCTTTCCTCACTCGTTCTCTCACTTTTTCAAAACTATCTCCTCCGTTTGCTTCTTCACTATGCGTAACTTATTTTGGCAAGCACTATGCATAACTAGGTACCCGCTATGTATCATGTTTGCTTGGTGCCATATCTTATATATAACATGGTTTGGCTATATCGTATAGTATTCCACCAAATAAAGGTCGTTGATTATCTATGGTGGCCAACAATACGAATTTATTTCTTCTAAAATTCTGAAACTTCAATGTTGGACAGCTACCATAAAAGCTCACGCTACCTTTTCACAAAATTATACTTACCATGTGATCATATTATCCATTTAGAAAAAAAATGTGATCATCTTATAATGTTCCACGTTACGACACACGTGGTTCACACTAAACAACACTAAAGAGGACAACTGCCATGTCACATTACTTGGACCAAATACTGACACAAGATTTTAGTTTGAGTAAATATGGAGACAAGATGCTGAAATGGATGAAACTAAGCACGGAAAAATGACGTGGATACGGTAAGTGCATGGGTACCTATGGCACGCCATATCAGTTAGCAAACGGAGAAGAAATGAACAAATGTTCTACCATCTCCCCTGTCCCGCCAATTTCTACAACATTTTGTGTTCATTTATATTTGAACATGTCTACTTTTATTTTCTAGAAACGAAACGGAACCGTGATAAAACGGCATGTTATATGTCTATGTGGTGCGACAAAATATATATCATTCGATGGCAAAATCCTCTTCATGACCTGGGTATTCTTGAGTTTCAATCATCACCTCACATCTTTCCTAATGGATATGCATAAAAAGAATGGTCCAAAATTTCTAGATGGGTAATCTATACGGTTTTTTCCTAGATACATAACTAGAGGGTAAAACATGGAATTTAGCTTAAAGTTTCTCTCCATTATTACAATACAAGAAAATAGTCAGTAACTCTGACTACCAGCAACTGACAGGTGTACCTAACTCTTTGTGATTACACTATAATCACACAAGTAATTAACATGCCACACTAGTTCTAGTTTATCCATCATATCACAAATGCATGGCTCTAAAATAGCCCGCAACCAGGCCGCCTGTCTCGGATAGAGCGGCTGGATATACTGGCCGTCGTTGCAAAAACGTCCGTACCAGATAGCACTTAGAAGCAAGGCAGACAAATACGCATTGGAGTATGACGCATGCTGGCCCATTCCAATATGTTCTTGAAGAGAAGCAACAACCGACGGTTCCATGCAGAACAGTCCTAACAGGTGATAGCTGAGTTCCTGATGTCTCTCAAGCCCAACTTTCTGTTGCTTCGCCTGCTCCCTCACTCATTTTCTCACTTTGCAAAACTATCTCCTGCCTTTGTTTCTTCACTTTGCATAACTCATTTTTGGCAAGACATTTGCATAACTAGTACCTGCTACATATCATGTTTGATTGGTATCATCTCTTATATAGCATGGTGTGGCTATATCCAACCAAATAAAGGCCATTAATTATCTGTGGTAGCCAACAACCCGACTTTATTTTTTGTAAAATTCTGAAGCTTCAAATGCTGGACAGTAACAATAAGGGTTCACACTACCATTTGTCAAAAAGAAATTGAAGATGAACCATTTGTCAAAATTATACCATGTTCCAAGTTACAACACTCGCATTCCACACTAGAAAACACCAAAAAGGGCAACTGCGAGGCCACATTACCTGGACGAAAATACGGACACAAGATATTTTTTTTAGGAAAATACGGACACAAGATGGTGAAATGGGTGAAACTGAAAACGGTGAATGACATGGATATAGTAAGTGCACGGGTACCTATGGCACATTAATATTGGCCAATTTGGAACGACTACGCTGTATTATAAAATTACTACGTGTTCCTCCGTCTCCACTTTTTTACTTGCTATTTTTCCACCTAGTCATTATTCTACAAGGAAGTAACTAATATGAAATAATTTTGAATTATAATTCGAAACCTTTGGTGCAAATTGTATATTTTTGACACAAAAGTTTACTTCCAACTTTGGTATTAGGAATTTTACATTTTGGACCAACAAATTTCTTTCGAAACCATCTAATAAAAAAAGAACCGGTTGTAGAATTAGTTCATTAACCTCCAAAAACATATTTGTGTGTGTAGAGCAAAGTCATGACACCACGTATATATGGTATATCTTTCATGGTCTAAAATGATACCAAGTCTTGTTGAAATATCTTCCGTTGGAATCGTGTACACCAATTAATGATCTTACATCCCCACTACTAACATTTACTTCTATTTTTCTCAAAAAAAAAATCATTTTACAAGTTCACACTTGATCTCGTATACTTGCCTGCTCCTGCCCAATTTTGAAATTTAAAATAACTAGGAAAGCACTTTGACTCCCGAGCTCACCTGCACCTTTAGTCTAGTTCTTCAAGAGAGCAAAGGTGGCAACCCGAGAGACGTTTGTAAGCAATCTCGCAAGCATCTACAGTAAAGCGACTTTGTGATACAGGGTTTTCTTCAACCAGTAGTCCCAAGCAAGGAAGCAGGACAGGCATGTAGGCATGCTGGTCCGTTCCAATATGTTCTTGAAGAGATGTAACAACCCACGGTTTCGACAGACAATCAAGAGATTACTGAGTTCCCGATGTGTCTCAAACCCACATTTGTGTTGCTTCTCTACTTTCTCACTAGTTTTCTCACTTTTTCCAAACTATCTCCTCTGTTTGTTTGTTTCTTCGCTTAGCGTAACTTATTTTTAGGAAGCACTTTGCATAACTAGGTACCCGCTATGTATCATGTTTGCTTGCTGCCATCTCTTATATAGCATGGTGTGGCTATATCGTACATCGTTCCACGAAATGAAGACAATTGATTATCTATGGTGGCCAACAACCCAACTTTATTTCATGTCAAATTCTGAAGCTTCAAAGCTGAACAGCAACAATAAGGATTCACGCTACCTTTTGTCAAAATTGTACCATGCGGTCATCTTATAAGTTTCAAGTTACAACACACGCGGTCGACACTAGACAACACCAAAGAGGACAACTGCCTGCCATGCCACATTACTTGGAGGAAAATACGGACACAAGATGGTGAAATTGAGACCGGTGTAGATATGGAAGGGTGCACGGGTACCTACAGCACATTATTATTGGCCAATTTGGAACGGCTAATGGTCGCACCACAATGTATTATAAAAATACTACGTACGTGTTCTCCATCTCCACTTTTCTACTTGTTATTTTTCCACCTAGTCATTGTCCTACAAGCAAGTAGTATGAAGTAATAATTTTGAAGTATCAATTATAATTCGAAACCTTTTGTTTAAATTGAATGTTTTAATACAGAAAAAATCTTCCAATTTTGGTATTAGGAAGTTTACGTTTTGACCTAGCAAATTTCCTTCAAACCCATCTAATTAAAAAACTAACGAACCGGTTGTAGAAATACTTCATTAACCTACAAAAAGCAATTTGTGCGTGTATAGCAAAGTCGCGACACCGCTTATTTGCAAGCTCACACCTGATCTCGTATATTTAATTAGGTTGATCAACCACAAAATATTATACTTAAACAATGTCATGAATGAGAATCACACGCGCTAGAACAAGTCTCACTCGGGGGTATACATCCGGCCATTTTGATGTTGGATTAGGTAAAGTGAAGAGGCAGGGTTTCGTTCTTGAAAAAATTTAGGGCATCATTTCATTTCATTTATACTCTCTATCTCAAAATATAAGACGCGTTATTGTTTGTTGGTCTTTGATGAACAATTTTGATCATTGATATATGAAATTACATGGATCAAAAATATACAAATGGTATTGTTGGATGGGAAATCTTTTATTGCATATATCTTTGTACTAATTCTATGGAGTTGTTGTAAGTAAAAAATCATAACCAAAGTGGTAACTCGTTAACCAAAAGTAAGGGCGTTATATTTTAGGACGGAGGGAGTATAAATTTCACGAAGGAGTTGACAAAGAAAAAGGAGATATTGAAAGGCTAACACGAGATCGCACGCGCGAGAGAGAGATAAACCTGTAACGGTTTACAGGTGGCTGTCACCTGTAGTAGTTTTCCGTCTAGAAGTTACTCCCTCGTTCCCAAATATAAGATGTTTTAGCTTTTGTCCACATTCACAGGCACACAAGTGTATCTAGACATATTCCATGTGTAGATTCACTCACTTTAGTATGTATGTAACAACATGTGTAACACCTAAAACATCTTATATTTAGAAACGGAGGGAGTAGTATTTTCCTACCTAGTAGCCGTCGACGGCCGTACATAGTGACGAACAGGTCGCCTTCTTGCATCTTGACGTGATTCCGTTCGTCCGAAGCGTGCAGCAACCACACTGACTAGTAGCCGCACAGGGACACACGTGGCCGGGAGGGACACACGGATCTTAATCAGCTAGGGCGCATCCCTTGTAAAAAAAAACAAAACAAAAAAAAGCTAGGGCGCATCCAGGCCACCCACACGTCCGAGATCCAACGGCTGGCGATAGATCGAAATCGTCGTCGCAAAATCCGACTCAGCTCGATCGCACTAAGAAGCATGCATGCTCATGGTATGGTAGGCGGTAGCTAGGGGTTAAAAGTAACTTTCTTAAGAGGAAAAATGGTCTCGTATCGTAGATTTTAGTAATAAATCTACTAAAATACACAAAACCCAAACGAGAACAATGATTCAAAAGGTATACCTGGATAAACAAGTCTAGAGCGCCGTCTGAGACGAGACCAGAGATATGTGAATACATGAATTATAAGGAAATAAGATTTACCATTTCTAATTAGAAAATCACATTTGATGTATGTAGTAAAAATAATTTTTAATTTATGTACGGTAGAATTTACAGACAGTTCACCGATAGAGAATTCAAAAGTTAAATAGTTATAGTTTGGATAAGAGGTATGGAGTTATTTCTTATCCTTCGTATATTCCCGCTCATGCAGGCACTGATTACTCCCGATATTGACCCAAAGCTTCGTAAGGTTAATTCAAGCAAACTCTTGAAATTTTACTAAAATGTGTTCAATTATATAAGCATAAGATAGTTTGGTAATATGTTTGGGGCAAACTAGTGGGGCAAAAACCACGAGTCAAGAACCACAGTTCCTAGCTAAACTAGATTTAGAGTGCCCTCACACGAAACGCCACCGCATAGAAAACTAGTTCTTGACTTATTAGCTGTCAAATCTACACGTAATTTCTAAAACTGTCATGTACTCCCTCCGTTCACAAAAGGATAGGATGATATCCTTTTGTGAACGGAGGGAGTAAAATTTTGCTAAGAAAATGACGCGTAGAATATGATGAACAAGTACACTGTTCTAGATGGAATCAAACACTGGAATAAACCAATCGTGCAGCGCATGGAGGAGATATTTTCCATACTTCCTGGTCTTATCCCATCATGCAGCAGCAGTACAGCCGGGAGATCGATCTAGATGGATGGGTTTTGTTTTGTTGTCGTGTACCTTCCCAGAAGAATCTCGCCTCGTCATCTTTCTCTTCAAGTTTTAGTCAAGCTCGTGCGCCTGCTCGATCGGTGCCGATTATCATCTGTTTTAAAATTCTCATCGATTCACTGTCAATTGATTGCAACTTTTGTACGTCTGTGCTTGCTTTTTTTTTTCCTTTTTTTATGATCTAGTAATAAGTAATAACTAATGAACTGCATTTGTTATTTAAGAGATAATTCGAGGAGATATATGATTCCCTCGTCCTCTGCTTCTTATAACCAAATATCTAGTAGTCTCGTTTTGTATGGTACTCCCTCCGTTACATAATGTAAGATGTTTTAGGTGCTACACATGCATGTCTACATTCATGCTAAAAAGAATGTACACATATACTAAAAATGTCTACATACATGTGTGTGCATGTGAATGTGGAAAAGTCTTAAAACATAATATATTGTGGAACGGAGGGAGTATGTATTGAGCGAAAACTGAGCATGGCAAATATCACTGTCAAGTTTGTCAGTTTATACGGATGAACTTTTATTAGTAGTGATTTAATGAATGCTCTGCTATATATGACTAGTATTAGCAAGTGGCCATGTGTGCTTGTTCCACCCCGGTACATCATAACTAAAAAATGCACTGATATTTCTATAAATATATAGTGTTAAGATTTTCAAAAACAAGATGCCCTGGCCCCTCCTTCTTTATGATTTTTTCTTTCAAGTACCCTTTCTTTCTATACTTACCAAGTACGATACTAGTAAGTTGGCAATCATTTTCAAGATTTGGTAGCGTGATTTGCTACACAAGCACACCCTCTAGAATCTGATGACATTGGCACTGTAGCTAAAATTTTGTTTGGGAGTTACTTTTTTCTACAAAGAGACCATATGCGCAAAAAAGACAGTGATTATGAGATGTTTGTGCAAATATATATAGCCTAGTACATGTGATAAGAAGGTAGCTTTCCTACTTTTCAAAAGTTGTACAGTTGTTTGAGAGGCTAGTATAATTGTTAATTCGCACTTGATTAAGTGTCTCGATCTGTACAAGAAAATCAAGCAAAGAGGCGCATGGTGATTTGATTATTTTAACGAGTCACCAGTTCATGCATGATAACATTGTCATTTGTTTATTTAACTTTTTACTATGAATCTATGAAAAAGAAATGTGACCACGAAAGTGAGCAGGAAACCCATTACGCTATTGTGGTTTTTCACCAATGTTTCGAGCAGTCCTCTTCGCCTCCAACATTAAGAGGCCTCAGAACAACATTGAGTACGCATATTATTAAGTTTCTTGTGTTGTCTATGAATATTTTGATGCAATTACTACTTTTATTTGGGTGCTTATGTCTAGTACACGTAATTTTATCAACTATATTTTTCGCATTTAACCAGTAAAGCAATATTTGCCATTTTTCCTGAGTTTAATCATTCTTCCATAATGGGTGGAAAATAATAAAATAAGAAGCAATTATTCCATTACTTGAAGAGCAGCCTTCTAAGAAAGTTGCGATTTCCACTAATTACAACATAATTGCTGCTTGGTACAGAAAAAACAAGACCTATAAAAAATTATATATCGTCATTCATCACAATGACGATCGCAATAATCAAACACATGTATGAAAAATACGGTCATCTTCTATACAGCAATTATTAGTAGTGATTTAATGAATTTTCTGCTAAATATCACAGGTGTTAGCAAGTGGCCATGTGCTTGTTCCATACTTCATATCGAAAAAATACTCCAATATTTCTATGAAAAATATCGCGTCAAGTTTTCCAACAACGAGCTTAGCCACCTCGTTTTGAAAGAAAAATCTCTTTCAAGGATCATTAGGTTCTTTAATTAGCAAGTACCATAAGAGTAAGTCGGCAATCACTTTCAGGATTTTGTAGCGCGATTTGCTTGACAAGCTCCCTCTAGAATTTTGTGTTCAAATATATTTAGTTTAGAAACTGATGACCTTGTAAGACATACGCGGTAGATCCATTTGTTTAGAAGTTACTTTGTTCCAAAAAGAGCCCATGTGCGTAGAAACAAGGATTATTATAATTTTGTGCAAATGAATGCAACCTACTACAGTAGTACAAGTGGCATCACACCAAACAAGCATGGATGTCCTTGTCAGTTGCATTTTCGTAGTAAAGAGGACATTTTAATAAGTAAATAATAAGGGTAGAGTAATTATTATTTTGTGGTGATAAGTGTAGGAGTAATTCAACAACTAGAATTTTCCACCATGCAAAAGTAGCTTTCCTACTTTTCAAAAGTTGTACCACTGTTTGCGAGACTAATAGCATTGTTAACTCACGATTTATGAAGTGTTTGGGTATGTATAATATAATTAACCAAAGTGGCACGTGGTGATTTGATGCGTGTTAACGAGTCACCGACGCATCATAACATTGGCCATTGTTTATTATATTGTTCACTATGAATATGTGATTAAGACATGTCACCAAGTTTCTGAGAGTGAACAGAAAACCCTATCGTCCGTGTGATATGTTTCACCAATGTTAAGGCACCATGATAGCCTGTTATATTTTTTCCGCCAAAATAGTCCCTTTTTAAAAAGATCTAACAACTGTTGGCTTTTCAATGATAGCAGGGGAAACTTGTACAAGGAACCTCTAAACACGATATTACGTGGCAGAGCGATCGAAAAAAGAGAGAAAAGAAAACGGAAAACATGTAGGAACCTACAAGGATGACTGAACCAGACAAGATTATCATCATCCCTCGCAATATCGATCTCAATTATCAGAGAGACACGATATTTTCTCGCAATTTCGACTTGATTACGTTACATTTCGATCATTGAGTTGTGTCGACTTGTGGTGGTTGAGTGGTTGAGTGCAATTGGTCCAACCAGATTGTAAGAGATATGTATGCAATGCATGGCATGTTCTGCCCTTGCCGGCAAAACCGACGATGACGATGACGGAGCGACGATGCGTTGCACCTCTATAACTGCCCTTGTCCCAGCTACAGAGTTTTCCACACGTGGGGGCCCCTCCACGCCTTATCCTCTCCTTGTCTTTTTGCAGGTACAGCGCAGCGTGTCTGGTCCTACTTGTCAGTGAGTGGTCATAGTAGCCGCGATCACGCCATCCTCTCGCCTCGCCGTTATTTAAGACTACCAAGAGCTCACTGGAGTGGCAACGCAAGCAGAGTACAGTGAGAGTGAGCTGGCCACACTCCCTCCTAGCTGAGCTGAGCTGCTCCTCCGAGGAAGAAGGAAACATGGATCCCTGCAAGGTAGACAGCATCAAATTGGTTCATTCTTTTGAGTATGGTTGTACTTCCTAGTCGATTGATGACGAACTCAACATATTTTTCTGTCAAAGATGACGAACTTAACTTGTACTGCCTAGTCTTATTTTGAACTTACAAAGGAATTTGAGAGAACCTCTGAGCTGCTTCATATGGTTCTTAATTATGGAACTAATATAGCTGTGTGTTCCGCGTGTGCATGGCGTTCAGTTCCGCCCGTCGAGCACCTTCGACAAGAAGACGACGACGACGAACGCCGGGCAGCCAGTGTGGAACGACAACGAGGCGCTCACCGTCGGCCCGCGCGGCCCAATCCTCCTTGAGGACTACCACCTGCTGGAGAAGATCGCCCACTTCGCGCGCGAGCGCATCCCGGAGCGCGTCGTCCACGCGCGCGGCGCCTCCGCCAAGGGCTTCTTCGAGTGCACCCACGACGTCACCGGCCTCACCTGCGCCGACTTCCTCCGCGCACCGGGAGCACGCACCCCCGTCATCGTCCGCTTCTCCACCGTCATCCACGAGCGCGGCTCTCCGGAGACCATCCGCGACCCCCGCGGGTTCGCCGTCAAGTTCTACACCCGGGAGGGCAACTGGGACCTGCTCGGCAACAACTTCCCCGTCTTCTTCATCCGCGACGGCATCAAGTTCCCCGACGTGATCCACGCCTTCAAGCCCAACCCCAAGTCCCACGTCCAGGAGTACTGGCGCGTCTTCGACTTCCTCTCCCACCTCCCCGAGAGCCTCCACACCTTCTTCTTCCTATTCGACGACGTCGGCATCCCCACCGACTACCGCCACATGGACGGCTTCGGGGTCAACACCTACACCTTCGTCACGCGCGACGGAAAGTCCCGCTACGTCAAGTTCCACTGGAAGCCCACCTGCGGCGTCAGCTGCCTCATGGACGAGGAGGCCACCCTCGTCGGCGGCAAGAACCACAGCCACGCCACCCAGGACCTCTACGACTCCATCGACGCTGGAAACTTCCCCGAGTGGAAGCTCTTCGTGCAAGTCATCGACCCCGACGAGGAGGACAGGTTCGACTTCGACCCGCTAGACGACACCAAGACCTGGCCCGAGGACCTCGTCCCGCTCCAGCCCGTCGGCCGCCTCGTCCTCGACCGGAACGTCGACAACTTCTTCAACGAAAACGAGCAGCTGGCCTTCGGCCCGGCCTCGTCGTCCCCGGGATCTACTACTCCGACGACAAGATGCTCCAGTGCAGGGTGTTCGCCTACGCCGACACGCAGCGCTACCGCCTCGGCCCCAACTACCTGATGCTCCCCGTCAACGCGCCCAAGTGCGGATTCAAGAACAACCACTACGACGGCGCCATGAACTTCATGCACCGCGACGAGGAGGTCGACTACTACCCCTCCCGCCACGCGCCGCTACGCCAGGCCGACCAGCCCAGCTTCCCCGTGCCGACCAGGCCCATTGCCGGGAAGAGAGAGAAGACCAGGATCAAGAAGGAGAACGACTTTGTCCAGCCCGGGGAGAGGTACCGGAGCTGGGCGCCCGACCGGCAGGACAGGTTCTGTAAGAGGTTTGCTGACGCGCTGGGGCACCCCAAGGTCAGCCACGAGCTGCGCATCATCTGGATCAACTTCCTCAGACAGGTAAAAACTCTCACTGTCATCACTAGTAAACTCCATGCATGTGCATCCATGGACGATTCATTCTAAGTTTCTTGATTTATTGACGATTAACTGAATCCATGGATACATGTATGATATATGCAGTGTGACGAGTCGTGCGGGTTGAAGGTGGCGAACCGCCTCAACGTCAAGCCGAGCATGTGATGGGATCTGGTGATCTGCCACGCGTGGGTCATGGATGGACCGGACTCTGTATAAGTTTGAGCTGCAAACTTTGTAATGCTATCTCTCCTGGACCAAGAGAGCAATAATGGAGAGACCATGTCTAGATCTATCTAAGGATCAGGTGGTCAATAAGACTACTGTACTATTATTACTAGTATCTTGTTAATTACATCGCGGTAAACTGTACTTCCCAAGATAAATTAAGATGTATTTGAGCTCATGAACAACGTTAAATCTTGAAGATTTTAGCCATATTGTTGGTTGAGACATAAGCAGGTTGTTCAGTACTTGATTTGCAGCCAGACGATCGGTTTAACTGTAAGAGAATAAGTTCAGTTTTATTTTCCGCTAACAGTAAGTTCAGTTCGCTAGGCGTATTTTACTAACCTTTCTGGATCACTATCGAATAAGGTAGGGTATGGGGCGGGTAGACCAATACCATACCCATACCCGTATAGTCAATGGGTACAAAATTCTACCCATACCCGTACCCGCGGGTATGAAACTTTACCCGTACCCATACCCGATGGATACCCGTACCCATTGGGTACCCAACGGGTAGATCAAATAGCACACAAGTAACTCATAATTTTACATTCATCGATAAATTTTTTGATAAAAGAAAAATATTTATCTCAACTCAATGACATATATTTGAGTACGTGACAATTGTGTCAACTCAAATTGACAATTGATTACAACTCACATAGGTCAACAAATTCCGAAAATAAATGTTGGACCTCACGGATAAAGTATATAAACGGGCAGGGTATGGGTATACCCATGGGTACAAGGTTATACCCGTACCCTACCCGCGACTTAAACGGGTAGGGTACGGGTACTACCCATGGGTATAAAATTGTACCATACCCTACCCATGCGGGTACGGTACCCGCGGATACCCGTACCCATGGGTAAAATTGCCATCCTTACTATCGAAGAAGAAGCTATTGTTCTGGATGATACAAAGATCGCTCTGGTTTTCAGGATCACGCCAAGCTCATTTGCACATCTTGTACAGCCCAAACTCACGCCAGAGTTAGGATTTACAAATTGGGTATGTGAAGTCACACAAACTGCAACTCACGGGAAGAAGGGGTGATGACATTTTCAAGTTGAACTTGGCTTTCAATCTCAATAGATATCATCAAGATTGGTGATGATGTGAAAATTATCTTTCTGGAAGGACAGCATTTTCAGGTTGAACTTGGCTTTCAACCTCGATAGATATCAGAGTAGGCGACCCGACGGTTTCGAAACTATCTTTGATTTTTTAAGTTATACACACATTAATCTTTAAAGAACTACATTTTTTCTCCTTCGGCTTGTTCTATATTTTTCAGAGCTACAAATTAAAAAAATAACTAGCTAAGATATACTGCAATCTCAATTGGGGAAAATGAAAAACAGAGATTAGATTTGAAACACTCACAGTCAATATCCAATTAATCTCATTTGGGGGCTTAACTCCTGACTGCTGCTGCTAATGTCAAGGTTCCACTAATCCATTTCCTCCGAGGTCGTCGAACTGTATGTTCGGAGCTCGGTCGACGACCATGCGCTGCGCCGCGGCGTCCCCTGCGTGTGACTCTGTTGCTTGAGGACGATCCGGCAGCCGGCGGAAATCGGACTATCCGGCCACAGGGAGCGTGGTGGATGCGCGGAGAGCCGGCGGTGGCACGGGCCGTGGAGGAAGACGACTTGGCTATTGGATCGATCGATGTGTCGCTGCTTTGGGCTAACGGGTGGCCGCCCAAATGGATGCACTTGGGCCCGTATTAGCAAGATTGGACGCACGAGGTCTTTTTTTTTGTTTTCCTTAAATCTAACACGTAGATAAGGACCATACCATGTGTACACATGAATACAGCAACATATATACTGCAAAAGAAAACGTTGGGTATGAATTAGCCTACCGACTAATAACACAAATCTGCCTGTCTTTCATGTCAAAAAGAAAAAGGAAATCTGCATGTCTTTGAATTAGCCTACCGACTACCGGCGAGGAGGATCGACGCCGGGAGCGGCTCACTGGATCCTGAGGATTGGGGACCGGTGGTTTTGTGCATCGTAGGCGAATGCTGAGGGCGAAGGTTGGGGCTCGTGCTGGGACGACAGATATGCCTGGCCATGGGAAGCCCGGACCGAAATTTCCGGGCTTGGGCCCGACTGGGCTTTCCCATGGGCCGGGCCTGGGTCTCAGATTTAGGCCCGATGGACGTGACGGGACGGGCCTGGTCTTTGCATATTGGTGTTTTCAGGAAGAAGCCCGGCTCGAGGCCCGAAGCCCGACGGGATTTTGCACCCACGGGACGGGCCTAGGCCTGAAATATAGGCCCGACGGTCGAGTCGGGCCGGGCCTCGGATTTTTCCCGCGGGCCTGGGCCTGGTTTTGTTCATCGCAGGCTCGTGCTGGGACGACAGACATGGGCATACGTTTGCGGATTGTAGGGGATCATCTTTTGTGTTTCTGCGCTCATGGTTTTTTTTATGCCATCGGAGGATTTCTTGCTTCATTGTAGCGATTCAGGGTTGGCGATGGTGTGCTATGAAAATTAAACATCCAACTATCCGTGGGTCGTCGATCGAACGGTGGGGAGGGTGATCGCCCCAATCCTTCGGAGGGTGCCCAGCGTTCGACAAGCAATAATCGACGAACAAAAATGCCGATTGATGAATCAAGCATTCGTCTAAGCACTGCAGATTGACATAGCCCTTTCCTGACATTTTCCCTCGTCAGCTCTCACTAACTCCTTCCACAACCATATAAGAAGGGAATTTTTTTATCTCTTTAAATTAATTGGTTATCACTAATTATATTTGGTTCACTGGTGGTGTGGGTATCACACGTGATAGTATAAAAGAACATAAACATAATTCTACATAAGATAAGCGTTGGATACATAGTAGATGGGGAACTAAAATTCAGGAGGCCAAAGCCACATACAACTAATACATCCATTACCGCCCTCCACGTAACAGTATCCACGTGACAAGATCTTTTCATAGTAGTGTATGTTTTTCTTTCCCAGCAACTCACTTGACAACTACCGATATCCAACTTGGGTAAGCACTCCACATCGTTGTGGTCATAAGATTCGTTTTCAGCATAGTAGATGTGGTTCCCTTTCACCTCACCGCGTTTGGCTGCTCTCGAAACATAGACCACCTTAGACGCTCGCCCAAGAAACAAGGCGTGGTCTCCCAAACTCGTCACCTCTTTCCACATTGTGTCACCTTCGGCGAGGTCAAACACCTTGAAAAACATAGCTTTGGGAGTCCTATTTCTGGATTGACCTTCACTGCTATTGCTATCCTGCCACGTAGTTCAAAGATGTACCTCGCCGCGCCGTACACATGCAACAAACTCATTTTGATGTCTACCCGCTGGACTGGTTTGGCCACCGGAGCGCCGTGTTTATCCATGCTGATATTGAACTTGAAGAGTTGAATGGTAGTAAAGCCATAGAGCTCGCCGCGGCAGAAGGTAATGTCTAAAACCCTATACATCTTGTTGCCACATGCATGTGTCGTCCACCCACCATCCGGGCAACCAACTTTGCATAGCGCTATGGTGCAGTGCATGTTCATTGCTACGAGGATGCAGCTGCCCGATGTAGGGTCATCAGAAAACAAGACTTTCTGGATGTTTGGCATGTTGCATCTCTTCAAAGATAATGGGCATGAGCACACAATGTACCTCTGTTTCGCGGAGAGGGGCGCCAAAGCGCCGGTGAAAAGGTTGACCACGCAAATCTGGTTGTCGGAGGACACGGTGGCGACCCAGCCGCCGTCGTAGGAACCGACGAGACGGTGGCCCTGAATAAGCAGCCGGAGAGGGACACGGTGCAGCGCCCTGCCGTCCTCGGCGCTGTACGTCCAAGACTTCAGATCGCACCTGACGCCATCGTTGGTTGGGAGCAGCAGCGGCAGTGCCGGCAGCCGCCGGTGCCAGCCCGCGACGGCGCGCCACGATGCACAGACAGCGGCGAAGCGTGCCCGATCGTATGCCGAGGCACATCCAAGGTAGATGATGGAGAGGAGGTCGCTGGTGAGGTCCGACCACGCCGGCCGGCGCCGCCATGGACAGACATCAAGGGTCATGTCAGCCGTCGCACCGATCGATCCGTGTACGTAGCTTGTTCGGTTGCTGCAGCCGTACAGCGTAAGGATGTCTATTTATTTCTCTTCTCCAGCCCCACGGCCAGTACGACTACTCCGTCGATCTTGATCTACAGGATAATCGCGCCGACGACGTACGGCGCCGTCAGCTGACTCTTGCGTCACCTTCAAAATATCATCAGTATCCAGAATTCCAGATCCGATCGCCGTCGTCGGTGCAGTTACACCTGCCCATCCAGAACCCCTTTTTCTGGCGCTGGAGACGATCCTGAGCTTCCGCGGAGCATGAACCTGGGCCAAATCAATGCCGACTGGATATAAATGGGCCTCGTATTGGGCTGGTGGAGGCACACATGCCCATTGCGTTCGTCCCCGTGCTGTTTCCTGCGTCGGCTTTCCTTTTCTTGTTCCAGACCCAAACCGAGATATTCTCCCTTCGTTTCTTGAGCTTGCTCGCCTTCTCCTTGGTTCATCTGTTTCTTCCTTTTTTTTCGCTGTTTTGTATTTTCTGTTTACCTTTTGCCGTTCTTTTTTTTTTGTATCTTTTCTATTTTTATTGTCTCCATAATTAAGTAATGTTTTCCATACTACATGAATAATAATTTTCTTGTGCCGCATGAATAATTATCTTGAACCACATGAATATTAATTTTGATCCACATGTCTTCATCATCAATAATGCTTCGGTGCTTCACAAAAATGTTTGTCAATTCTTGACCAAATCATTTAGGAACATATCAAGATCAATGTTGTCCAATATATTTTCTCAATACAGCACACCACCAATCCATTCAATATGTTTGTAACATATTGGACCTAAAATGATTTTTCAATAGTTTTGGTTTAGAAAAAAAGCTAAAATCTAAACCCTCAACCCTAAGCCAACCTTTTCTTGGCCAACCTTTTTCGGTTTTCTTGTTTGTTGTGCACTACTTTTTCGATTCTCAATACAGCACTCCTATATTTGTTGAAAATAACTACAAAAGGCCAACCTTTTTCGGTTTTCTTGTTGTACTATCTGGAGCAAGATATATAATTGTGTTTACGTACGCCAAGCTGATTTGGCACAACTTGAACAGTTGTGCACTACCAGAAAACACCATTTACTTAATGCTCGGATGCTGATAGGAAAAAAACCTAATGGTGGAACAACCATTTCGCATACATTCAATTTCACATTCATCACATCCACATTCAAATTCACACCAACTACACAAAAGACCATAAGAAGAAGAAATATGTGGAGGGTTATGTTTCTGCCGGGTCATGCACAACAAGAACGAATGCGGGACGCTGATCTAGAGATGTGAATTGGCTACAACAGCGCAATACTGGAACACGATGAACCTGAGGCATACTCTTTGTTTTCGGAATCACCAGACCAGGACCATTATTTTTGTATACTAGTAGCCGTGCAAGTGAAACAAACGTCTTCAAAATACAAGTCTCATTTTTAGTTTAGTGAGTTTTTGTTACAAAAGCAATAAATTTAATGACTAAACCGTGTAAAGAAGGCGAACAATATACAATCCACATATGTTGCATCATTTAAAATCCAATAGACATAAGATAATAGCTGTTATTTGCATAAATATTACAATTCAACACATGTATGAAGCAATAGTTAAAAAACAAATTCTAATTAACATCGCATTATCCACTATTTATAGAAGATCCATCCCTTTATGCGATCAATAATTTCTTGTTCCAAAGCAGGAATATTGTTCATCGCCTAATTGTCTTGATACTTCAGATAATGTACCAAAAATTGCCTTCCTAACTCCAAAGAATCCCACATATGCATTATACAACATTGTCATATAAAGTTCGTGTTCGAAGTGTAGCAAATGATCATGGTTGAGAATATTCACCATGGGTACCGTAGAAAATGACGCTTCATCGTACCATCAGTGCATTAGCTTAAAACCAAATAACCGGATCCATACATATGAAATGTCACATTGAGTGTTGAATAAACCAAGTAAGGTTATATTTAAGTGAAAACCTCCACACTTGTGCAAGTTTGTCAGAACCACAGGGACTTTGCGCCCCCCCCCCCCCCCCCCCCCCCCCCCCCCCACCCTTTGGAGATGACATCTTTCCATTTGGGGTTTGCCAATCGAAGCGCGAGGTTTATCTTATTGCCTCATATGTGTACCCCCAAGTCGGTCTCGAAAGCGGGTCCAAAATATGGTTAATTTTCTACTTGTGACCCAACAGAACAATATTAATAGGTCAGAATGTCATCAAGCAAGAAAATATGTAATGAAAGGTTTAGAAGTAAATAAATCACGTAAAAAATGAACCACTATCATGACCAAGGAATAAACTCTCACCGTGTCACATTCTAATATACAATACTCGCTACTATTAGGCCAACTACAAAATAATCGTTTTGATTGTTCAAAATTAAGCCTTCCATGACCACTCGGGTCTCGTGCAATGTGAGACATCGTCTAAAATAAATAAAAACATTAGTAATACATAAGATAAATGTGATAGGTAATTATAGTAAATTACACAAAAGTTTAGACCCATATAATTAGCTCGAATGTCACAGAAAAAAGTCATCCTGTGGCCCGCAAGTGCACACAGCCATGTTCAAGCAATCTGCGTCCATATTTTCATCCATCTTCAATATGTTCTTTATCTATCTCAGACTTAAACTAATAGGATAAAGCTTAGAGCTTATCATCCATTCGCTCCTGTGAAAGAGAGAAATTCGTGACTACAATGACACATGTATAACATGAAATGAATTGACAAGAAAAGATGAGTTACTTCAAAGAAGGGACATCATTAACCATGCTGATCCAACAAATGAGTCTCTTGAGTCAAGAAAAGAGAAATCGAATCATCTCTAAAGATAGCTCATAAGCTGCCTAAAATATTCTCAAATCCTTCTAAGTAACATACAAAGGACGTATTTTCTTTTTTTAGATAAAAGGCTTTAATAAGGCCATGCTTTAACTTAATAAAGCGCACCAGGTTCACACAAAGAGTAAAAATAGCCGCTGAGACATACAACTTAGCCAAAGTGCAACGGATGAAAAACTGGGGCCGGCCACCCCCTAACAGACCGGTACAGGCAACACGCCCAGCTAGTATTTACAGGCGCGCTTTGTTAGATTGGGAATTAGCTATTGCAAAGAGAAAAAGTTTGTTTCCGATTAGACTAGATTTAGTCCTTATTTTCGGTTCAAAATCGATTTTGCGCAGAGTTTACTAAAACGCGCATAACTTTCTCATACGGAGATCATTTTTAAGTACGACCGCTTAAATTGTTCAAAAAAAAAGACACACACGTAAAAGTTTTCGTCAAAAAACAAATAAGATGATTGCCTTACCGTGCACCTAAGGGATTGCAACCGTATTGAGGTTAACTCGGATTGCACAGATGTGATTGAAGTGATGACTAATGGAGGGAATTCGCTTGGCCCCTGCAATTTATGAGGAATGCACAGACCTTTGTCGTAATTTTATTAACGTAATTTTTAGTCATTGTCCTAGGAAGCTAATATGGCAGTTCATGTTTTATCTAGTCGGTCAGATGGTACTTTGTCATGTGTTTGGCAAGAGGAACCTCCTGATTTTTTGATTTCTTTAATGGCAAACGATGTAACGATTATTGCTTAAAGCAGCATGTTTCTGACGTATTTTTTTCCTTGCCAAGATAGTTAAGGACACTGGAAGGTTTTTAATGATGCGACTTGCTAGCTTAATATATTGGCTCCAAGTTTCAAAAAAAAAGGGAGCTTCGTCCCCTGCCCGTGAGCCAGAAGCCAGTAGCCGCGGCTGGCGCAGCCACCACCAGCCCCGTGCCTGCCGTCCTAGCCGGAGCAGCTGCCCTTGTCCGCCCAAAGTGGCAGCCAGAAACCAGATTCCTGGACAGAGCGACCTGGGTGACTGCCGGCACGGCCGCCACCGGCGCCGTGCCCTGGGCAACAAGTACGTCGGCCTCTAGGAATTTGATGCGTAGCCGCTCGTACCAATGAGCGACATGGTTCGGGCCGCCGCACCGCAAGCAGCGGGCGTCGTTCTCGCAAGCAACAACGATATGTTGCGGGCCTGACGCCGGATGTTTACAGAGGGGAGCACCGAAACGTCCCACACGCCGGCGTCGGCGCCCCCGGGTCTCCTAGTTGACAAACGCTATTATAAAACATGACAAGATATTCGAAGAGGAACCAGCCCGCTGCTTGCCTGATTACTTAATTGTCACGGTATTAAACGAGAAAAATATAATTCACAAACAAATAAATAAAGAACATGGTTGGAGATTGCGAGCGCACAGTTAAGTAACATGGGTGCTAGCTGAACGGGATTCTTCATACCCTTCAAGTCAACGAGAACGAGCTCTCCGGATCCGATCCATACCCTTCCTCCCCTCCCCTCTCTCCCCCTGGCAAGGCTGGAAAGCATTCGGCGCATCTTCGTTCTCCTGCAGAGCTACAGGTTAGCCCAGAGCTTGCTTTTACCTGCCAATTAAGCATTTCTTTGCCTCATTTTCGTGTCTAATCCATATTATTATTTTCCTCTCTCGTGAGCTTCTTCTTGCTCTATAGCTCTGTTTCTTATCTGTTTGTGCACTATTTTCACAGCTTCAATAAGCACATAAGCATCCAACCTATGGCTTTATGTTTTTTCTGCGAGGGAGTATTATACCTTCTTTGTCTTTGGAGCTTTGCGGTTCCTTCCCTATGTCTGATCCTTTTTACTGTCTAATCTATGAACACTTTTTTTCACAGACCTTTACCCGTTTGGCTTGTCAATCAGCTTAGGCGTGTTGGCTCTAACTTCAAACTATATTTCCCATAAGAGCATCCACAACGCTTAGGTGCTAATAAATTCGCTTTTTTTTTTGAGGCGGTACAGTGGGTTTCCCCACTGCAAATTTTCTATTTTCCATTTTCCAAAGTCAAGAGTTTTTACAATTATATACAGGTCAAGAGGGTTAAGCTAAAAGAACAGGCCTTACGCCAAAAGAAACTAACTAACTAAATAATTACACTAGTAGTTAGACAAAGCCAAGAACCCAATATTTCATGCCATGATAGGAATTTCGGGTGGCCTTGTAAAGCAGGAGAGCCATCTCGTCCTTAAACTTCCTTCGGCATCTGTAGATATTGGGCTCTATGTCCTTGAAGATCAAGTCATTCCTTGTTGTCCAAATAGCCCTGGCAACTAACATAATGATTTCCATTGAAAACGGCTGTGCAATTTGAGCTTTTAGGCTAGCAAGAATATCTTCAATTGGTGACTGATGGGCAACCTGAGGATTCCATCCAGGGCAGAGATATGTCCAGCAGAGCAGTGCAAAAGGGCATTCAAAAAACAGGTGATTTCGGGTCTCGACCACATCTCTGTTGCACATCACGCAGGAATAAGAAGGCATGAAGAAGTTCTTTTTCTGTAGCATCTCTCTCGTGTTCAGACGATTCTGAATAAGGAGCCAAAACAATAAATTCGCTTATTGAGTAGTTAGGCTATGCATATAAGCGCCGCAGCCTGGTAGCCTGATACTGCACTAGTTTGGTAGTGAAGTATATAATAAACCAAAGTATTAGAATACTAAAGTATAGTATTCTAGCGCCTGGGCACATGATACTTCAGTTTTCCCGGTTTCTCCGTTTCAGAAAAAAGAGGTCCCAAGTTGTTTCTCAAATACTTCAAAAATTCCACTGTTTAAACAATACTTCAGTATTGATACCACAGTTTTTAATCATAGCCAAACACATCAAAGCATTTAAAACTGTGGTATTTCTGAAAACTGTGGTATTATTGATATACTTCAAAAATACTTTGCTAACAAACGTAGCCTAAGCGCTGGACTTTTAACTATGCGTCGGTCCAAGCAAAATTATCGGGAAATAGGCAAAACGACCGGGATTAAGGCTCGGTTTGGTAGCACAGTATTTTGGAAACGGAAGTATTTGAAAACCGAAGTATTCCAACCCCTGGCAAAGCAGTACGTCAGTTTTCTCTCGTTTCTCAGTTTCGAAAAAAGAGGGTCAGATCTCTTTCTAAACTACAGTTTTAGGCAATACTTCAGGTTTAAAACCACATTTTTTATTGGATCCAAACACCTTAAAGTATTAAATACTTCAGTATTTTCAGAAACCAAAGTATTCTCTGTATACTTCAAACATACTCCCTAGCGCCTCTAACTTTTTGGAGGACGCCGCAAGGTGCGGCCACCACACACCATCCACCACAAAAGGGCACAAGTACGGAAATCCATCTCCAACCCCACGCCTCCACACTCCCGTCCAGACGTCGTGCCTCCTCCTCCTCCAATCTCAAACCGACTACCATATCACTATGGTGGGCGAAGCGGGAGGTAATCCATCTTGAGTCACTACGCTCCTACGCTGGTGGCCTTTGGCGATGGATGGGGATCCCCGGCTATGTTCGCAACTGAACCTACCGATGCCTAGCTCAGTTAGAGCATCCACAATGCATGACGCTTAAGTGGGCGCTTAAATAGGTCAAAAAATGATACACAATAAAATATATGGATAAGAGCCTCCACGTTCATTGCAAGGGGCTAACTTCAGGCTCTAAGAAAACGGAAATGATCACCGAGTGTAAAAGAAATTGGCCTAGCGCAGGGTGACTTTTTTAGCCGACGCCATTTCTATGCCCGGGATATGAGGTGATACACATGTGGTTTGATGCCAGGTTTTAGAACAATGTATATGTTCTTGTTTCTCAAGTAGGGCCAGGAGTCCCTCTTATTCTGCTCGGACACCGCGCAAACTGGCATGAGTTAGATCGTCACACTTCTGGGCTCACGTCTTCTTTGCCTATTGTGCGGTCAGTATATATACTATCCCGTCGCAGGGGCGAGGAAAAGTTTTTAATGTTCAATCTAAAATATATGCATCATGTCAATTTCTTCATACAAAGTTATGCATATATATTTTAAATTAACTAAAATGGTATGCAACATTTCTACTTTTCCAACAAGCTATGCAGGTATACTTTCTCTTGACCATGTAAATTGTTTTCCATGTTATTAAAGAGATCAATCATACAAGCTCGTGAATGTAGCCAAGTGGATCAAGGCAGTGGATTGTCTCGTAGCACAAGCAGAATATGTTAGAACAATCAAGTGCCACAACAGGGGAGGTTACACTCCTGTTCTTGAAAAAAATTACAAATAAATTTTCTGAGAAGAACATAATTGGCCGTGGTGCGTATGGAGTAGTTTACAAGGTAATATATTTTAATTTTAACAGATGCTACAGTAATGTTGTGCGTAACTTTAAGAACACACATGCAATTTTTTACAGGGAGAACTGGAAAATGGCGAAAATGTTGCTCTGAAAAGGCTGCACAACGGGCTGCAAATTGATGACACGCAGTTTATGAATGAATACAATAACCTTATCGGGGCACAACATCCAAATATTACCGGGTTGATTGGATACTGCTCTGATACACAAAATGAGATTTTAAAACACGAAGGTAAATATGTCATGACCGAAGTGAGAGAAAGAATTCTCTGCCTCGAATACTTGCACGGTGGAAGCCTTTGACAAGTTGATTTCTGGTAATGACTGTGCCATCCTTAATTGTTTTTGCATGAAGAAAAAATTTCCAGAGCATGCCATGTGGCGCGTCTAGAGCGCGCACTTAAGGTGTTCGACAGAAGTAGCACAACAAATATTACAAGTTTTCTCAAATGTTCACCCTTTTTATTTGCTCACAATGTCCATGCACATTTTTGTGTCTGAGTTGGAATCTTCCTTTGGTTTTTTGTTTTTCACGACTTATATTGTTGTTTCCAAAACAAGGCCAAATTTCATGGCTAAGGGGTGAATCTTTCCAACTTTTTTCTTTGCAATTGCGTAGATTCATGGTAGACTAAGTTGTGAATTTGGGCACAGAAAAAACAAAGTTTGACATAATTCATAGTTAAAACAACTAATAACAAGAGAACATAATATTCATTGGTGCATAGTACAAAATTATAAAGTAGATCAACAACTAAAATTTCTTGGTACCCTTGGTCTTGCCCTTAAAACAACTAATAACTAAAATGGACTACCACTCGTCCTCGTCATCGGGAAACCTCCACCGACTTGGCCTTGCCCTTTCCCTTGCCATCGACCTCCATTAGGGTGTTGCCCTTTCTCTCCGAGTTGTTCAGAGCTTTCTGCAGGTCGTCCACATACTTCGCAGCTCTCGCCTTCCCCGCGGCTTCCGATTCGACTACATAAGCGACCAGAGTATCCATGAGCTGTTGCTGCTAGGCGGAATGCCTGGCTTGCTCCGTGGCTAGATAGTTGGTCCTGGCCAAGGCCATATCCGTATCCATGACCTCCTCCTCCTCCTAAGACAGATCAATGAAGGGAATGGGATCGGGAGTGGTACCCGTAGATGTGATAGCCTTCAGTAGCTACCTGAAATGAAAAGTATACGGGGTTAGGTTGAGACTCCAAGTGTAGAGTGTGTAGTAAGTGGAAGACGTGTTTTCCCCACCACTACAAGAAATATGCTATAACGTGACCTTTTATAGTGACCCCCAAAATATTGGTCATAGATCTATGACCATTTTGAACCAATTGGCCACACGCTGGTTTTGAGGTGTAAACAGCACAGATTTATGACCAATTTGTGACCAAACGACTTTTTTTCCTAAAATGAATTGGTCATAAGCCAGCCAGCACCAATATATGACCTTTTTTCTGACCATTTAAAATGGTCATTCGCATATGCTAGCAACCAACTCAGCAGTCCCGCCTACGTGTCACTGCTTAGGTGTCATTTTCGCTTAGTTGTCACTCTGATTGGACAGCCAACTCAGCACTCTCGCCTATGTGGCGTGTCATTTTCGCTTACGTGTCAATATGAATCTTGGTTTGGAAAGTTCTAAACATGTTCAACCTATGAATTTTATTTTATTTGTATTTGATATTTTTCCAAAAACTTATGGATTTAATAAACCCAATATTTTTATTTTAGGGGTTTATTAAGACCTATACGCATATTTCATAATCAAAATTATTTTATGAAACTAAACTTGGGTACATAGTATAATTGTTAAGCCCATTATAATTACTTTGTTTTATTGGATTTTCCTGATTTTTTTTAAAAAAAATGCAATTATTTATATTACATTCATTTTCCTGTAATTTCTAAATAGAAAAGAAGTTTAGAAATCCAGAAAAACGATTTCGGCCTAATCTAGCCCAGCTCTCTCTTCTCTCATCCGAGTTGGGCCAGCCCACTCTTTCTCTTTTTTTTTCTCCTATCCCTCCGTATATTTTCTTGTTGGGCCGCAGCTGCGTCTGGCCCATCTTTCTAGGCCGAACGGACCAAAACCGGGCGTTTTTGGGCCGGCCCATTAGCGTTCCTAAACTGCTAAAAAGGAAATTATATGTCTATCCGGCACGTTTCGAACCCAGGACCTCCACCAGAGAGTTCAGAGACATGGCCACTGGGCTACGGCCGGGTTCACGTTAATAATTCATCATTCTACAATTTATTCGAGTCCAGTTTAGGATTTTCGGTTTTTTCCTGTTTCTTTTTTGTTTTCCGTTTATTCTTTATCTTTACTGTTTTCTTTTTCCGTTTCTTTTTTTATTTTCCGTTTTCTTTTTTTTCTTTTCCTGTTTGGTTTTTATGTTTTCTTTTTCGGTTTTATTTTTTTATTTTCCGTTTTTCTATTTCGGTTTTATGTTTTTATGGTTCGTTTATTGGAAAATAACTATCTACGCCGATTTACTTCTTTTTGATTTTTTTTGAATTATCTACGTCGATGAAATAGATACTTTTGTACCTAGAAATGATTTTTACAAAAAATCTTGAGCAAACTACGAGGCACCCGTAGTTCAAATTTGACCCGGTTTCAGCTGAATCGACGAAAATTTGTCTTTTTGACAAGGGGTGGATGGAAACCATTTCACACACAACCGTTTAGTTATTTGTACATCAAATGTGGTCTCATATTTTACAAAAATGGTGTGATCCCAATTTGCAACATATTTTTGGTATGTGCTTCACAAAAACACCCATTTTTCGCACTCGGAAATTGAAAAATGAATTTTTTGTGTAATAAAGTTGAAAATTTTGTTCGGCAACATTGTTCTCCATTCCAAGATACACTCTTGTGCGCAATATCGGCATATTTGAACAAACTATGTCATGGTTAGCGCATAAATATTGGTCAATTGGGCTGAAAGCCACGAATCTTTATACATGAGAGGTCATTTGTGTGAACACTTTTTAAAGATATCTTACATTTTCCAAGTTTGTTATTTTTCCTTAAAACTAGGTCACATATAATGACACTTTGCGAAGGATTTACTTCTTTTTGATTTTTTTGAATTATCTACGCCGATTTCAAAATACGATCAAAACGACAGACATGACCGATCGTATCTAGAGGTTCAATCTTGTGGAACTCTTTGTGTATCTATGATGAAATATATACTTTTGTACCTAGAAATGATTTTCACAAAAAATCTTGAGCAAACTACGAGGCACCCGTAGTTCAAATTTGACCCGGTTTCAGCTGAATCGACGAAAATTTGTCTTTTTGACAAGGGGTGGATGGAAACCATTTCACACACAACCGTTTAGTTATTTGTACATCCAATGTGGTCTCATATTTTACAAAAATGGTGTGATCCTAATTTGCAACATATTTTTGGTATGTGCTTCACAAAAAATACCCATTTTTGCACTCGGAAATTGAAAAATGATTATTCCGTGGAAGGAAAATGAAAAGTTTATTCGACAACATTGTTCACGGTTACAAAATACATGTTTGTGCCCAGTATGGGCATATTTAAGCAAACTATATCATGAATGTGGACATAACATTCGTCATGTTGCCCTAAAACCATGAATTTTCGTAGATGATAGCTCATTTCTAAGAACACTGTCTTAAGAACATTTCCATATTCCAAATTTATGATTTTTAATGGATACTAGGACACATATAATGACACCACACGAAGGTTTCCCATTTATTTGATTTTTTTTTTGAATTTCGCATGACGATTCAAGATGCGGTCAAAACGGCGGACATGACTGTTCGTAGCTAGGGGTTGAATCTTGCAAAACTAATGTTGTGTCTATGATGAAATAGGTACTTGTGCATCTAAAAATGATTTTTTCAATTTTTTTAGTAAACTACGAGGTACCTGTAGTTCAAATTTGACCGGGTTCCAACTGAATCAGTCGAATTGGCTTAAGTTTGCCTTTTTTTTTGGCTGATTTCAAAACATGGTTAAAACTGTCGACATTGCCATTTTTAGATAGAGGTTGAATCATGCGAAACCCTTGTAAAATTTCTGATTTTACTGTATTTTGGAGCCGAAATTATTGAAGATTTAAGTTCAAATCGTGCAGATTTAAATGTGAGAAAGCTGGCCAATGAGCGGTGAGGAACAGCTTCCAGGCGGATCACGCCGTTGGACGCGATTTGAGCCTTCCATCACCATGCATCGAACGGTGGTACTCCTCCTGAGAAAACGCCGCAACACGCCAACACCCGCGCGCCAGCCGGCCTACTAGCACCCAACCCTAAAATCCCCAAGACCCCAACCCGAGCGCCGCCACCCCTGTCTCTTCCCCGATCCAGATTCAACCTGCCTCGCCCCTCCCCTCCCCGATTCAGATCGGCGGCGCCGCCGCTCATCCTCTCCACCCCTTCTCCCCCAGCCCGGCGCCTACTCCCTTCTGCACGCCCTCCTCTCCTCCTTCCACACCCCCTCCTATTCGATCTCTCGCAACGAATCCACCACCGCCCGCCTCACCCTCGCCGGAGAGAGAGGCACCGCCGCCCAGCGACCACGGTCGTGGCTGGCTTGCTCTTCGGCACGCGCGTGCGTGCTTCGATGCGCGGCGCCCCGTCGAGCTGGCCGGACCGCGGCGCGCTCGTGGCCTGCCTAGGGTTTGCGTGGCGGCGCTAAACGCCGGCCACGGGTCTCTGGCCACCAGGGCGGCGACGGACACGGTTCTCCGAGCCCAATCCCCACCTCACCGTCAACGCGCTCTCACCAACTCGCTCACCACCAGCTCCCCTGGCGACGTCTTGCTCCATCTCCACTCTTCCTTCTGGCCGCATCACCTGCTGCTCAACTTCCTCTAACGTTTCCTATCTGTCAAATCAGGAACCTACGAGGTAGATCTCCCTGGCGTAGCCGCGGTAGGAACTCCGCGACGGCGACCTCCTTGCATGGCTGGGACCAGATCTTGTCCAGACCTCTCCATCCCCGCAGCGTGGATTGAACCGACGGGATGTGGGTAAGGCTGATTCCTCCGTTTGTTGCCTGCAGTTCACTTGTTACCTTCTGTAAATTGGTGTAGCTGTTGTTGTTATCTGCTTTAGAAGTGTAAATTGGTGGATTTGTTTTTATCTGTGGTACAACTTGCTTAGACGAGCCATGATCAACATGCTTATGTACTTGCATTTGTAAACTGTATATGCAACAATTGAACTACATGTATTTTCAGTTTAGAGTAAAGTGATATTCAGTAATGTGTTCTATAGATAACAATAATGTTTATCTGCTTTATTCATAATGTGGTAGTAGAAATAGAATGGACATGTTGGACAGTGTTATAACTTGTAAGCAAGGTTATAAATAGAGATATAATGGACAAATCTGAATTTTTTGGGATTATTTGATTCTGTTGGTACTGCTTGTCATCTGAATGCAATTATCTAGTCGAATTGCGCCAGTATATGTTCGTTGTTTTACTGGTTTTTCATGGCGCAGTGGGTGCAGCGGCCGCAAGAACTCGCTCGGGAACGTCGAGGCCGGGTCAACTAGGGCGGAAGCCGTGGACGCCGGCGGCAGATACTTCCTCTACAAAGACTACAAGCTCGCCTACGACTCACCGCCCTCAAGGTCCGTGTAATTCACTCACAAGCTCAGTGCTGCCAAATCATGCCTTGTTTGAGTATTTCTGTTATTACATAAATGGCTTGTTGATCTTCTTTAAATTATACCAACACAATAAATCAATGGTACTGTCTAATGATTCTGCTGCCATTGTATCCACGAGCTGTTCTTGGCTTCTCAAGTGCAGATCTTCTTGGGAAATGTTCTATTGCCTAGTTTATGTTATAACAAATGTATCTGCTTGCATTCTTTGCTTTGAGAAATTGCTCTTATTGGTCCAGTAGTCCTTAGAATATGACCCTGCAGTAGCTCATAGTAAATCGTAATAATTTTCACTCATTTACTCTATTGTCTTGTACTCTGTTGTTACCTTTCATTTCCCTTTACAAATATATCTCAATTCTGCCAACACATCCTTGTGTATGTTTTACAGTTGTTAATTCATTTAATTGTTATCTCACAGTTATCCCTTTTGGTTGCATGATACCTGTGTATACCATGCTGAAGCATTGATGAATGCCGGCAGGAGCGCATGGTGGACTTCTACAAGGATGACTACCTTCAACAGCCAGCGATGACGCAGAACCGATCTTTAACCACAACCCCATCCACGACATTGACACAAAGTCAGGTATCTACTCTTTATCTTCTTGAACCGATTGTTGTGATGCTTGATGCATTTCGCATCTGCTCCCTGTGGATATACATGAAAGTTTCTTATCCGGGGGTTCATGTTTTATTGTCCAGCTGGTAGTGTGTTACTATAGCACAAGGTGCTGCTGCATTTTATTAATTGGCTTTTAAATTAGTTCATCTTCCCTACCTGCTATAATGTGCTTGTGCACATAAATTTTGTGCTGCCATTACTATGACATGCATTGTCTACATGAAATATTTTGTGCTGCTGTTTCTGATCACAAAGGATTGCTGGTGTTCTTTTTTACTATTGTTGTTCTTACACCAGAACATGTCTTTCTATTTGAGTGCACAATTTATGAGCTTAGCAAGAACTTATATGATATTTGCTCCTTTTGCTTGTTCTACACATGTAGCTCAGATTATATCTGTTTTTAATATGTTCTACTTTGCTTCATGTACATTGTTATTAGTTGTATTGATTGGAGCCTGTTTTCCTGTTTCCTACCTTGATTAATTTGCAGTTTCCTTCCTTGATTTGATCGATTCATGCATTGTGATGTTCTCGTAGGTTGGCGCAAGTTGTTCCAGCTCAGCCATGCGCTCATCGGATGGAGGAGCAAGGAAGCCTATTTTTTGATTTCAGAAGCTTTGGTGGGTGGTACATTTGTGATTGGCTGCTCTACTACTCAAGCATTTCGGTAGCTAGTATGTGTCGTGAGCCTATGATGTATTTCTGTGGTGTAACCTCGAAGATAACAGGAGCTGTTATGTATCTGCTTTCCTATTTATACTTTCTTGGAAACAGTATTTGTTATTCCAATATTTGAGCATATGTGCTTTCCTGTGTATACTTTCTCGAAAACAATATTTGTTATTCCAATATTTGAGCATTCTGTTATTAAATTGAATTTGTGCCAGATATAATTAGTTGGGCTGTAAACTGAATACAAAAAGGCTTTGGCCCAAACTTTATTGGATCATATATGGGCTATGGCCCAACCTATGGTGGGCTTGTTTCAAATAATATTATTAAAATTTCCCAAAAAGTCGCAAAAGAAATGGGCTATAAATGGCCGAGGCCCAAAAGTAGAACGGACTGCCGGACACAAAAAAAAGGCTGAATATTGGCTCAGCCCATGTAAGAACAGGCTAGACTGGGCTGATTTTGATCTACGACCATTTCATTTGGTCACAAATTTGCCACGTCAGCTTTGCCACGTTGGATTTGACGTGGCGTGTCCAGATTGCCCGTGACCAAAATATTGGTCATAAAATTTGTGACCTTTTCTTTTGGTCATAGAGGTCTATGACCAATCCCCAAAAAAGGTCATATTGGCTAGTTAGTGACGCTCATAACGTGACCAAGTGTTTTTGGTCACAAAAAGGTCACAAATTAAAATATGTGACCATTCGGTGACCAATATTGAGGGTCATAGAGTAGCATATTTCTTGTAGTGCACGAGGGTGACTCGAGGGTTTAATATCGAACTCTCGGGGAATCAGTAGTGGTAGATTTATCTTCTTATCCTTCTTTTGGTTACCTACAAAACAAGGTTAATGTTTTGGTCCTCAACCTCACCTGTGGTTGTCAAGCACAAGGTGTAAGAATGATATCAGATAGTTATGCAATGCAAACAAGAAATAAATATGCAATGATGGTGGATGCAATGATAAATGATATTTTTGGGTTTTTGAATGATGTATGCAAGATGAAAAGTTTTTGTATTTTCGGATTTAATGATGGCTGAAAATAGAAAAGTGGTATATGGTGTTGGAAAGGTGTTTCTTATGATTAAAAATGGACTGGGGTTCATGGTTTCACAAATGCACTCTCTCTTTATAAAGTGGTAGACAATGGAACACACAAGTTAACATATGAGATTGCAACACAGGGTTTGATAACAAGTTACTTAGATATATGGGCATCACGTCCTAACATAGAGATCTTTTGGTTATTAACCTCTCTTATACTCCACCAAGATGCGAACTAAATCATAACACCTCAGTAATTAAGATAACTCAGAGTATAGCATTAAGTATCATGACATGAAGTGAAAATAAGAACATGCTAGATCTAGTCATGGAGTAGTGGCAATGGTCACGCCCACATCCCGGTAGCATGGTATTTTAGTTTATCCCTAGTGAGGCAACAAAGTAAGGTAAAGATACCAAAGTGGATCGCAGAACTTTCTCTCACGTTCACTGCACTAGCCACCCCCCGTTACTCCAACTAATGCACACGTTCCCCCACACACGCTCTCATAAACATGCTTGATCAAAACAAGTAGACAAGAACGGGGTACATAATATGCATCTATACTCATAACTGAAACAAACATTGCAATCTCAAACATATATTAACTCATAAAGATCCACCACAAAGGTATTACAACGGTGACCGTAATCATGTTCAGCAGCTCATACGGTGCTAATTAGTGAAGCTCAAGAGAGGAGAGATACATAAGTTACTTCCACAAACCCATAGTCCAGAGGTGGACTACTCCCTCTTCATCATGGAGACGGTGGAGAAGTCGATGGAGAAGATGGAGACCACGCCGGCAGCGCCCCGCCGGAGTTTTCCCCCTCCAATCTGCAGCTCCTGATCTCCGTTTCGGTGTTTCTGTGTTTGTGCGGCGCTCCTTCCAGAGAACGTCGGGGGACCTTTTTTATAGGCGTTTTTAGGTCAAGACGATGTCGGTGGCGAAGATCGACGGCAACGGAGCCACGAGGCCAAAGGTGGGCCCACGCGGCCAGTACCTGGCCGCGTGGGCCACCCCGTTTGGCCTCGGCCTCCGTTTGTTCGCTTCCTTCGCCCACAGGTCTTCTTCCTTCCAAATATTGACGCCCGTAAATTTCCAGGTGATTTCGTTGACGTTTGGGTCCCTGAAACATTAAAATAAAAAACGGGTTTTCTGCCTGTGCAGGGTTAATTCCATAAAAATAGGAAATAAAGATATTCCCAAAATCATTATAAAACATTGATATAACCCTTATATGATGCAAATATGATTGGAATATAAGCAATTAAAGTGCAAAGTTCATGTATGCATTTTACATGCATCAACATCCCCAAGCTTAATCCATGCTCGTCCTCGAGTATGAAGATGATAAAACTAACATGGACTTTGCAATTTAATACTTAACAATGATATCAAAGATGATTACTATTGCTACATATAGTCAAATGATTCATTCTTCAAAGGAGTAGCAATATGCAAATAGTTTATGAAGTGATATCAAGTATTCAAGACAAGGATGTTCATTGATAGTTCACAAAGTGTAACATGTAGCAAGTAATATGGAACACATGTATGCATAATGATAAGTAGAACATCCTACAATGGTCATAGAGTGTAGATGAAAATCTGAATATGATAGGTGTACACTTTGGAAAGATGTATATGTGAGTAGAGGTAAAGCATGCATAAGTTTCATCCAACTTCCAAACTCTTCTACTTAAGTTAATGATTGCAATAAGGTATTCATTGGTGTCAAGCTCTCATTGCCCCTATCATAGCATCTTGAATAAAGTGAAAGCAAATATGAGTAGTGTGCTTGATAAAGAATGGGTTGAATGTCTCATGCCCCTTGAATACAAGTACTTACACCATGTGTTACTCAACTTGGGAAACAAAGCAAGTTCAATTAAATATCATTGTAAGCATAATAGTATCATCAAGAGCGTCAACTGGGGTACCTCTTGTCCCAAGATATGGAACAAGCCCATATCAAAATGACAAGACAAACAAACAAAATGAACAATCTCAACACCCTTTTTATTTACCATTTGGAATAGTTTTTTATTGCAAGGTGTATCACAGAAGGTTCACCATAGTATGTAAGTAAATTTCCACCATGAATGATGCATGGCTTAGATTAGCGGCCCAGGCGTCTCTCTAACCATTTACACAAACTCATTTAAACTCACTCTATTTCCACATTTATTTCAACATGATAAGCATCCATAGACAAAAGCACATGATATCAACTAAATGAGATGAAGAGCGTGTTGAAAGCTTGCCATGTGACAGCACATATGGGCTAACTTCCAACCCAAAACATTCATCAAGCCACAAACATCATAATCTTAATCACAATGGGTCAAGTTTTATTATGCAAATAAAAGAACATTGTGCATCAAGTTCGTGAGAGCTATATAACCAATTTTTTCCATTGCAATCAATAACATAAACATTTTCATTCAGAGGTAAGATAACACAAACAACATGTTAAACATACTCGGAATAGCATAAAGCCAATAGGTAGATATGGTGGACTCACTGGAATAACTTTGGTTGAAGGTGTTGGAAACAAGTTTTTGCTTGTTGGAGTTTTTGGGCTAGCAAAAGGGAGAAAGTTGACCATCTAGATGCATGCATGAGTGTCCATAGAACTAACTAATCCATGTTAAACCAAGTAAATAACAATCAGCACCAAAACATGAATAAGTGATAGCTCTACAAAAAGAATTTGCAAACTATTACTCATAAACAAGCTCATGAATCATGCAACTATATGTATCATTAAAAATCAAGTCAAACATCCCTTTTCCCAATCTTATAAAAGCATCCAACATATTTCAACCCATATTTCCAGTAGCTCTCTCATATATAATTGATAGTGTGGTGGTCTCTCAAGACTCAAACAAAAACAAAAAACGACGCTCCAAGTTTATGCGATAAAGTGTTTCGATCGAAAAACAGAAGTTGGACGTGTGCAAACCGAGAGTGTGTAGGTCCAGCGGGGTTGTCTTCACATCCCCAAGCTTATGGTCTTCACCATCCTTGGATAGCTCTTGGTGCATCTCCTCCAATCCCTGTGAAAAAACTTCAAAACACCGTTTCTCCCATCTCTTTTCTGTGGGGTGCATTAATAGTGATAAACAAATAGGTTCCTTGCTGCATATAATCCTTGAACAAAAATTCATATGAATGTCCAGAAAGTGTATAATGTTGTATGCCTACTCATAAACTCAATTGGATCAAAAAGATTCAACTTAAAAGCTCAAAGCATGCATCAAACAAAATGGGACAGAATCTGTCCAGAAAAACAGCAGCAGCAAAACGTATTTTTCTACCCTACCAAACTTTCTCGAAAAATTCCGAAAAATTCATGCATACAGAGGATGAAAAGTTGCAACTACAGTTCAAATATGAGCTCATTCGGAGTTACAGAATAAGAATTAAAAATCATACCGTGCACTGACTCGTGCAGGAATAAAATCTCCGAACGCTATAAGCAACTTTTTCAAACCAAAAAGGGTAAAACTTGGCACTTTATTAAAACTCCAGAACCTAACTAAACAAATCTCTTGTTACAGCAAGAGGACACAAAGAAAATCACACAAAAAATAACCGGGTTGCCTCCCGCAAAGCGCTTTCTTTATAGCCATATAGCTAGGCTTCTTACTTGTTGTTTTATTGTGGACGAAGCTCATGAGGGAGCTTGAACTTTGGTGGTTCCCTCTTCCTTGGAAAGTGTTCCATGCACTTCTTGTGTGGAAACTGAAACTTTACATTCCCTTCCTTTGAATCAATGATAGCACCTGTGGTACGAAGAAAAGGTCTTCCAAGAATAATAGGACTAGAGGTTTTATTCCCCATGTCCATGATTAGAAAATCCACAGGCACAAAAGTCATATGTAACTCTACCATAACATCACTTACTTTTCCCAAAGCATGTTTAATAGAGTCATCAGCAAGTGCTAGTTCAATAGAGCATTTTTCAAGATTTTTCAATTCAAGCACTTCATATAGTTCTTTAGATAAAACAGAGACACTAGATCCTAGATCAAGTATGGCATGGTGTGTCTCTTTTCCAATAGTTACTAGTACCTTAGGTATCCACATATCCCCAAGCTTAGGTGGTATCATAGCCTCTTGGTTGTACCTAGCAATCTTTTCTTTCAAGACATGATTAGCAATATAAGAACCAAAACCTGCTTGGTTAGTGTTGATGGAAGGATCACTTGCAAATTTTTGTAAGATAGATATTAATTCATGCAAGCTACAATTTTCTAAGTCAAGCAAAGGATCCTTGACTTCATTAAGCATTTTAACTTCCTCAACTTCAACCTCTTTCATTACCCCAATAGATTCTTTAGCAACTCTCTCTTGCTCATGAATGTGTTCCCAAGACTTATTGATAACCTCTTGGCAATATTTTATTGTTTCCTCATGTTTTTGGGCTGTAATGATGCTCTTTAATGATGAGACTTCCTTAGTAAGCTGATCTACCCTTTCAAACAAAGCATCTTGTTTTTCAAACTTAGAGATAAATTCCTTATTAAGCTCTTTTTGGGTAGATATAAAAGATCTAATGGTGTTTTCCAAGTCACTAGAAACATTACCACTAGAAGCATATTTATTTGGCACATATGGGGGTTTATTATAAGAGTTATAATTGTTGTTACCATACCCATTATTACCATAGTTCCTAATGAAGTTGACATCAATATTTTCAGAATTGTTTCCAACTAGTTCTTGCAAAGGAACATTTTCAACACTAGGTTTATTAAGCAAAGCAAGAATAGTATCCATTTTAGATGACAAATCATTAGTTTCTTCAATAGAGTTCACTTTCTTAGAAGGATTAGGTGCCCTATCAGTATGCCATTGACTATAGTTTTGTAAAATGCTTTCCAATATATTTTTAGCTTCTACTATAGTCTTACTCATAAAAGCACCTCCAGCAGCAGAATCAAGTATGTTTCTAGACATGTAGTTTAAACCATTGTAGAAAGAGTGTAATATGGTCCATTCATTAACTCCATGTGAGGGACAAGTTCTAAGCATAAGTTTTATCCTATCCCAAGCCATAGCAACATGTTCATTTTCATTTTGCCTAAAAGAAAGGATGTTGTTTCTATTTTGCAAAATTTTAACAGGGGGATAATATTTCTTAATGAAAGCTTCTTTTAGATCATCCCAAGAATTAATACTACCAGATGGCAAGGAATGCAACCACTCTTTAGCTTTTCCTCTAAGTGAAAAAGGAAATAACTTCAGTTTTAGGATATCACTTTCCACATTTTTAAACTTTTGCATGTCACATATTTCAACAAAGTCATGAAGATGCATAGAGGCATCCTCCATAGCACTACCACCAAATTGTTCCCTAGTTATCAAGTTCAACAAACTAGGACTTACTTCATAACTCTCAGCATTTATCTTAGGTGTGGCAATAGCTCTCGTGATAAATTGATCATTAGGAGTGTTTGTGTAGTCACACAACTTAGTTCTTTCTCCCATTTTAGCAATTTTTTTGGTATTTTTAATTTTTTATGCAAAACTGAAATAAAATGATATGATATGCAATGACACTAACAAAACAAATAAATTGCTTTGTAAGTAAAGATGGATAAGATGGTGCTCACGTAGGTGCAACCTCCCCAAGCTTAGGTGTTAGCACAAGTTGGTGACGTTGACTTTGTTGTGAGATGAATGCGATGATGCACACCCTTGGATAAATCTCTCAGCTACGATTCCCCGGCAACGGCGCCAGAAAACGTCTTGATCCCGAAGAGCAAGCTTGATACCTGCAAAAAAAGGGATTAGGTTGAGACTCCAAGTGCAGAGTGTATAGTAAGTGGAAGACAGTTTTCCCCACGAGGGGTGACTCGAGGGTTTAATATCGAACTCTCGGGGAATCTAGTGGTAGATTTATCTTCTTATCCTTCTTTTGGTTACCTACAAAACAAGGTTAGATGTTTTGGTCCTCAACCTCACCTGTGGTTGTCAAGCACAAGGTGTAAGAATGATATCAGGATAGTTATGCAATGCAAACAAGAAATAAATATGCAATGATGGTGGATGCAATGATAAATGATATTTTTGGGTTTTTGAATGATGTATGCAAGATGAAAAGTATTTTTGTATTTTCGGATTTAATGATGGCTGAAAATAGAAAAGTGGTATATGGTGTTGGAAAGGTGTTTCTTATGATTAAAAATGGACTGGGGTTCATGGTTTCACAAATGCACTCTCTCTTTATAAAGTGGTAGACAATGGAACACACAAGTTAACATATGAGATTGCAACACAGGGTTTGATAACAAGTTACTTAGATATATGGGCATCACGTCCTAACATAGAGATCTTTTGGTTATTAACCTCTCTTATACTCCACCAAGATGCGAACTAAATCATAACACCTCAGTAATTAAGATAACTCAGAGTATAGCATTAAGTATCATGACATGAAGTGAAAATAAGAACATGCTAGATCTAGTCATGGAGTAGTGGCAATGGTCACGCCCACATCCCCGGTAGCATGGTATTTTAGTTTATCCCTAGTGAGGCAACAAAGTAAGGTAAAGATACCAAAGTGGATCGCAGAACTTTCTCTCACGTTCACTGCACTAGCCACCCCCCGTTACTCCAACTAATGCACACGTTCCCCCACACACGCTCTCATAAACATGCTTGATCAAAACAAGTAGACAAGAACGGGGTACATAATATGCATCTATACTCATAACTGAAACAAACATTGCAATCTCAAACATATATTAACTCATAAAGATCCACCACAAAGGTATTACAACGGTGACCGTAATCATGTTCAGCAGCTCATACGGTGCTAATTAGTGAAGCTCAAGAGAGGAGAGATACATAAGTTACTTCCACAAACCCATAGTCCAGAGGTGGACTACTCCCTCTTCATCATGGAGACGGTGGAGAAGTCGATGGAGAAGATGGAGACCACGCCGGCAGCGCCCCGCCGGAGTTTTCCCCCTCCAATCTGCAGCTCCTGATCTCCGTTTCGGTGTTTCTGTGTTTGTGCGGCGCTCCTTCCAGAGAACGTCGGGGGGCCTTTTTTATAGGCGTTTTTAGGTCAAGACGAGTCGGTGGAGAAAGATCGACGGCAACGGAACACGAGGGCCAGAGAGGGGTCCCACGCGGCCAGGTACTGTGGCCGCGTGGGCCACCCCTTTTGGGCCTCGGGCTCCGCTTGTTCGCTTCCTTCGCCCACAGGTCTTCTTCCTTCCAAAAAATGACGCCCTAAATTTTCAGGTGATTTGGACGACGTTTGGGTCCCTGAAACATTAAAATACAAAACTAATTTTCTGCCTGTGCAGGGTTAATTCCATAAAAATAGGAAATCATTAAGATATTTCCAAAATCATGATAAAACATTGATATTACCCTTATATGATGCAAATATGATTGGAATATAAGTAATAAAGTGCAAAGTTCATGTATGCATTTTACATGCATCAGGGAGCAATGGCTTTGCCCCTGCGCCTGCTTGAGCTCGAAGGAGACTCCTAGGATGAACGCATCCTGCTCTACCTTCGAGGAGTGCGCCCACGCCCACGGTCCATGGCGCTGCCCTCGCTCAACTCAAGAAACTAAGGATAGCGGACGTGGTGGCGGCGGTTCGAGATGGGAGTGGAGCAGCCACCACCACGAGCCATGGAAAGATGAGGGACTGGGCGAGGGTGGCAAGGAGAGGAAGAGGGGATCACTGGGCGGCGTGGGCGCAATGGGTAAGGAAATGGCTCTTTTTCTAGCCATCTGCGGTTGGACCGCGTCACGTCTGGACTGGCAGTAATGGCCACCAGGTATTGATTCGGCTCGCGAGACTGCTCAGCTTGTGGCAGGACAGACTAGACAAGAGAGACGTGAATACACCGAAGCATATGGCATCTTTACTTGCCATTGCGAGAACCTAATCTTGTATACCAGCAACGATAGATCAATCTCCATCCATGCCATCGCAAAACTCTAATCTGAAACAGGACTTTGATACCACTTGTTACAAGCAATAGGTAAACAAAATGATGAACAAAAGCAAGATCAACACATGAGGACACAAGATTTTAACGTCGAAAACCCTTCAATGAGGAAGAGAAAAACCCACGGGCGTCGGCCAATAAATTCTTCACTATAGCAGTTATAAACGCCGTGATTTACAACTTGCGACTTATCTCAAAACAGCGACTTACAAGAGATATATGCAATAACAGTGGAACCTAATCAAATTCAGTAACTACGCGTACCGAAATCCAAAGTTAGCTTTATCTTTATATCTTCCTATATGGCAGGAGCCCAGCCATTCCTCCTGTTCCAGGCTTCGTCGCCATGATGATTAGTGTCCATGCACCCACAATCTCAGTAACCTGGCAGACCGCTTCCAGCTCTGGCGCTACATTAGGCCATATTTTGCGCTTTGCATGGCCGGCCGGAGAGCGCCCTGTATTGGGTGTTTATACAGAGACCTTTGGGCGCGTTTGGTAACCTACAGGGCCATCTCGCGCCCCGTCAGACCAGGCTGTGAAGGGCCAGGTCTGGCTAATGCTGGCTCTAGACCATGTTATGCATGCCGTTTGGTTGCTCGATGATCCATTCGTTGCACGAGGAGTAAAACAGGATCCCTGTTGTTTGGTTGTATGCAAAGAAAAGCACGGTGCAAGTACTCGTTGTTTGGTTCCATGCAATTATATGATATGGTTACCTCTTACCATTGTTGGTGAGATTACCCATCAAGAAATGAACAAGGAATAGAGATAATCTTACTGAACATAGTAAACCCAAATTCAGAAAGACATACTAGAGCAAGGGTTAACAGGACTGAAGCACGACCTCGTGGTGCTTCACCTAAAGTTCATTAGTTCAGGGGTTAACATAAACCACCACCAAAATATTACAAACCAGGAACGATATGCACTAATGTTCTAAGGGGCAATGGTAGCCTGCTGGTGGCAGTAGGCACGCAACCAGGACCTCCTCTCCGTGTCTGTCATGTCCACGTACAGGCAATGCTCTTCTTCGTGATCAGCAAGGTAGTTCAAAGCTTGGATCACAATCGTCGGGCTGTACACAGTAGGAGATGGCATGTTCGTCATTGAGTAGATAGTCTTCATCTGCTCATAGTTGATGATGGGCTTATTCGGCAGCTCCTCGTCCTTGGGATGAACCTAAAAGTGAGGAGTCACAATGTTAGTTCGTGAAGGTTGTTGAACGAACAGACGAAATGGAAATGTAGAGTTCGAGATGATTTACCGTGGTGTGCGCAATCAACTTATCGTCCTCCATCAGCAAGCTCGTGGAATGCTCACACCATTTTACCCCTTCAACTTTGGCGAGACGAGTGATCCTCATCCACCTCTGTCTCCGCTTCCGCAGATGGTTGTAGATCTGTGTAGTGCTTACAGTCATTCCAGTGAAGTCAAGAACATCAATGCTCACTCTGTTCATGTAGTGCTCTTTGAACCCTCTGTCATAACGGATCCCCTTGCGGACGAGCTCACAAACCTATTCAGAACGAAGAGGGACATTGAAGCTGACCACACCATTTGAGGTCGGGGAACAAAACGAAGAGGGTCTTCTTTCTCATAGGAGTCAGGCAGTGCCTTGGCAGATTCATCCTCTGGAAGAGCATAACTAATAGGGACTGCGTTCATATCCGGTAGAATGGGATGGCGTACTGACGGAGCATAGAAACCAGAATCCGAAGAGCAAATACCAAAGTTGTCCTACAGTTATGACGAACAGGATGATATCATACAACTAGCAACTATCATAGAACTAGGAACTAGATCAGGATCCGGACTCATGCAAAGAACTAACCCATAAACCAGAGTTGTACCCAATCTACCGCAAATCAGAAAGAAGAAGGAGTGGTGGGACTTACAGTCGAAGTCATCGGAGTCGACTTGCCGCCGACGAGATCCAGCACCATCTTCTTGCCGATGAGGCCATCACCCCTTTGCGCCCACCTTCCTTGCCGCCGTCGCCGCCATGTGTCGTCATCTTGCACGGAAAGAGTTGCTGAGGACGAGCTCCACCGAAGGGAGTCCTCCCGCATTGGAAGAAGAAGACCCGCCTTCGCCGTCGCCATGGAGCTCGAAAGGGGGGAAATGGTGTTTTGGATTTGCTTCCCGTCGCGGAGGAACTAAATAGGGAGGCGAAATAGCGCGCCGGTGAGGGAAAAATTTCGCGGCGGTGACCGAATTTCTCCCGCCGCAATTTTTCCCCGCGCGCCATCTCCACCGCTCTGGCGCCTGCAGCAGCAGCTCGCATGCCGCGTTCCTCAAGGTCGCATCCCGGAGCCTGCTTTCAGAGGCACGGTCGATTTGAGCGTGCCTCTCGGGTCTGACCCAAGGCTGCTTTGAGAAGCGCGCAAAACTGGCCCAGACACTCGTGCAGGCATCCAATCTTAGTGCACTCGCAGCTGCGGGGCCAAGCCGGGCCCTTCGCAGGGCCCTTTATGACTCACCCTACCGTTTTCTCCGAATTCCCCAGGCTCGTTAATACGCAGCGGTTCTGCTCGCCATGGTGCAGCTCGTGGCGGTTTTCTTATCGAGTTCCCAAATTAGTACGTGTGAAGCTAGAATTATTTTCTAAGATAAAAAATCTTTGGTCGTTATTGATGGATTAAAATGTAATCAAAGAATTGTTAATTGTAACAAACGCCCGCTTTATAGCGGTAGAAATTTGTGAAAACTACGGAGAAATTGGAAGTGGGGCATGAACTCTTTTATGGATGTTTTCCTGGCCAACCACTAATCTATGAAATGTGATGTTGGTACGTCCAAGAAAATAAATGTAGAGGATGAATAAGCTTTTTAGGCAGTAGATTCCATCCTTGACACAACTGATAAGATACTTGTGTAAACAAAAACTGAACCTCTTATGATCTTTTGTTGCAGATCGGCGTTCCCATCGAGCAATTAATAGAGAAAGGATTAGCTCCGTTGGAAGAAAAAGAGGATGACTACGACCAAAATCCGAACTTAGGTAAACATCTCGAATATAACTACAATAAAATCCTTCACCAAAAAACTAAACTATCTAGCTAGTTGGAAATTTAAATTGCACAACATAAATTTGGCATGACTTATCATTGATCAAATTCAAAATAAATGTCCTGTAGGCTGGATTTTTATTTTACCGGAATTAAACTTTAAGGTTTCCAAATAATTCGAAAACATTCACAGGTACGCAAAATGACGTACTCTAAGGTTGTGCAAATTACCAACTCAAAATATTTAGTATTCCGGCCTACACGAAAATGACAAATTTCTGACAGATCTGGAAAATTCGTAAACTACAATGTTCACCACTTCAGGTTCATAAATTTGTTTTTTTACACATCACAATATACATAATATTTCGCATAATATTTTGCACAATGGTGACAGTCGTCATTATCTACATGTAGTAATATTTTCAGATTTTTTTAAACTTTAAAGTGTCATTTCTGATTTTTTCAAAAAAAACGGGCTACATGTAGCTCATCTTACAAAACACCTATCTCCTCAATATAGTCACTATAAAGAGTTCCATGAATTTGTTGGACCCAGTGAACGCATCGGTTGGTACTGTGTGAGTAGATCCGTATGTGTAATGATCTCGGACAGCGAGGTTGCAGCGGAGAGCATCTTTGATTGTGAAGGTAATTCAAGTGTTAGGCAAATGCCGATTAAATGGTATTCGTGGTCACACGACTCGTCGCATATGCACACTTAATTTACACTTTCAAAAAACTGGATGTTTTAGTCAAACTGGTGAACATTTAGGTACATTTTTGTCAAAAATCGAAAATGGTATCCAGTTTTGATGGAAACTTTTCAGAAAACTACTAGTAGTATTGCAAAAATCACCAGCATAGGCGCGTCATGGAGGTGTCCGACGAAATGTCGCCGCTGACCGCGTGCCTGCTCGCCCCACCGCGCCCCTGCTCGTGGCCGAGCGCGCCGCGGCCGTGCCCTGCTTGCCCCTGCTACCCGCCGCCGCACCCTGCTGGCTGGGCCGAGCGCAGTCAATATTGGATAACGATGATAAACCAATTAGTTAACCTCTTTATCAATGGCCTATGGGAAAATACGCTTGTTTGTTGGTGAATGTTGCAGCTCTGTTTGGTTGTGGAACATGCTTACACTAATATCCAGGTGCAGAAAAAATTTGGGCTGCCGGTTGAGAGGTCTAATGGAAAAGAGATGGATGAAGTTGCAACGTTCTGATGATTTGTTTCCCATCGTACGACTGTTATGGAGTGTTTACCTTAACTTGTTTCTTTAAGACGTTAGATCAGGTCAATTTGGGTGGAAGCCAACTCTTTATAAGTAGTGCACATTAGTGTACACCGCAAATAGTACAGGGTCATGTCTTTGTATATCGGCCAGCCATCAAATGTTCATTAAATCCATAATGTTTAACAATTTAAATGAACAAGAATAAGCATTAGAAAAAAGAAGGTGCAAGATCCTTCGTCCAATTTCCTACTCCCTCCATTCACGCCTGGAGGACAGTGGTTGCATTGGCGGCGGATACAGCCTGTGGTCTTGCCCCCACGACCACTGTCTCATCTACGTCTCCACCAAAGATCCTGTGCAGGAAAGCCGCAGCCCCAGGACCGTCGTGTACCAAACCAGCCTTTTAACAGGCAAGACGGAGCGCCTCACTCCACAAGGTATACTTCATCGACCGATCAATCCATAAGCTCTTGACATTACCACTAGCCATATCCTTGAACTCTATATGATTGATATGTGCAGGCTAGTTTGATTTGAGCCCGGCCATCTCACCATCGGGGAGGACAGTAGCGGTGGCGTCGTTTGAAAGCAAGAGTTGGGATGGCGAGGTAGAAGACCTTAGGACGGATATCTATTGGATGAATGTGGATCACAGGGAGTGACCGGCAGCGTGGCCGACTCATCAAGAACGGCGGCTGGCCATCATGGGGCAGCGAGAACATCATTTTCTTCCATCGAGGCACCGACAAAACCCTTCCATCCGGCACAGTTAAAACAGCCTGGGCCGTGTTCCGGTATAACATCAAGACTGGGGAGACCGTCCAGGTCACTCCAGACGAGTTTGACGCGATTACTCCGACGGCCATCAGCGAGACCAAGGTAGCAGTGGCGACCATCCGTCAGAAGTCCGAGTTCAGAGATATTGGTATCGACGCGCAGTACAGGCACATTGAGATCTTTGACATGAGTGTGCCAGGGCTGCCACCGGTGCAGATCACCCAGAAGATGACGCCATTAAGCGACCACTACAACCCCTTCGTGTTGGACCGTGAGGGCCACATTGGATACCACCGTTGCAAGAGTGACCTCCAGCAGCACGGAGACCTCGTCCCACGGAACTTGCACAAGCTGCAGTCCCCGGTGCAGGACGTCGGATTATATCGGGTGTCTGGCGTGCAGGGCATCGGCAACGGTGACGATGTGCGGATTGAGAGGCTTACCGATGGCCATTTCAGCAAGGCGTTCCCGTCGACCAGCCCGGATGGGAGTAAAATGGTTTTCCAGTCGGATAGGTATGGAGAGGAGAATTGGCACAGAAATCTGTACATAATGGAGGACACAGAAAAGGGGGAGTTTTCTGAAGGCCGAGTGAGGCGGTTGACGTGCGGGCCATGGATAGACACCCAGTGCCAGTGGTCCCCCAGCGGGGACTGGATTGTATTCTCGTCGACCCGTGACAAGCCTTTGAGCGGCTACCAAGACGCTGAGCTGGACAAAGGGCCAGGGTACTTCTCAGTGTACCTAGTGAACTCGCTCGACCCGACTGCGGTGATCACGGTGATGGACGGCCACAACATAAACCACCCCGTGTTCAGCCCAGACGGAAGGAGTATCGCTGTGATTGCGGACCTCGCGGTGGTGTCCGTGGACCCGATCTCGGTGCCCAATCACTTACTCGGCGACATCTTCGTGGTGGACATCGACCCGGACCACCCGATGAAGAGCAAAACGTTAGGGGGGTCCATCGAACAACAGGTACGACTGCGGGACGCCGGCCTGGACTCTTGCCACGAAGGAGGATCTGCTCCGGTTGTTCAGTTTATTCAGCAAACAACATGACACCTGATCATCTTCAGAGAACCAACAGCTCAGATCTTCGCATGATCGCTCCGACTGATCTGACGGTGTAGCTGTAATCTTGTTTAAACTGTCTGAAACCTGATGATTGCCGCTGATAAGTGTGCTTATGTAATAATTAAACTCAGGCAATCGCTCGGATCTTCCCCTAACCCAACCCGGGAACGGACCGGAGGGCTCTAGCTCATATGTAAAGCTAGAGAGGGGTGGATGGGAGGACCGAGAATATAAACCCTAAAAACATTTCCTTGTTTGCTTTCTTTATCTGCTCTCACCCGCTCCCTTATTTCCTCACCGATATGTTTCAGTTTCTTCCAAGTTATCTACTTTTGCTTGTAGTTCTTGCTGAATTCTTGCTCCTTGCTCTTTCTCGCACTCGTTACTACCTAGGATCTTGACATGGAGCCGAACATTCTGTGGACCCTACAAATCGGTGTGCCCGTATGCCCACCCTGGCAGAAGCGATCCCCAACATGGACTTGCTGATCAAGTGCTAGGTAGGTACTACTAGCAGAACTGAAGTGAGTTGATCAGCAACTTCTGGAAGAAGTACTGTACATCAGAACTGAAGCTCTGCAGCTGGAAGCGTGGAAGGCAAACAGATTCAGTTTTGGCAGCCGACTTTGCTGCTCTGGCTGGAGCAAGATCGTCGTGTCTTCGATTTATTTAAACTGCTTTTGCTTGCACACTTCTCTTAAAATTATAATACATGTGTGGTTGATCATTGTTAGTGCACAAGTTTGCCACGTCTAGATCTTTATGTACATCATGTGCGGCAAATTATGTTACTGTGCTGTTATGTTGCTGTAAATGTTACTCCAGCTGCAATCAAGATGTTCTGAGCTGACTGACCACGTATGTTACTGTTTCGATGAGAAGTTCAAAAAACTGCTGACCAAGAAAGTGAATTCAGTATGATTTTTCTGTCTCGCTGGAATAAGAGTACACAGACCGGTGAGTCTGTTTGAGATTCGTAACTATGGCAAACTGTTTGTTTTCGGCTAGAGGGACTAATTGCAATTGTGTTAAAAAGTGGGCAGATTCGTAACCCTGAAATTGTTTCAGTGTTAGAAGCTTTTTTTAACGCAATTCCATAATTGCAAGGTATCTCCCCACAAAGTTCTTTTTAAATTCACTTATTCCTAGACATTTTCCAATACATACGCCAGAGTAATATTTTTCTTACAGCAAATACCATAAAAAAAAATTAATTATTTATCATGTACGACCACTTCTCCCAGAATCAACATCGCCTGGAGCTTCAATTGAAAAAGGATGATCAAGGTATTCGCGCTCGCCAACATCTTCGGGGCCGCTGACTTCAGTGTTGCACGCTTAGAGGACAGTGGCTGCATCGGCGGCGGATACAGTGTGGGGTCTCGCACCGTCGACCACTGTCTCATTCATATCTCCGCGAAGGAGCCGGTGCAGGAAAGCCGCTGTCCTTGGACTGTCGTGTATAAAACAAGCCTTACAACCGGCAATACGGAGCGCCTCACTCCACAAGGTATATATGATTCAAATACCGGCCACCGATCCATCCATAAGCTCTTGACATTACCATTAACCATATACTTGAACTCTATATGATTGATATGTGCATGGCATTTTGATTTGAGCCCGGCCATCTCACCATCGGGGAGGACAGTAGCAATGGCGTGTTTGAAAGCAAGAGTTGGGACGGCGAGGTCGAAGACCTTAAGACCGACATCTATGTGATGAACGTGGATACTGAGGAGCATCAGGACCTCGGGCGCAAGCTACTGAATACTGATCAAGAACAGCGGCTGGCCATCCTGGGACAGCGACAACATCATCTTTTTCCATCGAGGCACCAACAAAACCCTTTCCCGAGGAAAAGTTAAAACAGGAAAACAGCTAGGGATTTAGCGGTGTAACCTCGGAACCGATAAGACCGCCCGGGTGACTGCGTGGGGGTTTGACGCGGTGACTCCGGCAGCCATCAGGGAGACCAAGCAGGTAGCGGTGGAAACCATCCGCCAGAAGTCCAAGTTCAGCGACGTCCGGACGGAGGTAATACCCACACATCGAGATCTTCGACATGGATGCGCCAGGTCTGCCGCCGCCGCCGGTGCAGATCTCCTAGAAGATGAAGCCGAAAGCCGATCACTACAACCCCTTCGTATTGGACGGTGAGGGACATATTGGATACCACCACTGCAAAAGTGACATCCTGCAGCACGGAGACGTTATCCCTCAGAACTTGCACAAGGTACAGTCCCCGGTGAAGGACGTCGGACTGCTTCGGGTGTCTAGCGTGTTCCCAACCATCTCCAAGGATGGTTCCAAGCTCGCCTTTGTCGACAGCGAGTTCAAGGCAGTGTGGTTGGCCGACAGCCACGGTCTGCGCATTTTGTACGGAAATAGGGCTGGAAGAGTGTCTTCTCCACTGTATGGAACCAGAACCCTCTCATGGAAACCCTCTACGTGTGTATGCGAATTGGGAACCTCCTTTGGCGACCAGCAGCCGTTGGAGATCTATGCCATCTGTAATGTCTCCGGTCCCGCGACGAGCCGAATAGTCCGAAGGCTCACGACTGGCGGGTTGAACAACGCGTTTCCGTCAAGCAACCTGCAGGGTAACCAGTTTGTGTTCCGGTGGACGAGGGGTGGAAGGGGAAAGAGGCAGACCTTGTACGTAATGATGGACGGGAAACAAGGGGAATTCGGGGAAGCCAGGGTGAGGCGGTTGACGGAAGGAAAAGTGGACAGATACCCAATGCCAGTGGTCCCCCAATGGGGACTGGATCGTCTTCTCCTCGACTCGTGTCAAGCCTTTCAGCGGCTACCAAGATCCTGAGCTGGACAAAGAGCCAGGGTACTTCTCAATGTACCTGGTGAAGGCGAGCGACCCGACGGTGGTGATCAGGGTGATGGACAGCAGCATGGGCGGTCACGTAAACCACCCGGTGTTCAGCCCGGATGGAAGGAGCATCCCTGTAACTGCGGACCTCGCAGCGGTGTCTGTCGACCCGATATCACTGCCCATGTTCGTGCAAGGGGTGCGGCCCTACGGCGACATCTTCGTCGTGGATATCGATCCAGTCTACTTGGAGAGAAACAAAGATGTGAAGCAGTTCCGCCGGATCACGCACAGCAGGTACGAGTGTGGGACGCCGGCCTGGACTGATGCCGCGATGGAGCCAAACGGTCTGTGGAGCATGTTGATGGTCCTGGGCATAAAGAACAAGCCGATGTGTCCGTACATCCACGCTGACGGGGGCGAGAGCTGGCACATGACCGGCCACCTCTGCGTCCCCGACAGAAGCTGCTGATCAACTGCTGAGTCCAGTTTGGCAGCCGTCTCTACAGACTACAGTTCTTGATGGAGCAATATCACTGTGCTTAGAGCATCTCCACCGGGTCTCCAAATACGTGTCCGGCACCCCCAATTGAGACCTCTTTGAGGGGTGCTGGACACATACCCCTAATTTTTTATGCATTTAGACAAACAGCTTATGGGCGTCGTTGTCGTCGAGGCACCCGGCAGATGCAGGGACGTCGTGGTGCTCGGGACGCAGAAGCAGCGACGTCGCGGTGCTGCAGGGTGCCATCACGCCGCGTCTTGCTCCTCTCCGCGCATCTGGACGCCCGTAGGGATAACAGCTAGGTGCGCTGCAGCTTGCGTCTCGGAACTCTGAACCTACCTCCATGCGTGCGCTCTCCTCTGAACAATTTGCTGCACTTTGGTTAGAGCTACTAGCATAATTTCCCCACTAGGATCGAATTGATGGATTCTGAAAGAGCAAAAGCAGTAGCTGACCACGCCCAGCAGCAGCAGTGAACTCTGAACCTCCATGCGGCCGCCCACGACTATGTGACAACAGAGGAAGACGGCGGCGCCTCCACGCGAGCAGCGAGCTGGGAGGACGTCGGACTGTCGCACGTGGACACGCTCCACGCTGCCCTCGGCTACCTCGACCCAGGCTGTGCTATCCGTAGTCGGCGCGGCCACGGATCCCGGCCATGGCCGTCACGCCTGCCCGCCCGATGCAGCCACGGGCACGACGGCGAAGCCACGCTCTCGCAGGAGAAGAAGGAGAGGGAGGTCGTGACGCCACACTCGCCGAGGAGCGGCGCCCCACACGGAAACGCCCTGCGACCAGGGCGCTCGGGCGCTCGGCCTCAGTGCCGGCGCGCGGTTGCCGACGGCCTCAGGGTGCTCGGAACCAACTCAAGCCGGAGCCGTCGAGGCTATCGTTGGTGGCGGAGCTGAGGCACCGAGCCTCCCTCTCCTTCTTCTCCTTGTCCCTATTCCTCACCTCAATGTTGTGACGGCTCCCGTAGGCGACATTGCTGGCCAGGTGCCAGCCATCCCTTGAGGGGCTTGGAGTCCGGGGAGCGACCGAGGCAGAGCTCGAACTCATCGACGGTGAGCTGCCGACCTCCCCGTGCTCGCGCCAGCAGCGGTTCTCGTGCACGCCGGATCTGGGCTCCTCCACTTCGCCGGATCTAGGCATCGACGTCGGCGGCCAGGGCAGGAAGAGCAGCAGCGCTGACCTATTCGGTGGCGGAGAAAGGCAACGAGCGCCGAACGAAAGGATGCGTCGCCCTTGCGCGAGCTCCCGCAGGACAGGATATGGAACAAATTGAGAGAAGACAGAGAAGAGAGACTGCCAGGTGGACCAGTGCCATGCAGTTGATGTCCGCATGTATGTCCGACACCCCCGAGAGGCCTTCAAATTTGGAGGCCTCTTAGGGGTGCTGGACATGTTTTTACTCTAGGCCAGACTTAAATGTGTCCCGCTGGTGGAGTTTTTTAAGGTCTGGACCTCCAAATAGTCTTTGGAGGCCATTTGGAGACCCCCGGTGGAGATACTCTTATTCATTCAAGCTAGTTTGCTTTGCACGCTTCACTTCTTGCCAATTTTAGAATACATGTGTTGTGCACAGTTTTACCTCGTCTGGGTAAAATTTGTACTCAGACCATGTATGTTACTGTCCTGATGAGAAGTTTCAGTTTCAAAAGTCATTTCCGGATGGAAGGAGGGTACAACGTGCTCAGCGTCATACTGTTTGTTTACAAAAACCTCTTTTGGAACCCGATCTACATGGAGCTCGTTTTAAAAAAAATTGTAAATCGACATTTTTAAGTTTTCAAAAATCGGAAAAAAATCCTGGATGTAGATAATGTGCAGATCTACAATCGTACCAAGTTTCCAATCCAAATTCGAATTATTCTGGCTACATCTAAAAGACAAATTTCTGAATCTAAATAACCGGATTCAAAATTTTGAAATCTGTCAGAATTTGTCTTTTTTGCACAGCCCAAACTACAACGAATTTGAAGTCCAAAAAATTCACGCCTATGTCTCGAGACTATCTACACCTGTGATTTTTTGCGCGATTTTGGAAACTCAAAAATGTGAATTTCGATTTTTTCAAAATAACGAGCTCCATGTAACTCGGGAGGCAAAAGTCCACAGCTACAGAGACCAGTAACAGAAATGCGCTAGCTTTATCGTCCAAGTTAGACACATGATATGATGAGGACGAGGAAATATATATCTGCATCCTGCATCAGCTAAAACATGGACACCTGACATTCAAAATGCACAATTTTTGTTCTAAAGTGTTGTGGATTTGTAGAAAAAAATCTTTATAATGATGAGCATGTATTCTTGTTGATAGACTTGGGCAAGCACCACTCAGAGTTCAGACACTTGCATGAAGGGATAGATGGATGGATGGGTAAGCAAGCACTAACCACAAGCAATTTATGATTTAAGAGCTGAGGCACTAAATGCACGATTTAAGCCCAGATTAACATTCTACTACATATGCACAACAGTTCTCCAAACGCACCTGCTGTCTCAACTTTTATGATTCACCCACGTGCAAGCGAGGTAAGTATCGTGGTGAGTCTCTTCCTCTCGGGCGAGATCTGAGTCGAGAACAGGCTTTCAGATCTCAAAATGATCTCATGAAAATTGGCTGCAAGAAAACCCTGAGCATCAGCTCACTCTATGTGTGCACATCAAAATTTCTTCTTTCAGCGCTCCTTTGTCCAATGATGTTTCAACCATCACCTGCGAAGGAGTAGGCCAAAAAATATGTGAGCAGCTGAAATTTTCATTGTACTTGCTGATTCGTATAAGCTTCACATTGGAAGTTCATACTTCTTGCACATTGTATCCATACCGCAAGGACCTTATACTTGTGACTAACCAAAGATGCCATATATACCTGGAAAGCACTAGAGGGCTCCTGGTGAATCTTCTTTTTCTGGAAACCTGATACTCCATGCATGTTCAACAAATCTACCACCCAATTATGACCAGGTCTCGATGATAAACCTGCCACCCATTTTCAGCTTCGATAGCCATCCGTCAACATCCTTTTTCGGAACATCACCCTGCTGGCAAAGAACATCTTCTAATGCAGCCGTAACGTCAGAGGGCATTCTGGTAGAAGACCCAGCAACGTATATCGCGGCCTCCTCAGAGCATAACATGTTCAGCACCCTCTCACCCTGCTCCCTTATTTTGTCTTGTACATAGACCTTTTGAGGCTGATCCCTGGAGAAAGCAGCAAAGAAACCACCACCCTTTTCAAGGGGCCAATAGCTCATGTGCGACGTCTTTGTGGGGAATTGTCTGTGGTGCGATGTCGTTGGCTGAAATTGCTCTCGTGCGACGTTTCTTAGCTAGCGAATAGCTCAGACAAGACTAGCTGATAAAACGGCTGTCTGGCTCTTAACGGAGGTGTAGATTAGGTTAGGACTTGGCTGGTTGGCTGGTTATGTGCTCCGACAGGTGGGACCGACCAAGTTGCGACGACACTGTACGGAGCCGAGTAGCCCCCATTCCACTCCCGCTCCTGCTCGACGGCGCCGCCCTTTTCCGCGGCAACGATTTCTTCTCGCCGGCTGTGGAGCGACTTCTCTCGGCGGCGGCGCAGCTTTCACTGGTGAGTAATTTCGCGACCCTAGTCTCGTTCCCATCAATTTTGGATGCGTTCGTGGCCTATAGCTCTGTATCCCGACCCATTTGTGAAATCAGAGAAGCGTCCCCGATCCGTGCGCGTTGATTGACTGAGATGCGCCCCGAGTGCGTTCAAATCGGTAATGCGCACCCCCCCTCCCTTCTAACTTATGTTGAGCTCGATTTGTTTCTCATCCCCTGCTCCCATAGTGACCGCCGCTTCCCGCCATTGACAGGGAGATGCAGATGCTGACATCCGCTTCGAATATACCATTGAATTCTTTCCTTGTAAGGCTATCCTAGGTGATGGTAGCGTTCGAAACATTGAGAGAGACACGACAGTTGTTTTGGAAGTAGGACAACACGAAATTGATCCGCAATTACTTCAGAGCTTGGAGGAGAAGGCAGTGGTGAATTTGGTGGAGAAAATTGGGGAGACTCAAGTTTGGGGTCCAGAGCAGGAGGTGAGACTGCTACGGTATGCTGATAGGGAAAACACTTACCTCCGAATTGAGGATGGAGAAGATATCGTTAATGAAATTGATCGACAGGAAGGTTGGGAAAGCAAAAAAGTAACCTTTCAGGCAGAGCTCATTGACTTGAACCCAAATTCCAGGGTTGGTTATGTTGCATCAAAGATGGCTTCACAGATGGAAGATGCTGAGTGGGAAGCAGAGAAACAGTTGTTATTGCCAATGCTTCCTGAATTGACAGTGGTATGTGAAGAAACGGGGGCTGCTGCAGGTGCAGAAGCAGAACAGGGAAGCCCTGGTGATACGAGGGTTGTTATTGATTGGAATTCAGTAGAAATAGCTGAACGCACAGATTTGGTCATTGCACCAATAGATGACACTAAGATGGCCGAAATGTTTGGAATTCCAGTTGATGAGAAAGATAAGCCGAAGGATGACAGTAATTTGCCTGCTGGTGGTAACACAAATTCAGTCCCTCGACAAGTGGATGGAGAGTTGATGTTAGGGCTGCAGATGATGTAGATGATGCACATGATGATGAGCTGGTGTGTTTGTATGACAAAGAGAACCCTGCCATTGCGATGGGGAAGATGTGGCCAAACATGGATGAGTTTAGGATGTCTTTCAAGACCTATGCAGTGAGACATGAGTTTGAGGCCAGGACTATGTGGACTGATCGAAAGAAATTTTATGCTAGGTGCAAAGGTTTTGAAGGAGATGGTAAGACCCCCTGCAAGTGGTACATATCTGCTAGACGACAGCCCGATGGGCATACAATCAGGGTAAATCAAATCCCACATGAGCATACATGTATGAGCAGTTCACAGTTTGTTTCAAACATGACATCACAGCTTTGGATTACACAAAAGATTACTCCTATTTTAACCAAGACACCAAACACAACAGCAAAAAAACTTAAACTTGACCTGGAATTGATATATCCCATTAAGCTGAAATATACCACAGTGTGGAAGGCAAAACAAAGGGCAATGAAAGCATTATATGTGATTGGGCAAATAATTTAGGATGTTGTATAGTTTTAAAGCAGAGGTGGAGAAGAGGTCACCTGGCAGTGTGGTGGAGATAGATACTGAGATAAAGGAGGATGGCAAGGTTTATTTCAGCAAAAAAATTATGTGTTTAAAGCCTTGCGTTGATGGATTTAAAGCTGGGTGTCGTCCATATTTGAGCATTGATTCATCGTTTTTGACTGGAAAGTGGAATGGTCAGTTGGCAGCATGCAATGCTCTTGATGGACACAACTGGATGTTTCCTATTGCCATTGGATTGTTTCAGTCAGAGACAGAGGCATCATGGACATGGTTCATGATTCAGTTGAAACGATGCCTAGGGCCAGTATCACCTTTGGCCATCCACACAGATGCATGTAAAGGGCTAGAAAAGGCAGTGAAGATTGTTTTTCCTCACGCTGGGCAGAGGGAGTGCTTTGGCCATATGTGGATGAATTTGATAAAAAATACAGAGGAGAAGAATTTGGGCGCATGTGGCCAGCAGCAAGAGCTTACACCAAACAGACACATTCCTATCACCTTGGTAAGATTATGGCAGCATGTGCTGAGAATGATTTTGCTTCATGGTTGAAATTCCACCATTCTCTGTTATGGTATAGGTCAGGCTTTAATACTGCAATCAAGTGCGATCATATCAACAACAACTTGGCAGAAAGTTTCAACAACAGATCAAGGAGATGAAAGACTTGCCTGTGCATGACATGGTGGACCAAATCAGGTCATGATCATGCGCTTGTTTGAATTGAGAAAAAGAATTGGTGACATTTTGGAAGGGGATAAGCTTCCGGCAGTGGTCCAACAAGTGGTCAACAGGAGCAGAAAACTTTCACATCTATCTGTTGAGAAATCTTCATTGTGGGGTGCTGAAGTTAGAGATACAAAGAGTGGCAATAGGCATGTGGTTGACACTGATTTGCATGAATGTACCTGCCTAGAGTGGCAACACACTGGGAAACCATGTGAGCATGCCATAATTTTTTTGGCATCTAAACCCAGGTTAAATATGCACCCATATTTGGATGATTATTACTCTGTCGAAAAGTTCAAGGCTGCATATGCAAATCCAATTCCACCACTGACAGACCAATCGCAGTGGCCAGAGGAGGACTTTGAATTTTCTATGTGTCCACCCCTCACTAAAAGAAAGGCTGGATGGCCCAAAGCAAGCAGATTCAAAGCTTGGTTTCAGAAAGGTGGAAGTAGTAAGAAAAAGAAAGATGATGACAAGCCGAAAAGGCCTCAGAAAGGTAACAAAAACAAATGCAAGAGGTGTGAGGTACTTGGGCATAGAGAAGGTTCCAGGCAATGCCTCTATGCCGAGCCAAAGCCAAGGTATGTTAATTTTGTTGGTTTTTGTTTTTGCTGCTTGTTTCATTCTAACCAAGTAATACGATTTATTTTTCAGAAAGAAGCGTGCAGCAAAAGGCCCACCTATTGTTGTTGAACCATCCAGGCCACAGAAGAAAGCAAGAGCCGGTGGTAGCAGAAAGAAGAGAAGAACTGGACCTGTTTTGGATGAACCTGAGCAAACTGAACATGTTCTGGATGACCAGGTGCAAACTAAACCTGTTCTTGATGCACAGGACCAAACTGAACCTGTTTTGGATGAACCTGAGCAAACTGAACATGTTCTGGATGACCAGGTGCAAACTGAACCTGTTCTGGATGCACAGGACCAAACTGGACCTGTTTTGGATGAACATGAGCAATCTGAACCTGTTCTGGATGACCAGGTGCAAACTGAACCTCTTCTGGATGCACAGGACCAAACTGAACCTCTTGGCCGTGCTTATGGTAGGCCTAGTGGTGTTGGTAAGAAAACAAGGAGTATCAACAAGTTGATTGCTGTACTTGACAAAGAGAAGATATCCGGTGGTGCCCTTGGTAATAAGAGGAAAAACAAATAGAGTGATGTTGTAATAAACTTGATTTGATTTGTTGTAATAAGTTGGAGTGATGTCGTTGTATGAATTCAGATTTGGTCCAAAATTCAAACATTTGTGGCACTTGTGTTATGCTAAGATTGGATGTTGCAATGATTTCACACTGTTATGCACTTTGTTTGATCTAAATGGTCATCAATCCGTGTCATGTTGCTAACTCCTGAAAATGTGCTAGAAAGGAGCTCCAAAGGTAGGGTAAACGGCCCCATTTCTAAGCAAGTTTTTTTTCGACCTTGTCTAAATGAGCCAAAAAGATTTCCTAGACATCTATTCTACCTATAAAGTGTCACTCCGAAGTCTCACAATTTATTTTTTCCAAAAACTTGTTTAAATCTTGGTCAAAGTTAGGTTTGACCGAATTCAAAATAATCATAAAATATTCAAAAAACATCAAAAAAAATGAAAAACCAGTGCACATGTTCTTAGTTTGTCATATACTAACAACTCCAATTGATAAACAAGGTCTAGATACATTCAAACAAAATATGCTTGAATGTGGTGTGAAATCTCAAATCTCAAACTATGAACTCTCATGTGTGAAGAGATGTGGTCTTGGATTTGCAACATGAAATTTTCCAAAAACTCAACAAAGCTTTATTTTGGAGTGACTAAGAGGATCCAGGCTTACTTTTTCATTTTCATGTTTGAAACTTGTTTAAATCTTGGTCAAAGTTAGGTTTGACCGAATTCAAAATAATCATAAAATATTCAAAAAAACATCAAAAAAATGAAAAACCAGTGCACATGTTCTTAGTTTGTCATATACTAACAACTCCAATTGATAAACAAGGTCTAGATACATTCAAACAAAATATGCTTGAATGTGGTGTGAAATCTCAAATCTCAAACTATGAACTCTCATGTGTGAAGAGATGTGGTCTTGGATTTGTAACATGAAATTTTTCAAAAACTCAACAAAGCTTCATTTTGGAGTGACTAAGAAGGATCCAGGCTTACTTTTTCATTTTCATGTTTGAAACTTGTTTAAATCTTGGTCAAAGTTAGGTTTGACCGAATTCAAAATAATCATAAAATATTCAAAAAACATCAAAAAATGAAAAACCAGTGCACATGTTCTTAGTTTGTCATATACTAACAACTCCAATTGATAAACAAGGTCTAGATACATTCAAACAAAATATGCTTGAATGTGGTGTGAAATCTCAAATCTCAAACTATGAACTCTCTTGTGTGAAGAGATGTTTTGGCCGTTGGCCGTTGGATCGACGCCTTCTAGAAGGAATCTAGCACGGACGGTTGCGATCGGCTTAGCCATGGCGATCCGCGAGACTCGCGTTCTGCACTCTGATTGGCTGGCCTGTTTTCTTTTTTCCAACACGCATAGGGTTCGGGGGTGGGCAGTTGGGGAATGGATTGGTTGACTATGTGAGCACGAATTTGAGTCACTGGATCGTGGAGTCCACCGTGTATTGGGTCCACATGTCATTAGTACAGTCTAGCCTTTCCATGCATGGTGGGCCGTCTTGGTGTCCGTTGTGCTAAGCGCCCGTCTAGCCTCTCCATGCATGCGTGACCTAGTGGCAGCGATTCAGATTGCATGCCTCCTTCCACGTCGCACCGCAGCAATTTCGGCCGCCGATTCAGACGCACGCCCCGCTACCATTGAGTCATCGCACCGCAGCAATTAAACGCGTCAGACTTTGATTCAGACTCAAAAACCGAGCTCTTTTCAGACTTTGACCCGTCGCACCGCAGCAATTATACACGGGAGAGTAATCGCATGCCGATACACATGCCAACCCTCTTCTCTCTATTTATACATCTCTCTTCCTCTCCCCTCTCCACACAAGCCACAGCCAGATCCATCTCCTCTCTTCTTCCTCTCCTCTCTCGAAGCACATCAAGCCACACAAGCCAGATAGAGTTCACCGGAGTCACGTACTGGCCGCCGCGCTCGTACCCGGAGGAACTCTACCCCCCCGGCGTGTTCGTGGAGAACAGACTCCGCGTGTGGGTGATCTCGAGGTGGAGGTCCCCGTTTGAGCTCGCCCGCGAGTTCGTCGCCTCCGGCTATCGCCACCTCAACCGCCCAGCGGGCATGCCGCCCATGTTTCGCCTCCACGAAACCCGTGACAGTCTCGACAACGTCGTGATGCTCACGGCCACCTTCGCCAACCCGTTGGACGCCCGCTTCCTCCTCGGGCAAGTCTGGTTTTGCGGCTGTGAGTTCATCGCATTCACGGTGTACAACATCTACACCAACTACGATGCGGCCTTCCCCACCCCCCCTCCATGTGCACAGGCTCCCCTACAACATCAACGACGAGGAGTGAGCAAGAAGGGGCGCCCTAGCAAGATGGGTACCCGGTGAAGCTAGCTAGCCCGGAGTGAAGATGCTGCTGCAGCCCCGTTTATGTTTTATTTACTTCGTGTCATTTACTTTCCATTGTCATGTCGTGTCGTGTCGTGTCTATCTAGTTTCTAGTTATTAGTAATGAGTTATAGAGTGTGTTTTCATGAGTTGTAAGGGTGCTACTTTATGTAAGGGTGCTACTATATGTTTCGATGTATTGTTCGTGCTAATATATCTATGTTTCGTTCAACTAATATTGCATTCGAAGAAGTACATAACAACAACAAATAATAAAGACAAATAATATTATGTGCATTCTAAGAAGTATGGGTACGCAACAAGTATATAAAAGGGGCCCATAATAAAGACACGCTAAGACAAGTATATTAGAAATTTATTTGTAATGTAAATATAAGTAAAACATGTTCCTAAGAAATTTATTTTTCGAAGCAACATTTTATTTTACTGGTTTTAGTTGAAACATTTTTAGCTAAACATGGGTGCCTCTATGCTATATAAAAAACCGTATAAAAAAGGGACGCGGGTGGGCTGCTTTTCTAGTTGGCCCTGATTACTTTCTCACGGCCCAACATCTATTCGGCAGCCTAGAACATATTTTTTTCTCGAAACTGAACTTTGGTCAGTCTGTTAACTTAGGCCACCCGTTAAATGAAGAACAAAAATTGCGTAACGAACAGACGCACTTTCCAAATTACTTCTTCGATTCATTTACATGAACTTGGCATGGCGCACAGATCGCGTCCTCTGCCGTCACAGACCGAGCTAACTGACCAACTAAACCCCCAACTAGCTAACGACGGATGAACAACAGGTAAAAGAAAAACAGAACAATGATAGAAACATAAAATCCTGCTGCCATGATATTTGCTTGCTTCTGCAAATCCACCATTTGATGCAGATGTTTCTTGATCTTCTTCAATTCCGCGTTCAGTTCGTACTCCGCAGGCAGTGCAGCATGGGCCGCATTCCTCGCAGCCGGCACGGGCACTGCTCTGTCCACTCCCGAGCTCAAATCCTCCACCCAATTTGCTGCAGCAGCAGGCGGCGGCAAATTGAACCCCAAATTGAGCAACCTAGTTGGCCTCAAATCTGAATCGAGGAGGCCCTCCAATTGAAGCCTTTCAACATAATCTTCCACCCACTCGAAATGGCCACATTTCTTGAGGATCTGAAATCAGCAACATGAACTCTAAATCTCCCCCAAATTCGACGAGCTAAAACGAGATTCGGAGAAATCAGAGCGAACGCTGGCGAAAGAACTGAGATCTAACCTTGCCATCCAGTCCCCGCTGTGTGCCCTTGCTCAAGCAAGTAACAAACTCGCGCCCACGATTTCCATTCTCGTCGCTCTTACAGATCCACCGCTTCAAGGCTCTGGGCGTGAGCAGTCAGGGCACCTTGTCAGTGGAACTGCACCATATCGCCGCCATGTTGAGTGCGAGGCGCCGGAGGAGGTAGACATCTCTCGTTGCCGTCGCCGGAGAAGAGGATGATGGAAGATGGGGGAAAGGGGAAGCAATGGCACGGGCACGGGGCGCTGCTCTGGTCTAGCTGCGGTGTGGTGGGTCCCGCTGGCCTGGATAAGTTACCGTTGGGTACCCCGCTGCCAGGTGGGGCCGCGCTTACGTGGATAAGTGTCCGTTGGGTACCACACTGCCAGGTGGGACCGCGCTTACGTGGATAAGTGTCCGTGGGCTATTTGTGGATGCAAAAACGGCGCACGAGAGGCATTCCTGCCAACGATGTCGCTGTCCATGAATTAGCCCAAATGGTGTTTTTTTTCTATTCTCACCGCCTCGCCACGGCCCAATAACACGGCCCAACGCCACGCCTTCTTATCCACCCAAAGGTGTCGTGCCCTAGCTATTTTCCCCCACTCACTCGCCGCTCCCACTTGCTCGCCGCCGGCGACCAATCCACCTCAAGCTGCAGATCCAGCACCGCGTAGCCACAATGTTTAGGAGGGGGGTTCAAACGCGGGCCGTGGTGGCCATTCCGGTGGCGGTAACCGCTCCGACGAGGAGCGGAAGGAGCGGCCGGAGCCGGACGATTTGCCAGCGGAGGAGGACGACGAAGAGTTCGTCCTTCCGGACGATTTGCCGTCGATTCCGCCGAGCGGCTGCCGCGTCACGCGCGGCGGCCGCACCGGCACCTGCAGCTTCCGCGTCCTCTTCGACGTCGTGTTGCCAGCATGGAAGAGGGTGGACGACGCCGACGCCGAGCTGGCCGCTGCGGAGGAGGCGTTCAAGGCCGGCGAGGAGGGCGCCGAGCAGCGCTTTCGTGTAGCGGTGGACGCGCGGGAGGTCGCCGTGGCCGTCCTCCGCATCGTAGAGCAGGAGGACCTCGGCGTCGATCCGTAGATTGACGACACCGCCGCACCATCGCCGCCAACCGAAGGGCAATTTCTTTATTTTTATATTTTGTTATTATTAGAAGTACTATGTAAAATGGCCGTTTGTGCCCACCCCCTAAATATGAATGAAAATGGCTTGTGTGAAACTATTTTGCTATTTTCTACCGGTCGGAAAGCTCGGGGATATGGCTCTGTTTTTGTACCAGCTGATGAGGTGGACAAGAGGTGGGTCCCACGGTCGGAGATGCTCCGGTGGGTCCTTTTGCTGATGTGGATAAGTGTGGGTCCCACCAAGCTCACATAATTCCAGCCACTAACCAGTCCCTTGCGCTTAAGCCCCAATGTCGCGCGAGAGCTATTTCAGCATCGATACGGTGTCGCACGAGAGCTATTTCGACCAACGACGTCGCTGCCCATAAATTAGCATGGAAAAACGTCGCATAGGAGCTATTTCCCCCTTTTCAAGTGACAGCATCCCCTGGCCCTGGGCATGGTTTAACCAGAAGTCCTTGTAAAGAAAATCACTGTCTCGGTTTCTGCAGCCGAAGAAGAACAGAACAGGAGCAGTTGGTTCTGTCGCACTCTGCGCAGCCCTTTCCTCCACGAATGCGCGGAACGGCGCGCATCCTGTTCCTGGTCCAATGAGCATGAGAGGAATTGATGGCCGCGGAGGAGGCATTAATCCTCGGTGTATCCAACATGGAATCTTCTCTTCATTTGGACGAAGCCCCGCTAGCCATGTAGAGCAGAGACCACGCCGTGTCCTCTTTAAAGGAGTACGCCATGATACAATGCTAACAGTCAAGTGTATCTGGTTTGGATGGACTAATGGGGACGACGATATGGAAAAGGCTCTCTTTTTTAATGGCGGCGTCAGTTGCACCAACCACTCAAAAGGCATGTGCACCGAGGGAAACTCCTGCAACACCTAAAAGTAGAACAAATCCATGTCACTTTTGATTAAGCCAAAAAAAAGTTCAAGTCAAAGGACAACATGCATGCCAAGGTATGTACGGCAAGAACTTTTTATTAAGTCGATCGTAGAGACATTACTTCCAGAACAGTCCGGTTCTCCTTCTGATTGTACCAGTAAAGGTCTTCTCTTCCTTCAGGAGAAGTAAAATACTGAAGTTTTTCTTTTCGTCTTTATCCATTGCAAAATAGCTCATGATCTACAAAGGAGCATAGGAAGTGTGTGAGCATAGAGGTGAAATATTAATCCTAGACACCGGATTTCAAAGGCATTATCAAACAACTACAAAAATATGTGTACGAGATGAAGAATTTAGAGTAGGTTTTCCCCTTGCCTCAAAGAAATATCGCCGAGGAGAAGCAGATGAGACATCCATTGTCAAAGCAACAAACGTATTTAGCTTGATGGGATCCATCAAACTGTTCATAGGTTAAACTTTGGAAAGTTTGTCCCCACTGTTTGCTCGAATCTGGTCAAAAAAATATTGTTACCTCTAAATTCTAACGCACTGTTGAGAAGATTTGTAAGAAGGCATAATCACATCTAGATGTATCCCTTTTAGGATAAAATGAAGGACCATGCATGGATAAAGAAGAAAATGGTATACCGTCTAAACCAAGATAAACTGCTAGCTGCTAGAATAAACAATCTTGCTGGAGGCGATTTTCCAACAGAGGTATGTGCACATAGCTACTACTGTGGCCGCAAAAGTATTAAGGGCATCTCCAACGGCATGGCGCAAACGCACACGAAAATATGTCCCTTTTTGTCCGTTTGGGGTGGTTCAGCGGACAAATTTTGTGTCCTGTCCGGTTTGGGGCGAGGGTGCACCCAACGGCACCCCGCAAATTCGACAAAAAAAAAACAAATTTTAGCTAGCTAGTTGAAATCGATAATCCATCGATCGGCCGAGTACTAGAACACAAGCTCCATCGATCGTTCAGCTAGCTAGATCGAGTGCGACCTCGGCCGCGTCGCCATCCCGAATGAGCTCGGCCCAAGCCCGAGTGGAGGCGCGGGGAAGCACGGTGAGGAAGAGCCGCAGCATCTTGCCGAAAGGAGCTGGTCGGGGCCGTCGTCGTGCTCAAGCAGGACCAAGAGACCGGAGGCGCGGGGAAGCTGGTCGACGCGCACTGCCGCGTGCGCTGGAACCAGTTCCGACGCAGCAAACTGACAGGAACCGTGTCGCCGTCCGATGCAAACTGGACGCGGCATGGTGCTGCAGTCCGGCCCTCTCTCGCACGGCGGCGAGCTCGAGGGCGTCGTCTTCGAGGGCGGCGCGCGAAAGGCGACCAGCACGGCGGCGAGCTCGAGGGCATCGTCTTCGAGACCGCGGTGCAGCAGGGGGACGGCCCGGGGTCAACGCCGGCGCCCCAGCCCGAGGAGAGGACGAGCAGCAGCGCGCTTGGACGAGGGGCGGCGCGCGGAAGGCGACCAACATTTTTGGCTGGCGGCGGCGTGCTCCGGTCTGTCGGGCGGCGGACTAGGCCTGGCCGGAGGCAGCGTGCTCCGACCTTGCCGTGGTCGATCTGTCTGCAGGCGGAGGGGATCGTGGTAGTCGGGGAAAAAGAGAAAAGAATCATGTTCTTTGTTTCGCTAGCAGATGGGCCAGATCGGACACGGGAGGAGGACAAAGCGGACAGCCGGACAGCATCTTTTGTCCGCGCTTGCCCAAATCCGGACCAAACTTGGGCCAGTTTTGGTCCAGAACGGACAGTCCGCGCGGACAAATGTCCCTATGCGCCACCCCGTTGGAGCACCTCACATGTCCGTTCGGACAAAAACGGACTGGGCTGGTCCGTTTGCGTCAGCCCGTTGGAGGTGCCTAAGAAACGAAAGCTGCCTCTGTAGCAGAGAAACACATAGAAAGAAAAAAAACTAAAATCCAAAAGGCGACAAAACAGATCCACATACCGTTATGTAACATTCTGGATCCAACTTACAGCGTTCAATGAAACTATGAAAGCATCAATAGCTGATGGATTCTGACTTGGTAGAATTTCTAGAGCATCACCAACTTGGTAGCTGATGGACTAAAATGGCAAAATGAAACAATATTTTAGTTTCTTTCACGTATTCAGAAATTGATTGCAAGCGAATACGATCATAAGGATCAAAGAACATACAGAACAAAGATCTTCCAATTCAAAATGGCGGACATCTCTGTCAGAATCTCCCTTAGTCAAACGTTGATTTGTTACCTAAAATGGTTAGCGATATATCATCAACAGAAACTAACAAAAAATGTATCAACTAAATCAATACGAAATTATTGCATCATTAGTTTATTGTATAGTCATAATACAAATCCCAATAATGAACCATTACTAATTTACTATGCCTGGCCAGAGTTTGTTACACCACAGCCCAGCTATTATATATATGTTCACAGAAATCCCAGGAATTATGTAGAAATTTCTTATGGTACACTTTTTTGAGAATGCTAAACATCTCGCCATGCCAACTTAATTTACTGAGCAAGAGCATATGACAATAATGACGAAAAAACGAAAGTTGAGCTCAATCTTGCATGGTTAGGGGTAAAATGGACTGCTCAATTGTCTACAGAATAGCTTATATGTAAATGCAAAAGATTCCCTAAAGAAGTAAAGATGAACGTATATCCACATGTAAAATTTCTGGATCAGCTAATCATTCATAAGAAAAAAATAAAAACTGATCTCAACTGTTAAGCTCTTACAAAGGGTGCAGAACATACCATTTGTAACATTAATTGTGGTTCTCCTTCATTATGGCACTTTAGAGCAGGGGACATTGAGCGTGCCTTCTCAATTAATATTTTGGGGTCTAGAGATGACATACAGAATATATAGAAGAAATATCACACATCAGTTTAAAGATTACTGCTAAACATTAACAAAATTGACAAGTCCCACCTGAAATGGTGGTATCTTGTGGAGCAGAGTAATAGATGACTTCCACCTTTGCATCCCCCAATATATTCAAATTAGGATGAATGCTATCAGATATTCTTGGTAACAATGACGGATTTGTTTGATTCAGGGATTTCCACAAAGATTTCAACCACGGATCTAGAGCTTCTTCATATCTGGTTTACAATAACAAAATAATTTAGTAGTAATTACATGAAAATTTGCTTTGGAACTCCACGAAAAGGTGTTTTTTATCAAATTAAAAAATGCTTAAATTTAACCCAAAAGACGTGTCCTTTGACTTCTCGAAAGCCCACACATGAGTTACGAAAATAACAGCAACAACAGCAACAACAAAGCCTTTCATTCCCAAACAAGTTGGGATAGGATAGAGGTGAAACCCACAAGATCTCGAAACTAACTCATGGTTCCGGCACATGAATAGCTAGTTTCCACGCACCCCTATCCATGGCTAGTTCTTTGGTAATATTCCAATCCTTCAGATCTCTCTTAACAGACTCCTCTCATGTCAAGTTTGGTCTACCACGACCCCTCTTAACATTTTCATCACGCTTTATTCGCCCGCTATGCACTGGCGCTTCCGGAGGCCTGCGTTGTATATGCCCAAACCATGTTAGACGATGTTGGACAAACTTCTCTTCATGGGAGCTACCCCAACTCTCACCCGTATATCATCATTCCGACCCGGTCCTTGTGTGGCCACATATCCATCTCAACATGCGCATCTCTGCTACTCCTAACTGCTGGATATGTCGCCTCTTGGTTGGCCAACATTCTGCGCCATACAACATCGCAGGTCGAATCGTCGTCCTATAGAACCTACCTTTTAGCTTTTGTGGCACTCTCCTGTCACAGAGGACGCTAGAAGCTTGGCGCCACTTCATCCAACCAGTTTTGATTCGATGACTCACATCTTCATCGATATCACCATCCTTTGGAGCATAGACCCCAAATATCGGAATGTGTCTTTCACAGGTACCACATGTCCATCAATGCTAACCTCTCCCTCCTCGTGCCTAGTAGTACTGAAATTGCACCTCATGTACTCAGATTTAGTTCTACTAAGACTAAAACCTTTCGACTCTAGAGTCCGCATCCACAGCTCTAACTTCCTATTAACCCCCGCCCACTATCTTCGATTAGCACCACATCATCCGCAAAGAGCATACACCATGGGATATCTCCTTGTATATCCCCAGTGACCTCATCCGTCACAAAAGTAAAAAGATAAGGGCTCAAAACTGACCCCTGGTGCAGTCCTATTTTAATTGGAAAGTCATGGGTGTCGCCATCACTTGTTCGAACACTTGTCACAACATTATCATACATATCCTTAATAAGGGTAATGTATTTTGTTGTGACTTTGTGTTTCTCCAAGGCCCACCACATAACATTTCGTGGTATCTTATCATACGCCTTCTACAAGTCAATGAACACCGTATGAAGGTCCTTCTTTTGCTCCATGTATCTCTCCATAAGTTGTCGTACCAAGAAGATGGCTTCCATGGTAGACCTCCAGGCATGAAACCAAATTGATTTTTGGTCACGCTTGTCAATCTCCTTATGCGGTGCTCAATGACTCTCTCCCATAGCTTCATTGTATGGCTCATCAGCTTGATTCCACGGCAATTAGTGCAACTTTGGACATCCCCCTTGTTCTTGAAGATTGGCACTAATGTACTCCGCCTCCATTCTTCGGGCATCTTGTTTGACCAAAAGATGAGGTTGAAAAGTTTAGTTAGCCCATACTATCGCTATGTCTCCAAGGCCTCTCCACACCTCAATGGGGATACCATCAGGGCCCATTGCCTTGCCTCCTTTCATCCTCTTCAAAGCCTCCCTAACCTCAGCCTCTGGATACGCCGCACAAAGCGTCTGCTGGTATCATCCAAGAGTCGTCTAGCTCAATGGCAGAGCTCTCATTCTCTCCATTGAATAGACTGTCGAAGTACTCTCGCCATCTACGCTTGATATCTTCGTCTTTCACGAGCAGTTGATTCCCTCCGTCCTTTATGCATTTGACTTGGTTGACATCCCTCGTCTTCCGCTCCCTGATCTTGGCCATCTTATTGATGCCTCTTTCGCCTTCCTTCGTGCTTAGACGCTGGTACAGGTCCTCATACGCCCGACCTCTTGCCTCGCTCACCGCTCGCTTTGCGGCCTTCTTTGCCTCCTTGTACTTCTCCATGTTGGTTGCGCTCCTGTCTAGATATAAGCGTCTGAAACAGTCCTTCTTCTCTTTAATAGCCTTCTGAACCTCAATGTTCCACCACCAGGTCTCCTTAGCATCGCTTCTACTTCCCCTAGTCACTCCAAACTCCTCTGAAGCCATCTTCCGAATGCAAGTCGCCATCCTCATCCACATACTGTTTGCACCGCCTCCTTCCTCCCAAGAGCCCTCCTTAATAACCCTCTCCTTAAAAGTTTGAGCTGCCTCCCCCTTTAGCTTCCATGAAAATAACAACAAATAACAAAAAGCAGATGATACTAAAAGCATACCCAGAAGAATCTGATCATTTCCCAAGCCTTTTTCTGTGATTCGTTTTGCACCAAGATGTAAAAGCCTTTTATCGAGCATCTTTACAGGAACCTGCAGCGCAAACAGGACTGTTAAGACAAAAATAGCGCAAAATATGGCACTACAGCTGAAAGTAATGAGAAATCAGAATCGTTGATGATGCAGCAAAAATGTATGTTTAGAACATACAAAAAAGGTTATTTTTTGATTCTGTGTAAAACTAGGTATGCCAATAGGAACTTTTTTATCTTAATGTTGATTCTAGCCAAGCATTTGAATATGGCATTACACTAGCAAGCTTTAAAACATTTTCTCAATCTGCAATAGTAACTGAAAAACTTCGGACTGTTATATCAATAACTAATTCTTAAAATTAATAAACTACATATCCTTTCAACAAATCAGCATACATGATTGTATTTAAAAGCACCACACAACACAAAATCAGGCTGCAAAATCTAGTCAGAAGACTCACATTGTAATTCGCATAGCTTGAATCGCCAAGCCCAAACACAGCATAATGTAACCCTTCCAGCCATCGCGCACCTAGGCGCTTTCTGCAAAGGTATTTCCAAAAAACCTGTCCCCGAAACCCAAACAGAAAACTACAATTAGAAAATCAAAGCTCCAAATAATTGCCAAACAAAAGAAGCATTTCAATCTCCCTACCTTCATGGAATCTGGGGGATCGCCCTGGCCCATGGTGGACACAACGAAGACCACATACCTTTCGCCTGGTAAGCAACTCTGGACAAACAAATGGAAGTAACAGGTGATGTTCATATGACGTCGGACAGAAGGGTTCTGGGTGAGGTTTTTAGGGTTCTCAGCTTACGGGGTCGTAGCTATCCATGGAGATGACGTCGACAGCCGGGCAGCCTCCACGCTCAGCCTCTCGTCCTACACGTTCGGCAACATCGATGGCGTTGCCGGTTTGTGATGCGTAGAGTACGACGAGGCGGCCGGACAGCGGTGATGACGATGGAGCCATGGAGAGGTGGGTCCTTGGGAGGGCAAATGGAGTCTGGTGGCATACATCTCCCATGTTCAGTCTATCAGACCCAGACATAAAAAATCCTCTTTGACATAGATGCAAGTAATCAAGTTCATTATGTCTTTTTAACGTCTAGTTCTATTGCAACAGCATCAACAAGGACAGACAACTCCAAATTTATCAGTATTAAGAACATGTTCAGAAACGCAGAGAAAGCATTTGTGATGTGCACCCACTCTTGGGAAATGACAGTCGTTACGATCTCCTATCATGTGTACACATTCAACTAGGGTCTTCTACCAACATGATTGATGATAACAACAAACTAAAACAAAACAAAGAAAGGTCAGAGAATTGTCTACTTTGACTAATGTGTCATGACTATCCTCTGCCGGGCATAGGATACCGACAATGGGTATTCAAAGTGAGTAAAAAATCCAATGCAAAAAAAAAAAACTTTACAATTTATTAACACAGAAGTGCAAGGTTGACAAACTGTTCGACATACTAAACAGAAAGGTCCACAAATTTCGTAACAGGGACATCATCTCAAAACTGCAGAGAAGCCTACATTGGCATCATCATGGGACCGATGGATTCACCGATTAGTCAAACAACTAGCGTAAATTGGGAGAACCAATTGCGTATTTGCTGATTTGGAAACTGAGAATTAAATTCAACGGGGGATTCAGAACCCTACCGTACGTGCACCGAGAGAAATTTCAGCAGCTCGTTGTTGGGTTCGTCCGCCGCCTCGCCTCTGCTGGCGTGTAGTCTGGCCTGCGAATTCAACCCTCTCGCCGGACTCTGCTCTCGCCTCCCGCTGTCGCGGCGCCGGCCGCTAGTTGGTGTCGGCTGGAGACTGCCAGACTGGACGCTGGACGCGCTAGGGTCACGGGCTCACGGCCTCACGGGAGCAAATCTGCCGCTGTAGTTGGGCCTTGGCCCAGATGGTTTGGTGCAGATGGTATGGGCCGGTGGCCGAGAGTTGGATTTTTGGAGGCCGAGCTACATGGATCTTATTTAAAAAAAAATCGAAGTCCATATTTTAAAGTTTCCAAAAATTGCGAAACAATTCTAGGATATAGATATTGTCTAGATCTACAATCGTGAAAATTTTAAAATCCAAAATCGTTGTATTTTAGCCTGTATACAAAAGACAAATCGGGCAAAATTTCAACATTTTGAAATTGTGGATTACTCACCACCCAGATCCACTCATTTGTCTTTTTTGTGCAGCCAAAACTACAACGATTTTTTTTTTTTTTGAGATTGAACACAAGCGTACATTCAAACAAGGAAAACAACAGAGCAGCACCCGAACGCACGCTTACAAAGCTCAAGCAAGAACTCAGCAACAAAGGAAAAGAAACAACCTCGCGAACCTCCGACCTCCACCGCGAGCAAGCCGCCGGAGAAGACGAAAGCAGACCGCAAACCAAGCTGGGAGAAGAAACACTTCACGCCTTTAAACAGTTGTAGGAGCCGGCCGTCAGAAGACACCGGAGCTTGAAACGATGAACGAGCGACGGCAACAGCGCTTCCACCCGCAGCTACGGCGCCGACCGCCAGAGGCGAGCACGCCGCACCCAACCTTCCACCACCCACTCTCCTCCTCTGCTCCCGGTCCGAGCCCGAGCCCGAACCCCCAAGCCTGCACCTTACACCTCCGAAGCAGCCCCTGGAGGAGACGGAACCACAACGACGACGGAGCGAAGGAAGCAGAACCCTACCATGGACCAACGACGGCGCCGCCCCGCCGTCCGCCCGAGGGGAGCAAAATCTCCACCGAACAAGCAGCCGGGGAGCCACAAAACCACCAGGACCGCAGTCCGGTGGGACGAGAACGGGCCCCACTCGCCGTCGCCGGCGAGGAAGAGGAAGGGGACCGGAGTTATTTGCCCCTATCGCTGCTGATTTCCTCCCAAAATCCGCAGCAAGGGGACCTACAACTACTCTATCTACACGCCAAGAGACCGGGGACAAGACCCCCACCACCCCCCGCCGCCGCAGCGGCGAGAGGCGGCAAGGATCTGCCCCGACTCCGGCGGGAGGAAGAGGAAAAAACTGCCTCGCCCTGGTCGCCCCTCTCGGCTACTGTAGAGGGAAGGGAAAGCTTATCCGAACTCAATTCTTTGCAAACTACAACGATTTTGGAGCTGAAAATTTGCACGATTGTGGATCTAGATAATATCAACATCTGAGATTTTTTTTCGTGATTTTTGGAATTGTAAAATGTCGATTTTGATTTTTTGAAAAATCGGGTTCCATGTAGGTCAAGGTCGGTTTTCGCCGGTGGCCACGATATAAGGATGCTGGATGAAACACTAAGTAGAGTTATTTTCTTGTCTAAAAAAAAGTAGAGTTATTTTCTTGTCAAAAGAAAACTAGTGTTTTTTCTTTTATTTCCTTTTTTCTTTCAATTGGCTGAATACCTGAAATACCTATCATATACTTGCATAGCTATATACTACATAGTTTTTTTAATGCGATGGAGCGATTAATTTTAGGCATTGGAGCTGGTGGTACGGGAGGTGTTGCTCGGACGTCGACAACCTTGATTGCTGCATGGAACAAGGCGTTGACGGGTCTAACTGATCCTTTCATTGCTCAAGCGTTCACGCTGCGCGAGGAGGTAATTTTAGCCAACCTTCGGGGTTTCGAGTAGGTGATCTTGGGAACGGATTGCATGGGGTTATCAACCTCTGAAAATCTGGGAGTAACTCACGTTTGGTGATTGCACCCATTCTGTTAGAGATTAGAGAGATTTTATCTTCTTTTAAATCCTTTGTTTTTTTTAACATGTAGTTAAGCAATCCAACCAACCGTCGAACATGCTTGGGAACTCCAGGTTACGGGAACTTGGATGAACTCTGCCCCTAGATTCTTGGTCACCAGTCTGCTGGATGATGATCCAAGGACTGGTGACCAAAAATAATTGTTCTTCAGATGAATACCATGAATCTCTTTGTGCCCTCCTATGCCTGGCTCCATGTGCTGCTAAGTTTGTTTGGATGACACTGCTTCCTGGTTTGGTTAAACCCTTAGCCCCACTCGGTTCGTTGGATTTCAGCCTAAAACCAAGGTATTAGTTGGTCGTTAAAATCTCCAAGGCCCAAAACAGTGATTGGTTCACCTTTTATAGTTAGTTTTTTCGCCGGGTTTAGGGCAGTTCCACCCAAGAAATCTGCAAGTCCGCATTCTTTTCCGTCGTTTTCTTTGCAACAAGTTGATTTCGGGAGTACAGCTAATACAACTGGCAAATTATGTCAAACTAGGATCATACGAGTATTTACGGTATCATGTCTAGTTAGGCTCTTAAATAACATGACACATTGCTTTTTTTTCTAAGGAGAAACAGCAATTTCCAAATGCATTTCTTATTATTAAATAAATGTGTGTGTGTAGTTTAATATTTACAAAAGGAGGGTGAGATAAAAAGATCGAAATAATCAGCAACTAGACTATGCTGAGCCAATCTTGAAATTGATAAGAATACTTTCCATTCATCCTACGGCCTACTAGGGCAAGCTCAAAATTGCATTCCACCCCTTGAAGGTAGCAGTTTGGTTCTCGAAAAATCTAGTGTTCCTGTTTAATTATCCAGACACTAAAGGAGGCAAGAACATGCATGTATTAAACATGGGCTGATACACCAAGCCGCACAGTTCAAACCCAACTTGATACTATCACAAAACTACTACATCAGCACAACAGTTCTCCCAACCACAGCTTCCGTCTCTAAATTCGTGATTTACACGCATGAGGTCCCATTCAGATCATGCCACCTCCTTAAGAGTTTGTTAGCGGGAAAGGAAAATCGAAGATTTACAAAGTGGTCGAAATGGACAAAATCTCAGCCAGTGGGGTTCTCTGTCCGGGAAGTCGCTTCCCTCCACCGAGATAAGAGTTAACGATACTCTTTTGGGTCTGAGAACGATCTCGTAAAAATTGATCACGTGCAGTCCGAGCATGAAAACCATGACGATCAGCTCACCCTATTCGTGCACATCAAAATTGCCTCTTTCAGCCCTTCCTTGTCCAACGATCTCTCCACCATCACCTGCACAGGGGCAACCATCATGTAAGCAGCCGAAACTCTCATTATCCTTGCTGAGTCAGATAAGCTTAACGTCGGAAGCTCGTACCTCTTGCACATTATTCCCGTACCGCGCAAGGACCTTATACTTCTGACCGACCAAAGATGCCATGTATACCTGGTAATTAAGCAACAGATGGCTTCAGTTAAAGAGACCAGGCTGAATAACCCTGTGACCACTAAGCATTGAATTTTATTCTTTCATCTTACCTGAAATGTTGGAGCTAATCCTGGGCTCCGGAAGAACCTTCCTTTATAGACATCTTTAACTTGCTCGATGTTTTTCAGCTCCTCCATGAGGGAATCCACCTCAGGCCACTACAAGACAGTAGATTTCAGTACCCAGAACCCTCGAATCATGCTCGATAAAAGATGAGCTCGTACATACCTCAAAGTCTGCCTGTGCGGGTTCAAGGGATCCATCAATGACTCTTCATCGCCAATGACTGCTTCCAAGGCTCCTACTGGCGGACTTGGCTGCATAGCAGAAGAAAGGAAAAGAACAGGACGTGAGGAAAAAACTATCTGAAAGAAACTAGCCATTTAACATTATGAGAAAATAGGAGGCCAAGGGGGAATTGCAAAACCCTCCAATACCTTTACATCTTTAAGTGACAAAAAGATACGGCTATTGTTGAAATCTAGTTGAATAACTTTAGCATCAACAACCTGGAAATGAAAATGGTATTAGCATACAAAAAATTATCTAACATTATGAGCATTTTAGCGCTACTGAATCGAGTTGTTAAATATAGAGCGACCCATGTAACAAATGAGGAAAACGCATGGTTGTTCCAAGGAAAACTTAGCTTCAATACCCAGGGGCAGCTTCACCAGAAAACTTAGAAGAGCAAGAAGTTAAATAACAGAACTAATCGCAACGACTGAAGTATTACCTGACCAATTCTGTAAGAAACTGATGGATCTAAGGTCTCATCCCAAGACACTTCCCACTGCTGAATCAGTGCAGGAACTCCTTCAACCTTTGAAAGAAACAGTTAGTTAGCTGCTGAACTTGAAGAAAAATCATCCAACACAAGGAAGAGACAATAGGATCTACCTCAACAAATATCCCAAAGTAAACAAATCGCTTGATGGTGCATGTGACGATATCTCCAACATTAAGCCTAGCCTGCAAAATAAGAAATTAATAGTTATGGTTGTGTGCAAAAAACATTAGAAAAAACACGCTGCCTTTACTCCAGTAGGATAGTAAACGCTGACGAGACAAAGATCTATTTATTTCATATCAAGGAATGATTCTATTGGCAACACTTTGTAAAAACAAATCCTTGATTGTTTTAAAGAGAAGGGTGCAAATAAAGAACTAGGATGCGAATACAGGAGATTCAATACATATTCGCGTGTAAAACTTGACTCGAACAACCAAGACAACTGATCTTGACATGCTCAATAGGTTTCTACAATTTTACCATAAAAAATCTGGAATGTTAACGAGAGAGAAAGTACCATAAGACTTTTCCTTTTCTGAATCAACTCGTCACTTTCTTTTGGCCTCATAGAGAAAAATAGTCGCTTGGAATTCCTGTCAGCCAGGACAACTGATACTCGGAGCCTCTGCAAAACAATGACATGTTACGGAAAGAGTACAAACGAGATTGAATGCTAGGACACAAGCACCAGAGTCATACTTGACCAATGAATGATGATAAGAACTTGGATTTCTCTTCGTCATATGTTCGGAGAAGTTCTTCAAACTTCAGCCTAGACTGCAGAGTTCCTTGGTCCTGATGAGCTACTTCTGAAAGTGAGCTAGATTCAGAACCTTCCTCCATGCTCATACTCTGTTTGTACAAGGAAGGATCACCACCCTTCCTTCTTAACCAAGTCTCAAAAGCTAAGAATTTCCATTTTGTAGCAAGATTACGATAGGGTAAGAAACCTATCATTGAGTCGAGTGACACCTGGTACGAATTCAAAACGAAAATCAGACAACCATTAAACAGGGATATATTTAATAATGACAATTGTTGATTCGAAAAGGACTAAGTACATACAACAAATCCCTTTGCACTGCAGTTAATCAGCTCAACCTCGACTCTCTCGCCAGTACTTGCATAGTGCTCTAGCCTTGTCCAGTCACTCTCAGTGATGTCCTGTGTTAGTGATTCAGTAGTTCAGTATTCATATTTGCAAGAACTAAAAGGCTACTAGGGGGGCCACCACAAAATCTGCATTCACTCCAGTAAGTTCGGTGGTTAATTCTGCGAGACTATAACATGCTGAAGCTCAAAATCAGGACATTCATATTACCTCCAATGTTGATGCTAACACATTCCCTCCATCGTCAACATAACTTTTTTTATCATCGCTGTCAGCTTTCTTCTCAGCATCCACTTGAGATGGCAATGTTTCAACTGATAGGTCTTTCCTACAATGTAATAAATGCCGTATTAGCTCGCCAAGTGGAGGAAAACCAAGACAAAAATAGTACTTTGCAAACAAAAGAGCAGGGAGAAAGGCATGAATCAAATATCAATTAGTGCAACTATAGCTTCAACAGATCACTGTATATCAAGTGATAAAATGTCTGATAAAAATATAACTGCAGCATTCTACCTTGGCCTTCCTTGCAAGAAAGCTTGCATAGAGAAATTGTTGTCGGTCACAGATTGGTTTTCCAGAGGAGAAGAGTCTACTTGTTGAACTAAACTTTCCTCAGATGGTTGTAGTCCTTGAGAATACTAACATAACATTAACACCATGGATGATAAAAAAGTAATTGTAGATTTCTTATGCCTTACTTACCTGCCTCACGTTCATTGGTACCCTCTCCAGCAGCAATTGACGCCGAGCCAGCAGAGGCAAGTGCAGCAGTAATATCTTCTGTGGCCTCTGGCTTTTGAAGAAGAGAAATGTTGGATATATCCTCATCCATATCCTTCCTCATTTTCAAGTTGACATCTGGTTTCAAATTCAGCTCCGTTTCATTGTCTTCACTCTGATGCACAGTGGGCTCTGGCTTTTGAATAAGAGAAATGTTGGATAAATCCTCATCCATATCCTTCCTCATTTTCAAGTTGACATCTGGTTTCATCTTCAGCTCTGGTTCATCGTCTTCAATCTGATGCACAGTGGGTTTACGCAAGGTGACATCCACACTATCATCTATTGAGGTGCTTCCAACCTCACTTGACTCTGTTCCTGCGGCTAAACTCTCCTTGCTAGGCCAACTATCTTGCACCAGCTTTGCTTGCACTTTCGGTTTGCTTCCCATTGGCCGCATCAAGGTCAAAGAAGGCTTATTTACCTTCGGTTTGCTCCCTGTCGGTCTTAGCAAAGTCAAAGGTGGCTCAACTCGCTTCGGTTTGCTTCCTACTGGTCGCAGCAAACTCAAAGCAGCCTCATCTAGCTTTGGCTTGCTCAGTGCAGGCCTTGAAACAGCCAAAGGTTGCTGGTCTTTCGTTGGCATGCTTATTGCCCTTCTGTGGTGGAAGCCTTTTCCTGCTTATTAGCTTCCATGAACTCCTTCAAAATAACATCCAACCTGTCCTTTTTGCTGGCAACTAGTTTATCTACATCGAGGGATGACGCATCTGGGTCCGATTTCTTGAGCAATATCTGAAAGCGTAATTCAACAAAATGCAAGGTAAGGGTTTGTGAATTCTGAGAAGAATAAAACAAAAGAGACCATGTTTCCACAACACAAGACCAATGAGTAATGCCAATTTTTCATATTGTGTGGCAAACAGGTTCGTGGTTAACAGATCCTAAGAGCTAAGCAATATACTGGGACTCGTTCTTATGTATTTGTAAATAACAGTAATACACCTACTCACATAGTCTACTGCTTATTATAAGGGAGTCCATGACGAGTAACACTGTGTTTCCAACTAGTAGAAGTGAAATATTCCAACCAGCTAGTTTAGCATGATTGACTTAAACTATTAAACCATGAGACGGAACTTAACGAAATCTAGCACACGCGTCATCCAGAATAGATAACAGAACATGGGACGGTATCTTTTACTGAAAATGTTGCAGTGGTTCAAAACAATGCAAGTGCAGCCAAGTTGGAAGACTAAATTAAGCGCAAACCGTTTGCACGTGGCGTACCCGCGGCGATCATACAGCTACAAATAGGACCAATGTCACGTCGCATCTCGAACTACAGATTAATTTTGCATTGCAGTGTGCGGACAAGCTAGACGACGCTTTTCAAATCTTATCCACAGTTTCTAGGGGTGAGATACTCTGCAGCGCTAAAGAGATGAGAGGAGGGACCTTGGCGAGGGTGAGCTTGGGGTCCTCCCCGAGGAACCGCCCGAACTCGAGCTCCATCATGTCCCACTTGTCCAGCGGCGGCAGGTCCCCGCCGTCCCCGATTCCGCCGGCTCGCGGCGGCGGCGCGCGGACGAGACGCACCCGTCCGGAGGCGCGCGAGGATGAGGAGGAACCTCTGCCGCGGCGGCGGAGCGCGAAGGAGGGCCGGGCGGCCGCGAAGACGCCGGCCGCGGGGCGGCGGCGAAGGCTTCCATGGCCGGAGAGGTTTAGAATGAGGAGAAGCGCGGTCGTGGTAACGGATAAACCTGTGGCCTTGGGCCCTTCTTCTCTCCTGCGTGAATGGACGGATGATTGACACGTGGTTGCATCTGGACGGTCTGATCATGAAAAGGATTTGCATTTTTCTTCTGGCATAATAATAAGAAAAAAGTATGAAACTTATCAAACTAATCTATACTACTATTAAAAGAGCAAACATGTTATGTTGGGATACTTTAAATCTGTGCCGTTAAAATATCTGATCGACGCTCCAGATCGCTCCAATGTTTGACAACTCAACATTGCCCAATTTTTCCGGTTTTACCCTCCCACGAAATTACATACTACTAATTTGCCACCGTACCGGTTCGTTCATCCGTTTCTCCTCTTCCGGACGTGTAGCGCGGCGGCGGCTAAGGCCCATGCTTGTGCGAGCTCGCCGTTTCTGGCCGGCCGGCCGGACGGCACCGTGGAGGGCGAGCGGTCGTCAGATCAGGCCGCTGTGGTGCTCGTGGGCGCGATCATCAATGACACGGGAGAGCGGCACGCCGGCACCAGTGCCTCATGCGGCGGAATCGGCATCGCACCATCAAGCACCGCATCCCCGACATCGACCTGCTCCTAAACGGGCACGGCACCACCAAGCTCCACGGCCACGATATCAAGAACACAGGACCACGACACCAGCGCGTCCCGCACGCCACTACAGAAGCTTGAGGCTGGATGGGGATCGAGTTTTTTTTAGCAATTGGATGGCGTCTGTTGATGGCGGCGTGTAATCGGAGACACCCGCGGTCAGTCGGCGAACGAGGGACGAAGCGAGCGGCGCGTCGAGGAGCATGTCGATTGACAGCGGAGTGAAGACGTCGGGCGCCGGCGACGAGAACCCCGGGACTTCTGCGCGGACGACCGTGAGCCAGTCCCGGCAGGCCGGCAGACATGCCGGAACGCGGACCAGCTAGCATGCGCGGGCGGCGGGACTGGATCATGGGTGTGCACGACGCGGTGCAGAGGAGAGGACGTGCCCGTGCCCGCTGAACCTGCGCAGGTTACACTGGCAGCGGTGCAAAATCTCCGGAACTCCGTCCGCCCTGCTCCACCAAGGTACAGCTCAACTGCATCTGCTTGATTGTACGTTTCAACGGTGCTCATGTACAAAGATAGCTAGATTGTAATAGCAAAGCATAAGCTAGCCTTATTGATCCATTGGTCGATCCGCTGCAATTTTAAGCTTGGTAGATGGGCTAATTGATCTATGCCAACGGTAGGTTTTTATCTCAAACTTGTTGTGTGTCTGATGGTTTTTACTACTCGCCGTTCAGCCGATTCCGCGGAATTCCAGAACTTGTTGGGATAAAAGATAAACCTTGGAACTAAGACGAATACAGTTCAACGCCAAAAATTATGACAAAACTGCACTTCACAAGTTCACAGTAACATGATTTATTTTCATTCAATTATTACCGTCAAATCTTGTTTTGCTCTGAAGTTATATGCTAAAATAAAATTAGCCATAAGTGCTCAATCTGGTACCAGAGAAAAAAGGTTTGATTTCATTCTGTGTTGATCTATGTGACTACAATGATTATATACATAAGGCAACCAATTTTCTTTTTAGAATTATGTATGTACTGTCCTCTCAAATTCGTTTTTATATTTTTTTGAGGTTGCAATAGAAGTAAACCTGGTTTGGTTGTTTAACTTAGACTTTTTTTATGATTGCAAAAAATGGATAACAAAGTTGCATCAGCCATTGTTGAAGATTTTGATAACCGACCTTCTAACAAAACAAAAAGTTCTGAATCAAGTGATTTGGATGATCCATTGCCAGCACTACCATCTTCACATCATCTCTGGATCTTTACTATTGCACAAGTTGTGAAGACGTGTGTTGCACGTGCAATTCTACTAGTAATTATTAAACGCGCTAATATATGTTTAAAATCTCAATCCAGATCAACAACCTGGCTAATTTTCATTTAGCCTCATGTTTCTTCATTCTTAATCCAAAATAACAATGGTATATTGTACATTTTATCAAAAGTCAAAACATCACATAACATCCCGAAGATATTTCTACAATAAACACCCCACAATTCCCTCACTCTGCTTCCGTGCAATAATAGTTCAGCATGTCCCTACAAAATTGACACTTCTTTACGAAACAAGTACAAATTTGCACCGAAACGATATTTCTTTTGAACTAATAAAAAAAAAGAGATTAAACTAGACGATCATCGTGTACATCTTTCTCCTCCAGTTTCTTCTACTATAACCGTTGTTCTGCCGCCATCTCCGCTAGCACTACTCACACAACTCTTCAATTACATCTTTCTTTGTGATTCCCCTTGTTCTCTCATTTGTCACGTTATTTCGCTTCACAATCAAGCAATCAAATTTGTCATCTTGTCTTTCTCTGTCAAACTTCATTCAGACATAAAGTCAACTGGGAGAACAGAGTAACAAGATATATTCAAATGGCGACCTGCACTAAATTGGAGGCCACGGGTACCGCCTTCGAACGACAAACTAAAGTTTGCAACTAATTGCACCCGCACCCTATTGTCAGATGTCCCACTTCCGAGTTCTCAAAAAATCGTGAAAGAAATCATACACATAGATTATGTGATATCTTGTGCATCTATAAATTTTTATCCAAAAATATGACACTTTGTGGCCTACACAAAAATAAAAAATGATGTGTGAATAGAACATGATACTATTCACTTAGTTTTTCTTTTTTGCACATGTCACATGTGGTCATATTTTAGAACGAAATTTTGTAGATGCATAACATAATACATGTTCATGATTTATTTCACATTTTTTGAAACTCAGAAGTGAGACATATAGTAATGGGGTGCGGGCGCAACTAGTTGCAAAATACTCGCATTTCTTCAAAACTCCCTTTTATGCATATGATTATGCATTTTTTTGTCACCTAACAATTTAAAACACGTCGTCCAGTTTAGTGGTTTTGGCAAGGTCACTAATCTTCTTGCAAAAACGGATTAAATTTCCAAGGAATACCAAAGAATTTCCGATTAGTTATGACGGGGGACGGGAGGTGGGGGTGTGTGTGAGGGGAGGGGAGGAGGGCATGGAGATAGTGTGTACTAGCCAGGAAACCTTGGAGCATTGGGAATCCTTGACCTTCATAAGTTCTCAAGAACACTAGGTGATCATACCTTGAATGAAGGGACCCATTCTCGAGATTGCATGAGAACGAGTAATCAATGTGACGAGGTGGACATGAATATTTTCGCGACAATTACTATTGATGACGGCTTTAGATTTATTTTGGCATGCTCCTTGGTTGAATGGTGGAATGATGAATCCAAACGAGATTGCACCATGAATGTTTTTTGAAATTTTGAAATTGAAATTGCAAAAAAATAGAAACAGAATGGTATGAAGGATCCAGCCGATGATTCATGATTGGATCAAAAGATTGACACCTTCACAGACACCGATATGAAACAACTCACAGACACCAATATGAAACAACTTCAAGACTTCTTCTCTTGAATGAAACAGGTAAAAAAAAAACTCGGGCGCGTTTGGTTCTTGTTGTCACATGCATGCTACAATGCGTTGTTATCCGACCCTGCCCTCTAGCTGCTAGCGTCTACACAGCCAAGCTCCACAGCTGCTAGCTAGCAAACATCGTAAAAAGTAATGATTTGCATACAGGTAGGTGATGTTGGCAGCAAAACATGTGCTGGTGTTTGCTTTGGTTGCGTCTTTCATGACTTGTGAGAGGAGCATGCGAGGTGTCAGGCAACATTTGCCTAGCCTGCCCCCCATAGAAACGGCCGATTCGATCGTATCATTGCGGCTAGACTTGAGCAGTTCTTTGAGCAGCACGCTGGCCACAACACAAGCCCTCTTATCTAACCAAACAGGCAAAATGCAAAAAGGTGAAAGATGCTCTTGTTTTTAGTTCCCGTGCGAGCAGGCAGGGGCGTAACCAGTGCGGGTGCAATGGCACCCCCTAAAAAAAGTAGAAATTTATTTAGATACTAATATTTGGACTATTTTTGCTAAATGATGCTAGTATTTGGATTAATCGTTGCTAAATTCTATGTATAATAGGAAAAAAAATTAAGGGTCTGTTTGGAAGCGAAGTAATTTTGAAGTATTATGAGAATACTTCGGTATTCTAAAATAATAAAGTATGCAATACTTTAAGGCGTTTGGGTCAACAAAAAATTGTGTTTTAGAAACTGAAGTATTCCTTAAAACTTCAGTTTTTTTTGACGTATTGAATATACCTCTTTTTTCCAAAACGGAGAAACACAACTCTCGTCTCCTCCCCCACCTCCCCCACGTAAAACGTATCTGCTTCATCCTGCCGCCCGCCGCCGTCGTCTATGTCGCGTGCGGCCATGTCCTCTTCGTCGAGCATGGAGAAAGCAAGCTCAAAAGTAAAGGAAGGTTCGTTCTGAGTCCAACGCTTGTGCAGATCTATTTCGTAGATGTGTTTTGATTGTCCTCGGTGCCGATCTCCATCGTCTGAGCCAGACCGTCCGGCTGTTCGGCACCTGGTGTTCAATGCGATTCTCCTTCACCTGGTCGCCGCCCAAGAAAATCATGCACCGATCGGTCCTAAGCTAGCTACTCAGGAATCACGATTAGTGCACTGGACAAAACCAAAATCAAACAATGGACATACAAGTAACTTGGTGCAGCCCAAAGCTAGATGCTTTTCTTGTTTTCTTTACCTGCAACTTGCAGCCCAAATTATTCTGACATTGCATGCAGCTTTCTCAGGTTATGTGCCTGCAGCCTTGCAGTAGATTGTTTGCCTCGTTCCCACTTGCTGCTCCTAGCACATGTACAGATTTTCTGAATTTCATGTAGTAGTAGATGATGTTAGCAAGGTCTGAGTCAAATTTTAGTAACTCACGGAGCTAGCATCCATGCATGAGCCATGCAGCGCACCTATCAGTCAAATGGACCATGCATGCACCGTACCCCTCGGTCAAAGCAGCAGCAAAACGATACTTATCAAACGCCTTGTAGTTTTGCTAAAACTGAGAAAATACTTCGGTATCAACAAACTGAAGTATTCATCCGCCTGGCACTCAAATACTTCAGTATTGGGATACTTTGTTTTAAAAAAACTTCACTGCCAAACTAGGCCTAAGCTTCGCACCCCATAAATTTTGTTCTAGATCCGCCACTGCGAGCTCCTGAATGAAAGTAGTACGCGAGGCCAGCAACGGATTGCCAATGCGAGCTTCGCATGCATGCTCCTCTTCTTCCTCGTCCACGCTGTCTCCGAAGAGAAGGAAATGGAAGCTCTGGAAGCGGCGAGGATGGCACCGTCGCGGCCGGCGGCGACGTGCCCGGAAGATGGCCGGCCGGACTTATGTAACCATGGAGTGATCTTCCACCAATCCATTTCTCGTAGTGATAAAGAGGTACATACGGCGTTGACTCGACGGTCGAGTGGCAGAAAAAAAAAGAACTAAACTTTATTCGAGGCCAGCTGAGCTGAGATAAGGAACGGGCGGCGGCGGTTAGCTGTGGAGGGGATAAAGAGGAAAACAGCCACCGTGTCGTCAACTCCTCCTCGACCGACGCGCGCACACGAGAATGCCGCTGCCGACAGCCGCGTGCTGCGCCGCCGCGACCGCGTCGCCGGTCGCCTCCCCGCCGTCCCGGCCCCGCGCCTCGCACCTCCTCTTCGCCTTCCGTCGCCTCAGCCTCCGGAAGAACCGCGAGCCAGTGGAGGCTGCAGCCAGGTTAGTGTTTCTATTTCAAGATTCCATGTGGATGGAATCCTTTTTATTTATTTCCATGTGCCTTGCTCGTGTCATCATTGAAAAATATATTATTTGGCGCTTTCGTTCAGCAGTACTAGCTCAATCTTCTGTTCATGCAACCCAGGCAGATTAGTAACCACACCTATTGGCCATGTGAATCACCCTCAATGCATGGCAATCCACTTTAATCCTTAGCAAACCGAACAAGACGTTAATGGTGAAGGTCAGAAGCTGTTTCTCATGATTTCAAGCTTGTTTCTCATTAATTCTGTCTTTGTCCACAAAGAACGCAGCGGAATTGCACCTGTGTTGTAGATCCGTTTGAACTTGGATCACTCGTTGCCTGTTCAATGAATACAACGAATACCAACTTCCTTTTCCGGCATATAACACCCGTTTTTTGTTCATGCTCGATACGTTTTCCCATTTTAGTTCATTTAACTTAGATTACATTTCAGCAAACATGCAATAATCCTGTTCCTGCATGCCTATATTTTAGAGTGTCGAAGTGGTGTCTAGGTAAAATTCCTGAGATCATGCACTCTTATTTTTTGTGCAGTTTCTCTCAACCTTTTTATATGTTTTGGTTTTGAGGAAATCAAAGCAGTTTCTCTCAACCTCTTTATATCTTTTGGTTTTGAGGAACTCAGAAAATGCTTTACTATTATATGCAGGTTCGTCAAAGTATACTCTAGTAAAGCCGTGTCATTTGGCAAGGTTCAGAAGTCAATCAAGTGCTGCGTTGCTAAAGGGCACAACTCTACAGATACCTCAAATGAAGCATCCAGTGGTCATTTACCAGGGTCATTGAATCCCCAACGTTTGGTGGCAGTAAGGTAATTGACAAGTTGATCTGGTATCCAGTAGCTACTCGTACTACCCATTTTTGTCGACAAAGCATTAGCATTTAGCATTTAGCATTACCATTTAATTGTCAGGTTCTGTCCAAATGATAGACATGGGAAAACCAATGTGGAGTCCAACGGTTCCCTTCTCCGACAAGGTCGGAATGTTCAGTGCCGTTCATATGGTTCCCGTAATACCAGTGAAACTAAAGAGTGCAAAAGTCCTGAAAATGGCAACGATCCTTACAGGTAACTTTGGACCACACCTTACCTACTGGTTCCTGAGCTCTTCATACATATCTAGTTTCTTCCGACATAAAATGAGGTGCTATTCCAGTATTCTACAAACCTACTCCCTCCGTTTTTTAATATAAGATGTTTTAGCATATATCCACATACACATATATCTACATGTATGTAGACACATTTTAGTGTGTATGTTCACTCATTGCAATATGTATCTAGACACCATGTGATATATCTAAAACGTCTTATAATTATGAACGGAGGGAGTATGTGTTAAGCTGCACATGGTCATTAAGTGGATATAGACTATTCATTATTCTAGTTTATTCTGAACCTTCTATTGCAGGGATTTTGAAGAGCATCAAAGAGGAAAATCACAATTTTCAGATAATCAAGTTGCAGGACAGAAAAAATCACTCTATTCCAGTAACGGGCTGTCTAAAGCTTTCCAATTTGCCTACAATGATGCAAAGTTTGTGAATGAGAGAGCTCAAAGTGACATTATTTTGCTTTCACGGTACCACGGTGCATATTTTGATATTCTATTCAGAAACTTTCCTGGGTAAAAACAAAATGTGTAGTTGTGTTGCTATTCTGATATCTGCTATCTTTTTAATCTTAGTGGCATCACAAGGTTGAACAAACGTGCATCTCAGGATGTTGCTGTGTTAGGGTTAGGGTTTCTCAAGCTTGATGGTACATGCTCTATCTCATAACTAGCTCTTGGATTTTTTCCCATATGATTTAATTTCTCATCTAATTGTATGGTTGCCCAAAAGCTCGTGCAAGGAAGGATACCCAAAAGATTGACAACAGTGTGAAGGAGCGGGCTGCCCATCTGACTAATTTTGCTAGAGTATGTATTACTTATGTTAATTATATATAGATTACTTAATATGCCGGTTATGTATTATTGGTTTGATTATACTTCAATCTGGCATCTGGATACACAATCAGATACTGAAGGAGCGGGCTCAGTCGGACTTGAAGAAAGCCGCAGATCAACACTGGAGTGATGGTGCTTTAGAGGTCTATACAAGTTCTTCCTTCACTTTAGTTTGTAGGAAGTAAATTAATGATTTAAGTAATGTATAGTTCTCACTCATACTATTGAGAAAGTTGTTCTTCCTTCACTTTAGAGGTCTACTGGAGTACCCATTTTAAAAACCATGGCAACATGCTATTTGTATGTTACTGTTTAATCCATGGTTTTAAGCTGATCTAATACCGCAGTTATTTGCAACCCAGGCAGATCTGCGACGAGCTGACATGGTTGTTCGACGACGTGCCATGGAGGACGCTTTCATGGCTTTAAAGGTAGCTTTACTAGTTGCTCATATAGCTCTAATAGTCTAATGTCTTTAAACTCTGCGTGTTTCATCACACAGATGTTTAATATCTGAAATAATCAGGTAATCCGTTAGTGCCGAATTAAACTTCCTTGCACTTCTTATTTTCTCATTAGTCATTGTTAGATGTACTAATGAAAGTTTACTTAGAAATCATAATTATCTAATGCAGCATCCAATTAGATATGTGACACAGTTACAAGTTAAATAAAATATATTTGGCAACTGTGGTTATATGCAAGTTCAGGACAATAACACAAACATTGAATCAATTATCTTCAGTTTTGCAAATAGGCTATGTATTCTTTCCCTTACTGTATGCAAAATTGTTGCTTTTAATCAATTAATATGGCATTCTGACATTATATTACAATGTTCTATCCATCATGAAGGATATTTTGACTGCATGACGTTGTGAGCCTGCTTTAATGATGGAACATTGACCTCCATGCTCTAGAAAATACCTCAGGGTAGTTTTCTTGGCTTAAAGGAAAATAGACAATCGTGCACCTAGCTGTCAGTAGCATTTTTAGACAGAAGGCACACAAAGCCCCATACGGCCACGGAAACAAGGTATTTGCTGGCAAACCAGGTTAAGTGTTACAAACCACCCACACTGGGCAAAGATAAACAGTTCGAGAAGCACAAACGGAAGCAAAAGACACTAAAGGCTAGCTCGCATAGAGGCTACACGCCTTGTTGGCGGCGAGAAGGTGTCGGAGTACAGGTGTTTAAGGAGCACCACCATCTCTTCCAGCAGGTTCAATAGTTTTTGCTTTAGCAGAACATACAGTCTGCAGGTTGCCTCGGAAATTTAGATTCAATCGTAAACTTGTTACGGATGAGCCATAAAGAACAAAACTGTGCCGCTGAGCAGATATACAAGAAAGACCTAAGTTTAACCGGGAACCCATTGGATATAGAAAAAAGATCAGCAAGCTTGGACGGGTTCCAACCGACACCCAACATCGATCTTACTAACCTCCACATAAATTGGGGTAGGGCACACATGAAAAAGATATGGTTAACATCCTTTAGTTGACCACAAAGGACACACTTCCCCTCTAGCAAATGTCTTTGGCGTGGGCGCACCCTGGCACAGTTTAAGGTACAGAGACTTGGTACAGAATTGGACCGAGGGCTCCAACGCCCAAGAGACCCTATCCCGCTCCAAGCTAGGCTCCAGTTCCTCAATCTCCGCCGAAAGACAGTGTCATTGGGCCAACTTCTCAGGGCCAAAAACCTGACGGAAAGACAGCGCCCAGCCATCCCCGTGGTGGCCCTGGTTGACCAACATGTTCGGAGCAGCACAGATGTCAAAAGGCCGAGGAAATCTGTCTTCGAGAGGATCATCGCCAGTCTACCAGTCATGCCAAAACACATAGTTCCATCACCCAGGTGGAACATGGCACCCGGCTTAAAGTGTTCTTGTATCTTGTGGATCTATGCCAAAATTGGGATCCACCCTGGGAATAGAAGCAAAGATGTTATGAGAGCCAGAGTAGCTCGAATCATTCGCAACCAGAGGCATTGTTCTATATCTTCTCGTTGAAAAAGGAGCCAAATCCATTTGGTCATAAGGGCAATTACAAAATTTTGAATTCAAGGATACCAAGACCACCCTTGGACATATTAGTATATGCATGGGTGCCTAGCAATCCAAGTCCATATATTTCTAGTCTACATGTCCTCACAATGACTAATCTCCATAATGAAAGCATTTGATATTTGTTGCGTAACACAATCACTTTCACTTAAAAGTTTTTATCTGGATTATACTAGCTGGTTTAATCAATTTTGATCCTTACTTGCCAACTATCATGCGCCTATTACTCAATTACATCCTGATTATGAATTCTCATACTGGCATGCAACATTAAAATTTTATTTGATGCAGTTTGTTCGGGATATCCATGACATGATGGCAACCAAATTACAAGATCAGTAAGTTTTTCATATGAATTCCAAATGTGAAGTTCCAAAAAAGCAAATTAATAGTTAAGGAGCAAACCGATTACGCTTTACCTGCTGCTATTCACTGTGGATGTAAGTTTACTAGCAGGCTTCCAGCAGACGGTTCATTTTCTCCTACTAATTCAACAAGGTTCATCACATTGGAGAAAAATGGGAAGAATCTTGAGCTATTCCCTCATGAAGTTTCTACTGATCAAATTGCTGCCATAGAGGTTGTATCTATATTAATTCTTTGGCAGCACACTTTCATTGCTTTGCTAATTTTTATTTAACTATTTATCACAGGAGGCATACCTTAGTATGGCATCTGCCTTGTCAGAGGCTGACGGTATCGACTACACAGATCCTGATGAGGTGAGCCGTGTTTTAACTTATCTATAAAACATGACCTTGCTATATTCATTTTCCAATCATCTCTTTCTGTTTATGAAGCTGGAATTATTGGTGGCGGCTCTTATTGACCTGGATGCCATGGATGGGAAAAAGAGTGTTTCCTTGATAGCTGAATGTTCAAGCTCTCCAGATGTTAACACCAGGTGCTTAGCAGCATTTGTGACCCAATTTCGCTGCATATCCCTTTCTCACAGCTAAACATGCGATGAACAAAACAATTGAAATTCACAACCACATGCAATTTGTATTATGTTTATCCTCTCATAATTAGTTATATTACTAATGAGCTATTGCAGCATTTCATAGAAACACAAATTTCTCCATACATCAAACCATATGCTTTCATCATGGCGCGCACCTCATAAAAGATGCACACGTAGGGGACCTTACTCACTCTTCAGAAAAATGGCGGCCAAAACCAGTTCTTTAAGCTGCTTTTATGGTCATCAATTTGACATATCCAAACTCTAAGCAGTGTGTCCAAGATGTTTCTTCTGCCTTGTTAGCAAGTTCAAATGTACTGTGCAGTGTATTTTTCCTTCAGGGCTATTGGTAAGAAGAGAATACATAGAAAACACGCAGATAGCTATGTGGGTTGAGCTTTGTATTCCAGAATATTCAGGACCACAATCCAAGTTTAGGATAAACACTCAACCCTTGGGGGAATAAAATGGAATGCCGGATCCATCCTTTCCGGCAACACAGTTGGCGGCCTAACACGCGTGGGGAACAAACTCGGCAAAGGGGCCTTTTGTGCGAGAACCAGGGTTTGAGGCCTGGCTGGCGGCTCCTCAACTGGGGTTCTTACCAGCGGTGCTATCAGCACGTTCTCAAGTTGGTTTATACATGTCTACTGGTTTATGTCCACCTTCTCTATTGTACTTTACCATATATATGTCTACTGGTTTATTTTTCTTCCTACTGTAAAAGGAGATGACCTATTTGTTTTTGTACAAAATAAATAGGATGTTCATCTATTAGCTACCCTGTAGCCCTAGATTAATAGAGCAGGTATCCAAATTTATTTATGGCAATGCTGTGTTTCTATATGATGTTTTTGCTGCTACTGTCTTTCATTTTTAGTGATCATTATATATTTCTACTCCTTGCAGGAAAGCTCTGGCTAATGCATTGGCTGCAGCTCCGTCCATGTGGACCCTAGGAAATGCTGGGATGGGCGCGTTACAGGTTAACATAAAGCACATATATTCCCAAAATAGAGAACCATAGAACTGCTGAGTACTTTATATATGAATTTCTTATATGTGGAAACGGTGATTAGGGTGAATACTGCATGTCTGTTAACCACTCTCTTACTGCCTCAAATCATGGACACGCAACTTTGACTATGAATTTTCATATGAGCATGCTAGTGTAAAATTATAAATGATTATTTAAGAATATTCGGCACAATAAATCTAATGATACTAAATATGTTTTCTTATATTATGAAACAACAATGGAAGTTAGACTTCATGCTTTTTATGATATCATATTTTTTGACAGAGATAGTACTAATTCTCCACCACCAAAAGCTCCAAGGCATTGAAACGGTAGTCTTTTCTGTCTACTTGGGAAAGTAAGGTTGCCCCTTGTTTTAATTGCAGAGGTTGGCTCAAGATTCCAATTACGCTGTATCTAGATCTGCATCAAGAGCTATCGATGAACTCAGAAAGCAGTGGGAGCTTGAAGAGGGTGACAGTCTGAGGTTTGTGATGAACCAAAACCCGGCTCCCAAAGAGACCGATGACGACGATTCAGCAGAAGACGATATCACCACGTGAGGCATACAAGGTGACAGGTTGCAATAAAGATTTAACCATAACTACTGCAGCAACAGATACAGACTATGAGATTCGATGTATGTGCAGAGGAATCATCGGCTGCATGTCTCGTGTTAAGTTGCCGTGTATAATAGGATATGCTTGGTGACTAGCTCACCAGAAGGCACGTCAATCTTGTAAAGTTGTGCACAAACGGGAAGTGGTTGCAAGGAAAACCCATTTCCTGGAGCCCGGATGTTAATAGATGAAGCAGAAGAATATGATGTAAAGATACTTTCCCAGAGGCCCATCTTGTTCTTATGGGAAATGATTAATCATATCGCCAGAGCCCGGAACTCGGCTCGTTTAACTTGAACTCGTTTAACATATAAAATGAAAACTCGGCTCGGCTCGTTTAGCAACGAGTTCGAGCCAAGCCGAGTCGAGTTCCGAGCTACTCGTTTAACTCGCGAGTTTCGAGTTTTTATTCCAACCCTACCTGCAAAGGACCTAATCGCAGTTTTCGGAAAAGTCAGGGACTTTCCTGCAAAACCGGCACGGATCCCTCCCTTTCCCCTCTCTCCCAGGACGCCGCGGATCGCCGCCGGCGCCGGCGCGCATCGCCGCCGCCACAGCCCTCCCCGGCCAGATCGACGAGCTCGGCGAGCTGCGCCGCCGCCTCCTCCACCTTCGTGCCGCGGATCGCGTCCCAAAACGCCGCCAGAGCGCCGGAATCGCCTCAGCCGTGCCGCACTGCCCTCCGCCGCGTCTGCGGGCCGCCGGCGTGGACGTCCGCGGGCCGCCGGCGTGAACGGCCGCATGGACGCCGCCTGGTCCATCCTTCCCCGGGCCGCCAAGCTGGGCGTCCGCCCAAAAGCCGTGTCCTACAACATCATCCTCACGGGCGTATGCGCCAAGGAAGACTCCGTGGGCGCCCGCGTCCTGCTCGACGAAATGGTCGGCCGTGGCGTCCGCCCCACGGTGGTCACCTTCAACACGATGGTCGGCGCGGCGTGCTAGGAAGGGGAGTTGGATGCGGCGGGGCGGCTGAAGCACGAGATGGTGCGCCGCGGCGTTGCGCCGACCGCCGTGACGTAGGCCCTGCTGATGCGGGGTCTCTGTGACGCCGGGCGGCTCGATGACGCCAAGAAGATGATGTTCGACATGGAGTACCAGGGGTGCTCGACCGAGGTGGCCAACTACGGCGTGCTGATGAGCGCCTACGCGGGGCACGGCGACGTCGACGCCATCAGGGGCTTGCTCTCCGACATGTGCAGGCGCAAGCTCAAGCCCGACGACGCGAGCTGCAACGTGCTGATCAAGTGCCTGTGCGAGGACGGTGGCAGGGTGGCTGAGGCGCTCAAGGCGCTGGTGGAGATGCAGGTAAAGGACGGCGCTGTGCCGAGCGCCGCGACGTACCGCGTCCTGGCCGACGGGTGCTGCAGAGCCGGTGACTTCGGGCTGGGTCTGCGGGTTCTCTACGCCATGTTGCGAGCGGACACCGCCCTCTGGCCCACACCTTCAGGCACCTGGCGAGAGGGCTCGGCGATGACGGTAAGGCGGACGAGGCCTGCTTCGTGTTGGAGAAGATGGCGGAGAGTGGGTCGTGGATGGATGCTGAAGGGTGGCTGTCTCTAGCTGCGTGCGTTTGCAGCGACGGTGCAAGTGAGCTGAAGCTCATTGATGAGCTAGCATTGTCATCCTCGACCTTTCAGCCCTCTGTGAGGCCGTGATAGCCTTCAGGTCTGGCATTTGTAAGGTCCATTTGTTTTCTTCTTTATGTTGCTTCATTTACAGAGTATTTGATAGTTGTGCAAGGAAAAATGGAGTACAATCCGACCATTTTTAAAACGCAAACTTTTTTGACTTTCAATGATTTTCAAACTTAAACAATTTTAGAATGTCACCATTTTTAAATTCGAATTTAAAAACACGTGCGCGGCGTTTGCCGCGCTCAGATGTCTAGTAGCTTTTTATGCCTGCTACGCAAAAGCAGGATATGTAACATGCCTGCTAGGCACAAACATATATTGCTTCTTCCAAACATACCATCTAATTAACAAACAGAGCACTTCATATTTAACAAAATAAACTCCGTCGTGGCAATTCGTTCCTTGCAGCACGAGTCGAACGTCAAACCAAATTCAATCGCCCCTTAATTGGTGTGTGCATGCATAATTAACAAAGAAAGCACTTCATTTTAACAGATCCAAAAACTGGTTACACTCACATTAACTAGTTACAATACAACACATGCCGTAGTACCGTTGTAGCAATAGCAGGTTCAGAGATTGGCTTGCATACAACAAGATTACACTCACATTGACTGGTTACATCGTCTTTGTTAACCTACTGATTGTGCAGAAACATAAATCACTTGCAACCTTATCAGGCAACTGTGACATCAAGGCAAACAAGATAAACTTCAGGTACAAGATAAAGCTTGATTCTAGCTGACCATGCTGCAACCAAACAGAACCAAAAAAACACCCAGTTACGAACCAGTTTAGTGGTTAATTGTCTTAAGAGTTGTACCGCAACATCTAGAAGATTTCTAATCCTCTGCCTGATATCTAGCATTCGAACATCAGCACTAGTCTGACGGCTGTGGTGACTGCATGCTTGAGCTTGCAGCACAGCCCTGTTCCAGCATCTCCCCGGCGCCTTTTTCAACACCTGCCCAGTATCACAAATTAAGTGTACTCAAATTGTAGATACAGAAGAACTTGTGAGCAAAAAGGAACAAGAGGTAGGCCTTAGTAATCAGGCAACACTCAGTATACTGCTTACTGTAAAAGCACGGGAAGAAAAGCTGAGATGAAACAACATCATGGCTAGAAACAACCACATGCTATATATGGACGAAGCCATGTAAACACAAAGAAAATGAATCCTTAAAAAACTTAAAGTTGTAAAACAATTGGTAGCTTCATGTTTCAGGACTTCACAAATTACCTAGTATAGGAAGCTTGTTGTATAGCGTAACAAATTTCTAAACTGAAAAAAAACTCAGGGGCCACAGTAGCAAAAACCAACAACTATAATAGTGTCTCCCCCGTCATCATAATAACATGATAGATTCCATCTGGCACATGCCTTGAAGGACTGAGAATCTAAAATGGAGGCAGATGAAAAGTACGGAGTACAAATTGTGTAAAAACATAGGTGCAGTACCTCTAGTTTATCTTCAGAAATTAATTGAAAATCAAGCAGTTTTCTAGCGCAAGCTGGGAAGCTGTTCATGCTAAATTAATGGCAAGTGCAATGAGCAGATTTGTACAGAGCATTTATTTCAGCCAAAGCTCATATGACAATAGGAGATGCAATAGTGCAACCATACCGTTATGCAGATTTATTGCAAACCAACATAGTGTGATAATTATAGGCGTAACCATGACCAAGTATGAGTTTTCTGCCTTTTACATTTATATCAAAAAAAGTGGAGAAGACAAGTTATGTTGACTGAAATAAATATTTCTAGGGTGAAACATTCCAAAGGTGCAAAGGTAGCAATGTTCTGATTTAAGAGTGCAATTCTTCTCCTTAGTTTGGGCACGAGCATGAGGTCTAGTGGTTTTAAAATTAAACGAGGTCTCAAGAATGCTGCTAATAGTGTGTAAGATCCTTTCTTTTACTTATCTGATTACCTTGAAATGGCTGACTCTAGAACAGACAAATAAATAAACGGTTATTCTAATTAGCAGATGTGCCCTACGTACTTGTTCCGTCCGGCGCGTCAAGATCCTCGCTCGTTGCATCGTGCCACTGCCCGCCTGCCTGATGCATCAATTCCTTCCAGCTGCCAGCCTGGTCAAACGATTAGATCTAATCGGGCCACTGCCAGCCTTATCCTCTCGTTGCAACCACACCCTCTATTTCCCCTTTTCCTCTTTGCTCGTTCGTGCCCCAATTGCTTTGAGAAATCCCATGATTTCTAGCGGCGGAGCACCCGATGCAGCTGCTCGCGGCGGTGCGTGTGGCGGAGCAGCTGCTGAAGATGATGGTGGCGCGTCAGCGGAGCATGCGAGGCCGTCACCGCCTTGGCTCGCGTCTTCACTTGACGTGTCAGACGGGAAGAGGAGGAGGGGAGCAGGCGGCAGCAGGCACGGCGACGGGGCGGCCGTGCGCCCATGGCGCAGCAAGCACGGCGATGTCGTCACGGTGCCCCACGGCGAAGCATGCGAGGCCGCCGCCGCCTTGGCCCGCGTCTTCGCTCGACGCGTCAAACGGGAAGAGGAGGAGGGGAGCAGGCGGCAGCTGGCATGGCGACGGGCGTCCCGCGCCCATGGCGGCAGCAGGCACGGCGACGGGGCGGACGCGCGCCCATGGTGCAGCAAGCACGGCGACGTCGTCACGGCGCCCCACGGCGAAGCAGAGGCACGGCGACGGGGCACGCACGTCCATGGCGGAGCATGCACAACGACGGGGCGGCGTGCGTCCTTGGTGGAGCAGGCACGTCGACGTGGGCGGCCGCGTGCCCATGGCTAAGCAGGCACAGCAGACACGGAAATGCACGGCGACCTGGTAATGATGTGTAAGTAATCAGGTAATCATGTGTAAGCAATCTGGTTACGGTGTGTAAACAATCTGGTAATCGTGTGTAAGCAATCTGGTAATGGTGTAAGCAATCTGGTAATCATGTGTAAGCAATCTGGTAGTGGTGTATAAGCATTCTGGTAATCCTGTGTAAGCAATCTGGTAGTCAAACAATATGCTAACCGGGTGTAATCAATCAGGCAATGGTGTGTAAATAATCTGGCAATTGCGTGCAAATTATCTGGTAATAATGTGTTAACAATCTGGCAATTGAGTGTAAATTATTTTGGTAATAGTATGTAATTAATCTGGTAATTCTGTGGTACTTGTATCGTACGTGCATAAAAGCACTTGGTTATGATTGTACTGTGCTCAGTTAACATTAGTCAACGAACCCGGTAATTGTTTGATAAAAATCTGGCAACTGAAACAATTTGGGTATTGCCTACTAACAGTATGATGATAAAAATCTGGCAATCGGGGTCATGATTAACCTGTGACTATCACATGATTTCTGGGGTAGGTGCATCGAGAGTGTAGTGGGGTAAAGTGATATTTTTTATGCAAATAAATATGCATTTGAGTACATTAGGTGTTACATTAGCAAGATTTTGTATAAAGAGTTTTACCTAATAAACTAGTAAAGAATAGAGACTAGTACTAGGATAGCAGGTGTTGCACAAAGTGTGGGAATTGAAGAAAAAATAAACGAGATTTTGATCACATGGGGTGGTGGTGTCAGCTAGAGCAAGAAGCAGGCCAATCAGATCACGTGGAGGTGGTAGCGTCCATTTCGCCCACGTTGGGACGGACGCGGGAGGTGATTAGCGCGCGGGGATTAGCGGGTTGTTGGGCGTCGGACAGAAAGTCATCTTAGGGCACGGTCGCTTAATAGTGATGTCCATAAATAAATCACTGTCATGTTCCTGAGCATGATTTCACTTTGCTACAAGCTCATAACAAGTAGCAACAACCAAACTATGTCAACATGAATTATCAATCACAAATGAAATATCAAGCATACAGATCAGATAACTAGGACACAAGTGCAACATAAAGTTTACCACTTGATATTGTTGGTGTTGACAATAAAGATGGTGGGAAGTTGCTATATATGTATCCATAGGGCAGGCAGGAGTTCGAACTAAACACCCTCTCAAGCTGGAATGTCTTGACGTCCAGCGAAAAACAACCTCCATCGAGCGATGGGCTTCCCCACTGAAATAAAAACAAGTGCCTCCCTGCTGAACCCATGACCGAGAACTCAAAATCCAGTGAAACTGTCCTCTCGAACTGCCAGTGGCTAGAACTCCCACAATTCTTCTGCTGATACTATACTTGAGGTCATTTGTGTATGATGGACGCACAAACATCCCAGCCTTGCCTTCCCCTGCCTCCACAAAGGCTATATCCACACCTTCCAAACCTATTGCTTCATGTGGCGGGTCAGCAATGGAGAACTCCATCCTCTGGATGTCAAGCACCAGCAACTTTTCCCTCCAATCTGTCACCCAATAGAAACACCCATATGCATATTCACGCCAGGAGAAGAGGGGAAGCGCTGTCGACGATGGCAATCCAGCAAACAATTTGCTCCAGCTCTGAGATGGAATGGCTCGCCACTGTCCGTGCTGGAAGAGAAGACAAAGGCGACCAGCTTAGTTTTGCACTGAGCCATCCAGACTACGCTAAATGACGTCTCTTCCACTGATGATCCTTCGTCTCCATCGCTTCCAGCGGGAGCGAGGAATGTCTCGCAGTGACGGTGACGTCTTATCCAGAGTGGCCGCTTCACCGTGGCGGTCAGGTGGGCAGGGATTGGGGGAAGCAGGATGTACCGGCGGTGCAAGGGGTCGCACACCACCAGCTCCGGGAAGACGACACTGTATCTATTCTCAATGTCGTGCTCAGGGGCTCTGTCGAGGAGGACAAGGCCGTCCAGGATGTCCAGTCGCTGGCAGTGGCGGGGAGGAAGGAGAAGGAGAAGTCGGCGGCCAAAGCAATGGCGCTGGCTTCGGCGCGGAAGGGTGAGGCGGAGCGGCGGGGTGGAAGACCCTGCGTTCGTGCTCGAGGAAGCCGATGAGTGGCGGGGCATGGAGCTTGCGGAAGCGGCGGAGGAAGGAGCGGTCCGTGGTGACGCGGCGGAACGAGACGCAGGTCGTGGAGGCGCGGGCGAGGTCGGCTGGGAATGGAAGCCTGAGGAAGATCTCCGCCAGGAGCTCGTCGGGGATCGGCAGCGAGGCCATTTCCCGCAGCAGCATCGGGGAGGAGGGGACTCTCCGAGGATGGACCATACCGGGCGAGGGTCCGCGCCGGTCTGGCCATGGGTCGCCGCGCCGCCGCCCATTCCGCCGCCGGAGCTGCCACCTAGCTCGCCCTGGAAACCCTAGGCTGGTGGAGAGGAGTGAGTGAGTGGAGTAGGATTTTGGGAGAATGGATGTGGCACTCGTTGCTAACATTCGTGCATTTTGGAGGGTCTTCCTGTAAATGTGCGAGCTGACGTGTAATGCTTAATGGAGCCAAGAGCATATGATGCAAAATAGGCCAAGCTGCCTTTTATATCACCAAATAGCAAAAGGACAGCTTCAAAAGATGTTGTATCCCTAAACGGAGATTCAAATTTTTGGACATGTCCCAAATTTTTTGTTTTGGTGATTTTTGGACATGTCACCGAAGTCCACAGTCACCGCTTCAGCGCATCGCCCCGCCATCCTCCGCGACGATTTCTACAGCCAGAACTGCCGTGATCGGTCTTCCTAGCGGTTGGCAAAGCTTCGTCACGCTCGATCCGCTCGTCTCCGACCTCCCCGTCTCCCTTCGACCACTGCACTGCATGGAGGATGAGCAGCCGGTTTTCCAATACATCTCCTCCATCCGCTTGTGCTTTGTTTTCTCGTCGCGTAGATTGCCACCTACCACGCCGCGGGAAAGGTCACCGGCTCCGCTCCGGTGACAATTTGGTCCTAGCACTGCCGTCCATTGGCGCGCCGCGATGAGATGCACCGAACACGCTAGGTCCCATCCTCCTGCGCGTCCTCCCCCGCTGCGAATCGCCGTCGGCCGTCGCGCTATCCTTCTCTGTTGATTTCTGGTTTGTAGAGCTTTTTTTTGTTGCTGAAGTAAAAGGCAGCCGTGCTTTTTTGTTTGGAAGGTAAAATCGAAGCCCACTGGAATTTCATCACAGGCTGCCGAAATACTCTGTAATATTGTTGATGGATCTGGTTGCTGCAGCTCCACATACTGTCTGTCACTCTGGATCCTCTGATTATTCTTTGATATTTGTTTGGTGAATGGTTGCACAATTACTCTTGCAATGTTTGCTTAATCTTTGATATTGTTTGGGGGTTCTAAACTCCAGTTATGGTTACTTCTGCGAAATCATGTGATGCTCCGATGAAGGTCCGTGTTTTAAATGAGTGAATCCACTCTTTTGCTCCAATAAATAGCGACATGTGATGTCCTGGCCGGGGCTAGGAATCACAGATCGAAGTATACAAGTAGAATTAGAGATTGGACTGGGAGAAGCACGAGACGGGGGGACGAACAGGAGACTGGGATTCAGATTCAGAGTTCTCTTCGATACCCAACCACAGCCACACATGGCATCTATATATCTGTTACATGGGTCTCGGCCCAACACCAGCCAACACGGCCCACACACACGCGAGATTCAGTCTGAACCGTTGCTTCCCGCTCACGACCTGGTATAACTGAAGATGATCAGCACACCGTGTCGATCTTCAGGTCTTGTCTGTCAGTGTATCTCCAGCACACTGACAATCGCCCGTCCTTGAATACCAGCCTGTCCCCAGGCTGGTGCATCAGGGAACCTTGCTCGAATGTTCTCGTAGTCTTCCCAAGTGGCCTCCTCCACATATGTCCAGACCATTTAATCAAGACCTGCACATGAGCATGCATACCTTTCTTTACCATTTTCCTGTCCAGAATGGTTTCAGGAATAGTGTCGGAAGAAGATAAATCCACCAAAGCTGGGACTGTCGAGAAGACTGGTGTATGATCTGGCACGTGTTCCTTCAACTGAGATACATGAAACACAGGATGAATGAGAGCGGAGTCGGGCAGAGCTAGTTTATATGCAGCACTGCCAATTCTTTCCAGAACTTCAAATGGTCCGTAAAACTTGTAAGCCAATTTTTTGCAGGGACGATTTACCACCGAATGTTGAGCATAGGGTTGTAACTTCAGATATACCGAATCTCCCACTATAAAGCTTCTATCTGAACGATTCTTATCAGCATACTGCTTCACCTTCGCCTGAGCTCTTAACAAATGCTCTCGAAGTAACTGAGAATGTCCATTATGGTCTTGCAGCCACTGTTGTACATCTACTTGATCAGACTGCAATACTGAAGCAAAGGTGCCATAATGAGGTTCATGCCCATACAATGCCTTGTAAGGAGAGCAACCTAAAGCTGTATGGTAATTAGTGTTATACCAAAATTCAGCAAGGGCTAACCACGAATGCCACTTTGTTGGTGTATCATGTAGAGCACAACGCAAATACATCTCCAAGCACTGATTCACACGCTCAGACGGCCATCTGTCTGTGGATGATAGGCTGTACTCATATGCAATTTAGTGTTCCATAACTTGAACAATTCTTTCCAGAATGAGCTAGTAAAGATCTTATCCCTGTCAGACACAATAGACTGAGGAGGTCCATGCAGTTTGACCACATTTTGCAATACAGCATGTGCCACTGTTGAAGCAGTAAAGGGGTGCTTCAGAGGAATAAAGTGAGAGTACTTCGTGAAATGATCCACTACTACCAATATCACTGTGAATCCATTTGACTTGGGTAATGCTTCAATAAAATCCATTGAAATATCTGTCCAAGGTCTAGCTGGAATTGGCAAAGGACTTAGCAAACCTGGTGACTTACAATGTTCATGCTTAGCTTTCTGACAGATGTCACACTGGTGAACGAAATCCACAATGTCTTGCTTCATACCAGACCAAGCAAACAATTTCTTCACACGTTGGAAAGTGGCCTGGATCCCCGAGTGCCCCCCTATTGCACTTGCATGAAATGCTGATATCAGTTTAGTTCACAATGCTGCATTGCTTCCAATCCATATTTTACCATATAACCGAATGATCCCATCTTTAAGGGTATATCCATCTGGATTATCAGGTGCAATTGCCAGTTGCTGTAAAAGCTCCTGTGCACGGTCATCTGCAGTATATGAATTAGATACCTCTTGTAACCAGATGGGCTGACTCTGAGAACACGATGTGATTGCCAACAGATGTCCAACTCGAGATAATGCATCAGCTGCTGCATTATCACACCCCTTTTTGTACTGAACTGAAACTGGAGCCCAACTAACTTGGACATAGCCTTCTTCTGTAAGTCGGTTGTGAGAACTTGATTGTGATGGCTCTCAAATCCAATTTAGAAAACCAACGGGTACCTGCCAACTCATCCAAAATTTCATCCACAATTGGCATTGGAAATTTGCTCTTGATTGTGATGGCATTCAATTTTCTGTAATCGACACAAAAACGCCAGGAGCCATCTTTCTTCTTAACCAACAAGACTGGTGATGCAAAAGGGCAGAGACTTGGAGTAATAATACCTGCTGCAATCATTTCCTTCACTTGTTTTTCAATTTCATCTTTCTGCAATGGAGAATAACGGTATGGTCTGGAGTTTACAGGAACAGCATCAGGAACCAAATGAATTGCATGGTCATATTCTCTGGAAGGAGGTAAACTGTCTGGTGTGGCAAACACATCTGCAAACTGATCTAACAGTGTTGTAATCTCTGCTGGATTGTTTGTCACTGAGTGTACTTGTTTGTGTTCTAATAAGGCAGTAGCCCATATCTCATTTTCCTTGTGCCAATCCATCACTTGCTCAAGAGATAGTTCCTGTAATTCAGTAACTTCAACATGTTGAATTCCCTGTAAAGTAATGGACTGTCCATTATGCTCGAATTGCAACCACTTATCCTTCCAGTGACATTTCATTTCACCCCATTGCTCTAGCCAGTCCATACCAAGTATAACATCATAGCTACCCAGATCTAATACTTTCACATCATAGTGGAATGCATGATCCTGTACCCGCCACTGAAAACCACGCACCTCTGATGTACATGGCATCAAAGCACCATTGGCTACTCGTACAGATTGCTGTGCTTGTAACGGTGTCTCCATAGCCCCAACTCGCGATATCACACTTTTATCCACAAAGCTGTGTGAACTCCCCGAGTCTATCAATATCAAAATTGTTTGAGTGCCAATACAAGCACGCAGCTGAATAGTAGACGGACCTGCAGCATCTGAAACAGCACATACAGACAATTGCATCGCTGCGAGGACTGCCTCTTGTGCTTCTACTTCATCCAGCACCTCATCGGACAAGATTTCATCACTCTGTGATAAGCCATCTACTGCATTCAGTACTGGTGTAACTGGTCGGACAGCACACACATGCCCAGGTACAAATTTTTCCCCACAACGAAAACACAATCCATTAAGCCTTCTATACTCTTTCAGTTGCCGAGCTTTCCACAAATCACCAGAGGCAGCTGAATTGAGTCTGGATTATGCTCGCTGAAAAGGCATACGAGATGGGTTCGTCTTAATCCCTTTTTGTCTGCCCAAAATCTCCTCCTGAACTTTAGCATACAATGCAGCCACACGAACTGTTGCAGGTAACTGCATCTCGACCGCAGGCTTCAAGTCATCCTTCAACCCAAGCAAAAATTGTGTGACTAACATAGTTTCACTAACAGTGCCTTCATAAAGCTGCAGTTGATAGACCAGTTGATTGAACTCCCTCTTGTACTCCTCAACTGTCCCTGTTTGCCTCAACAACATAAGAGCTCGCATCTTCTCACGATGAACATTGATATCAAATTCCTGTAACACTGCATCCTTAAACTGCTCCCAACTAGGCCAATCATGTTGCAATTTATAAGCATGAAACCAGTGTGAAGCATCACCAATCATGTGCAAACTAGCAGAAGTCACTTTGAAGCCCACAGGGATATCATATAAAGCAAAATAAGCTGCACATCCATCCAACCAAATATGTGCATCCGTGCCATCAAATTTTGGAAAATCCATTTTCGGCATCCATGGTTTTTTTCCACTGGACTCTTCACTAGTTCTACCGGGATCAAATTGCTGTTGAGATGTGTGACGAGTTGATACCAGCGGTGGAACGAGCAGTGTCGGATTCGTCACCGAAGGAGGGCGCTGAAACAGGCCGTCGCCTTCTCCTCGTTGGGTCTCGGTGGACGCGGACGACGTCGACCCTTGCTTGACGGCTCGCGCCGCAGCGACTTGCTCCGCCCGCACCTCCCCCAAGGAAGTCATGGTGAGATTCACTTTGGTCTGGACCGCATCCATCAAATCCCACTGCTCGCTGAACCGCGCGTCCAGCGCATCCAAGCGAGACACGATCGTAGTGATCCCCTCCATCTTCCCGCTAAGAGACTTCAACGCCTCCAGCTCCTTCAACATCCGTTCCTCGAACTCACTCATGGCGTCTATAACTTGCCGGGCTTGTAGCCCTGCCTTGGACGGAGCCGTCGCGGCTTCTTCTCCAAATCAACCAACCCAATTCCGGATTTACGCCAGGTCGCACCCGAAGGCAACCAGCAACCTTCCTCAGGATTTACGAGTACGATCGAGAGGATTCGAAGCGCGTCCGGTCGTTCGAGGCTCTGATACCAACTTGTGATGTCCTGGCCGGGGCTAGGAATCACAGATCGAAGTATACAAGTAGAATTAGAGATTGGACTGGGAGAAGCACGAGACGGGGGGGACGAACAGGAGACTGGGATTCAGATTCAGAGTTCTCTTCGATACCCAACCACAGCCACACACGGCATCTATATATCTGTTACATGGGTCTCGGCCCAACACCAGCCAACACGGCCCACACACACGCGAGATTCAGACTGAACCGTTGCTTCCCGCTCACGACCTGGTATAACTGAAGATGATCAGCACACCGTGTCGATCTTCAGGTCTTGTCTGTCAGTGTATTCTCCAGCACACTGACACGACAGTATGTGGAGAACTAACTGTGAATGATCGATGAAGTGACTCAGCAATGAATATTCATCACTCTCACTTCTTACATAGGCTTAATCAACATATTGGTCTTTTATATACATTCTCCAGCAAAACACACCGATTATGGTCGGATCAAATGACACACAAAATAAACTCCAGTGACATAGAAAAATATCTGAAATGAATGTAACTAATAGAGAGTAGATAAGCGTTAAGAATTTGATTTCTAATATATCCTCTGGGACTATTCCTTAATTATGAATACCGGATAACCTGCATTCCACAAAATTGGAGTTGTAGACAACAAAATCGCACTTAGTTTCACCTCTTACATGGTCTTAGTTCTGAGGAAACTAAACATCGCTAATGCTCTCGCTACCTCATCCGACGAACAAACCTGCCAATCACAGTCAGATCAAGGCATACAAGATGAACACTCAGGTTTCTACGCTTCTAGGTTACCTAATAACAGACCAAAACAGAGGCAAAGCAGACCAACTTTGTGGTCAATGGTCGAGTTGTGTCGCAGCCTTGGCCCATCTCTAATCAACAATGCATCAGCCTGACCTCCAGCATTTGCATCAGCAGTATTCTGACCATGGTGACTATACGATTGAGCTTGCACCGCAGCCCTGTTCCAGCGTTTCCTCATCTCAGCACCTGCCCAATATCTCAAGTTACGTAAATGTTCAAGCTGCAGATATTCAAGAGCTTGTGAGCAAAGAGGGAATACAAGGTTGGCCTTATTACCGGGCGCTACTTGATAAATTCCTTACAGGGAAAACACGTGATTAAGCAGAATATTCAATAGATGAGATGGCATTAGGATTTAGGAGTTAAAGACATGGAAAATCAACCTTTGGATAATTCAGTTTTTATCCTCCAACTGGTAACATTGCCCTAGAGACAAATACTGGCTTTATTTTGTTGACCTATGCAATTTGTTGTACAGGTCGAAATAAGTAGCGAGATAAAGGCATGCAAACATAAAGAACTGAAACATAAATAACTTTAAGGTTTAAACGTTATAAACAAATGGTAGCTTCGTGTTGCATTACTTCATAAATTACCTAGTAGTTGGAAATTTTCTAACTTAAGTCAAATAGAAAACAATCCGGAGTCTCAGTAGGTGAGAAGTTAAAACTGTCTAAACAAACATTGATGCCCAGCTGATATCAAATCAAACGGTTTATGAGAACAAGCTCTTCTTGCGAATTAATGGCCAGTCCATTTAGCAAATACTCGCCACTGCAGTTTTTCTCATATCAGATACATGTGATGTATTAGTGGTAGCAATGGTCCAGCCTATTATGACACCCGTACTAGTGATGCAAATACATGTCAAATCAACATCATGAGATAAATTTATAGGTGCAAAGATTATAAAGGAAAGATATTTGGCCTACTTATATGTACCTAAAGAAAATCAGACAAGATAAGGCACGCTTGACCAGAATAAATGTTTCAAAGGTGAAATCCAAAAGTGAACTGGATGCCTTGTATTTCTATAGCTTACCATTATCTTGACCACATAAACAATTTCCCCGAAACAATTGTTTCCATCTAGTGATTTTTACATTCCATGAGGCCTACAGAATGCTACTTATAATGTGCAATACCCCTTGTTTTACTAATATAATTACTTAAAAAAAACAAGCAAAAAATCACAATTGTGCTCATGAGCTCAATAGCCTTGCTAGAAACACATAAGAAGTAACAACAATCAAGTCATGTAGAGAAGAATTAACAATCACAATGTGAACCATCAGGCATATAAAACAAGCTGTGTGATGATTAAAGAAAAGTGAATAACTAGGGAAAGTTTACCACTTGATATTGTCGTAACGGCAAGAAGGATGGTGGGAAGTTGCTATATGCGCGCAGCTCATCGAAGCTATACACCCCAGCATAAAACATCTTCTCAAGCTGGAATGTTTTGGTGTCCAGCGTGTGAAAGCCGGTCGATAACTCAAACAGGAGCAAGTACCTCTCGGTTGAACAGACGAGGGTGTGCTCATAATCCAGTGAGATTGTTTTCTCCTTGTGCCACTGGCTCAAAGAACTCCCTCCAACGTAATAGCTGATGGCAGACTCGCCGCCTTTAATCACAAACATCCCGGGCCTGCTTCCCCCTGCCTCGACCATGCCCATAGCGGAAGTGAAAAAGATTTGGCTTCGGGTGGGGGTTCAGCAAAGGTGAACTCCATGATCCGAGTGTCGAGCACCAGCATGTACCTATCTTCGCCAAGATCTGCCCTCCAGTAAAAGCAGCCACACGAGTACTGGCGAGAGCGGAAGAGAGTGCCTCTTAACGACGGCGAGCCAGCAAACAGAGTGGTCCAACGCTGGGAAGGAACGGCTCGCCATTGTCCGGTGCTGGAAGAGAAGACAAAGCCGAACAGCTTGGTTTTGCACTGCGACATATAGACCACTCTGAAGGACGTCCCTTCTTCCGCAGCTGATTCCTCCTCATCGTCGCCCGGAGGAGCGAGGAAGATCTCGGAACAGAATCTGGGTTCCACAGGGAACAGCTCCTTCACGGAAGCGGCGAGGTCGTCGGGGATTGGGGGAAGCAAGATGTACCGCCGGTGCAAGGGGTCACACACCGCCATCTCCGTGAAGAAGACGTCTTCAGCTTTGTGGAGGAGGAAGCGGCCGTCGCGGATGTCCTGGACGACCCAGGCGCGGGCGGGGGCCGGGAGGAAGGAGAAGGAGAAGTCGGCGGCGAGCGACACGGCCCTGGCAGCCGATGCGGAGGGGTACGGCGCGACTGCGCGGTGGAACTTGGCGGGGTGGCGTCCACGGATTACTTCGAGGAAGCCGAGGAGGGGCGGATAGCTTGCGGTACTGCCGGAGGAAGGAGCGGTCGGCGACGAGGCGGCGGAAGGGGACGCAGGCGGCGGAGGCGCGGGCGAGGTCGGCTGGGTCGGAGAGGCGGAGGAAGATGTCGATCAGGAGCTCTCTTGGGACCGGCGGCGAGTCCATCTCCTGGAATCCCTCGGCTCGCCGGCGTGGAGGCGGCGGCGGCGGCGGCGGCGGCGGCTGTGTACTGTGGAGAGTGAGCAGAGAACACGTATGTCTGTGACTGTGAGCAGAGTGTATTGCTATCTAAATGGGCCAGCTCCGATTAATGGGCCTGGACATAAACGCTTGGCCCATAAGGAAACAAATTAAATCTCCCGCTCTGTTTGCCTCTACGACTTTTTGGCGGGACGGAAGCCTTGAGAAGTGTGTGGTGCTTGGCAAATATTTTCGCGGTATTATGCTAAAATGTTTTGGTAAACTGATGTTTAAAAAAAATTAGGCTGATATATATGTACATGTTAAAATTACAACGTCTCAAAGTCATGTTTTCAATCTGCATAGTGTCCCTCAAATTTAACATGTACATATATGTTCAAATTTAACATGTACATATATGTTCTGACTACATTGTAATTTTAACATGTACATATATGTTAAATATATGTATGTTAAAATTAAGACGATCCGACCCGTTTACCTACCCATTTGGTGTTTCACTCCCTCAAATTTCTACTGATATCACAGACGTAATGTGGGCAAGTAATGAGTCTTTAGGAGTAAACATGATATAATTGATTAAATAATGTCACAATGATCACATCTGCTAAATTCTCCCGGATGTGTCTCAACAATTCTCAAAATGTATTGATGAGAACCACAAGTTAAGGCTTGATTCTACATGACCATACTGCAAACAGAGCCAAAAGGCATTCTACAATTAACAAGCTTAGTTGTAAACTGTCTTGCGCAGTTGCGCTATAATATAGCATCAATAACATCTCTAATCATCTGACGGCCAAACTTTTTTTTTTGAACTGTTCCTTAGACAAATTTAGTTGTGTTTGTTGGTGCATTAACTGAATCGCACCGCTGCCATTGCTGTCATACACAGTCCACCAAAGAAATAACAGATCAACGCAGACATGCATTTATGCAACCATGCTACATCTCATAGTGCAAACGGGTTCACTTCAATGTGACAAGAGCATATATAACTAGTGTTCTATGCCTCCTAGGCATAATCGGGCCGGAAAGTGCTTTTGGAGCACGGGCTACATAGAGCCCTTTTTATTTTATTTTTAAATCGACATTTTAAAGTTATATTCTGAAACAATGAGAGCACACGAATATTGCTGAGTTGATTTTCGACATGACCTCTTTGGCATTTCTCCTTCAGTTCATTAACATACCGGAGAAGTTCATGCCACACTTGTAAGTAGCAATAGCAAGTTCAATTCCACAGGCATACAACTGGATCACAGCCACATCTACTTGTTACATGGTCTTAATTAACATACGACTGAATCTGCTGAATCTAAAGTTCTAAAAACATGCTTAACTTAGACACCGACCATTGGCAGATCAAGGCGCCTAAGATAAACTACAGGTTACAAGATACACTTCAGGTTAATTATAGATGAGCATATTGCAGCTAAACAGAGCGAAAAGCACCCTGCTCACAGATCAACTTAGTGGTAGTGATCAATTGTCTGACATTGCATCACAACATCACCAGCAGCTCTAGCCCTTTGCCTGAACTCCAGCATTCGCATCAGCACTATTCTGAATTTCTGACTGTGATGACTCTGCGCCTGAACTTGCACCACAGCCGTGTTCCAGCATGTCCTTCTCAGCCCTATTTTCAACACCTGCGCAGTATCTCAAAGTTTAAATGTATTCAGATTGTAGATATACAAGAGCTTGTCAGCAAAGAGGAGCAAAAGCGGACTTAAGTATCAGACAACACTTGGTACATAGCTTACAGGAAAATCACGGAAAGAAAAGCTGAGACGATACATGGTCTAAGACACGTAAACGTCGAGATATGAATCCTCAAAAGAAACTTGAAGGGTCACAAACTCGGTTCGCAGTAGCTACAACAAACTAGTACACTCTGTCTTATGTCATTTAAACCATAAGTAGTCCCCTAAAGAGGCCCCATCCAGAGCAGCTTCCTAGGTGAATTTCGTTGGCCGTAGGATAAGCCTTGGTTGATTTATTCTTTCTTGCGGGTTGCCTAGGAGGTAGCTTCATGAGTTTTGCTAAGGATGAGCTGGTTGACTCCACTCACAAAATAAGCGCTCATTCCCAACACTAATCAAATGTGTGTAGTGTCAGACAAGGTTTTAACCGTTTCTCGTCGAATCTTTGATCTTACTTACAGAACAACTTTGCCATTTGTCCATTGAAGATGGAACTAAACTTATAGATATTGAGATGATACAAGAAATAGTGAGGAGACTGGTAAGGAAAATGCAGAAAAGAAAGGGAGGTGGCCAGAACAGAAGATCGACCCGCAAGGCTCTTCTGAAAGGAATTCAATAGCAATAGAGATTACTGGTGATCAGAAATATGCTGGTAGGACAGAACAAGCAGAGAGACCGTATGCTTTATCGTGTACAATAGTTACTCGTGGGAGCAGATTCATGCACCGACTTCATCGTTTTTTAGTGATCTTGTGATCGGTACATGCTAATATGGTTACAAGGCTAAGTTCCGTCATACAAATGCAATAGCCGAAGTTTCAAAACTCCCTTCATGGGTGTGGAACTCAGCCGTTACAGCCAGAAGTACTACATTTTACTTCTCTTAATGAAAGAGCACTATATTTTACTTATCAACAAACAAATGCTAATCACACACTCTTTTATGGATGCTCATTATACCAAGGGTAGATTTTTAACAAACAAATTTGAGAAATTTAAGATGCTCCGAAATTACTAGGAGCCATTAATTTTGGACGATCCAATGACTCATATCTACTATTACCCTTTAATTGTTAGGGGCCCATAAATGACTACATTGGTATCCAAATGAGTAAGTAAATAGTATTACCAGTAAAGCACAGTGGTAAGTAAGGAAAACTATAGTGATGATAATGCAAAATTGTTTGGTTGCAATGCTGGCTGAAGTGTTTTCCTGATACATGATCTGATGATCTCTCTTCGCTAGTCCTAGTACATTTATCTTCTGCATTCTTACGATCAGGTTCTGCTGCTGGGGAGGAAATACTGGCAAGTCCTGGTTATCCTGATTATATTTTTATGTATATACTTAGTTGGCAAACTAACTAGGAGCGTGCTAGTTACATAAAAAGAATATGAGGATCAATTGATTAGATGTCTGTTTTTTCTACACCACTTTGATAGCTTGATTTATATATAATCGAAGAGATGTGGATTTGTTATATAAGGTCTTTATAGATTTAAGTGGGAATTGCATTCAAAAATCATATAAACTAAAATTCTTCGAGGTGAAGTTCAATTTGTAGGCCTATACCAAACTAAGAAATGGCCAACGCCGACCAAGAGGCCTGGCTAGAAAAGTTCAAACTGTACAAAACATGGGTACACTACATTCAGTTTATCTCAGCTGATTTCAAATAAAATAGTTGAGCACAAGTTATTTTTGCTATCTGAATGGCAAGTCCATTGAAAATTATTTTTGGGGCAATAATCTCTTGAGAACTAATCAGGCTCACCAACTTCAATTTTGCTCATATCAGTATGCAGAAGATGCGTTAATCGTAGCAACAGTTTACGTCTAACAATGGCGAAATACAAGTTTTCTGCCTCCTTATATCTATAAAAAGAAATGTGAAGAAGATAAGTCCTGCTTGACTGGAATAAATGTTTCTAAATTAAAACAATCTAAAGATGAAGGCAAATGGTAGCAATGTACAGATGTGGACTTGTATCGCCTACATAAGTTTAGCTATAAAAAACAATAATTGTTGCAACCTAGTGCTTTTTACAATCCCACAATGTGTCAAAAATGCTACTCTAGTGTGTAAGATCATTTCGGAGTACCTGCCTAATATCTCAAAATTACGCTGTAGATGTTCAAGAGCTTGTGATCGAAGAAGAATACATGCTATTTCCTGGGCAACACTCATAATTTTTTTATGAAAAAAGCACGAAAAGAAGCAGAATAACTGAGATGAAATATTAAGAGTTTAAACAAAACCACACACAATACGTGCAAAACAACCTTCAGATCTCTTTTTAACCCTCACGTGATTTGAGATATGTAAAATAAAACAATCGCTTTAATCTGTTTTTTATTGTAATTTGCAATGCAAGTTGGAATACATAGCCAAACAGGCACACAAATAGAAAGTCGCATGACTTTTGTTAACTACCGTGTAGAAATATATACCTTGTAAACTTCAGATTTCCAAATATGCACTTCTTAATCACATATCCTAATATAATTGTAAGATATATTCTGATAATGCTCAATTTTGTTTGTACGAAAACATAAAGGGAAGTAGTAAGAGAAGAAGAGATGGTGTCATTACACGCATACATCGAGCATGTGTAACGAGATAGCTTTCAGTAGCTCACACCTTGCCATCGTTCAGAAAATTCCTATCTATTCTTGAAGTATAGGTCAACAATGTTCTAATTGTTTTGAACCTGAGTTTTCCACAAATCTTTACTTTGAGTATACTCAATAGTATTCTGGTCATGCTACAATTTGATGAACTAGTATGTGATGCTCTCCTACCATATGGTGACACACTTCTGTTTCATTTCTATCCAAATAGAAAATGAGAGGTGTTTACACTTGGAAATGCTTGACGTTGTAACCATCGGTATTGTCTAAAGAAGGGTAATCTGATAACAGCTGCAAAATTCTACATGGTGGCCACAGTGGTAGCAACGGGTCAGGAAATTATTTGCAACCATAGCAACTGGGCATCCTTACATCTATCTAAAATAAACATAACGACATAATCAATGAGTACAACGATTAAGAAATAAGATATTCTACCGCCTGTGTGGACAAGTACTACGCCCTAACTGATTGAAATAAATATTTCAAAGGTGAAACAGTCCTAAGATGAACTAGCAGCAATGTCCTGATTTAAACTTGTATTCTTTTTCCATTAGCTTAACCACAACAACCATTACTCAAAAATTGTAATACTGTGTAGTGCAGGATCCTTTCTTCTACTTGTGCGAATACCTTCGAATGGCAATTTGAACGAAAAACAAATAAATCACAACTATGTTCCTCAGCTTGGTGAGCTTTGCAAGAAGTGCAGACAAGCAACTACAAAACTATGTAATACAGAAACACCAACGACAATAATAAACTGTAAAGCACCAGACAAGCTGTGTGATAACTATGAAAGAAAGGAGATTACTAAGACATGACAGAAAGTTTACCAGTTGATATTGTTGGTGAAGAAAACAATGGTGGGAAGTTGCTATATGTGTACAGACTGGCGAAGTTAGCAGCGCACACCTTCTCAAGCTGGAAAGTTTTGATGTCCAGCGTGAAATGGCATGGCTCGATGACTGGGCTTGCAAACCAATACAGGAGCAGGTACCTTCCCACTGAACCTCCTAACACATACCCACAACCCAGCGATATTGTCTTGTCACTCTTCCACTGGCTGGAACTGCCACCACTGTATCGCCTAATGGTACAACTGAAGTTAGTTGTATCACGTGCAAGCACAAACATCTCAGGAATGCCATCCCCCACCTCCACCATGGTCATATCTAGAAATTCTGAATCTTTCGGTTCAGGTGGGAGTTCAGCAATGGAGAACTCCATCCTTTGGATATCGAGCACCAGCATTTTCTTTTCCACTGAATGTGTCATCAAATAAAAGCAGCCATACGCATATCGGCTCCAGTACGGGGCTATCATCCTTACCGGCCTTGACAAGCCAGTGAGTAAATCACTCCAACTCCGGGATGGAGCAGTTCGCCATTGTCTGGTGCTGGAAGAGAAGACACAGGCGAACAGCTTGGATTCGCACTCCACCATGCACATGACTCTAAACGATGTCTCTTCCGGAGCCACTGCCTCGTCCTCGTTGTCCGGAGGGGCGAGGAAGGTTCGGGCCGAGCACTGTGAATCTACCACGGAAGCGGCTAGGTCGTCGGGGATTGGGGGGAGTAGGAGGTACCACCGGCGTAAAGGGTCGCACACCACCATCTCCTCGAAGGCGACTCTGGGATCAAGGGCGCCACGACGTCCCAGGAGGACGTCGCGACGTTCCAGGAGGACGCGGCCGTCACGGCTGTCCTTAAAGCGCCAGCCACGAGCGGAGGCGGGGAGGAAGGAGAAGGAGAAGTCAGCGGCGAGGGCGGCGGCACTGGCTGCGGGCGCACAGGGGTGAGTGGGGAAGACGGGGAGGAAGTCGAGGAGCTCGTCGAGGAAACCGATGAAGGGCGGGGCGTGGAGCTTGCGGTACCGCCGGAGGAAGGCGCGGTCGGCGGCGACGCGGCGGAAGGAGGCGCAGGCGGCAGCGGCGCGGACGAGGTCGGCTGGGATGGGCAGCCGGAGGAGGATTTCCGCCATGAGCTCGTCGGGGATGGGCAGCCCATGGCGTCGGTGGTCGAGGATGGCTTCCAAGCGAGGGACCACGCGCTTCTGGCGCTCGTCCGCCGCGCCGCCGCCCATCCCGCCGCCGAAATCCAGCTCAGTGCGGAAACCCTAGCGCGGGAGAGTGTGTGTGTGAGGATTTGGGGAAGGAAAAGGAGGTACTTCTTGCAGCAATTTGGAAATGTGGAGGGTCTTGCTGCAAATAAACCAACGGAGGTGGCTGCACATCAGGCTGTGTCCAATCTTCTCAGATTAATCTGTCGACTCAGATTAATCTATGGCAAATAAACCAACAGTTTCAGCTCTAAAGAAAACTTCACTGTGTAAAACGCTTATTTGAGCATAGTTCATAGTTGTCACGTGTCCTTGCATAATGTTTCTCTAGCTAGCATAATGGCTTTTTTATATTTCCATCAATTTTAGCATAATGGGAGAGGGATCACGTGACAACTATGGTCAACTATGTTTAGCATATTTGACGGCTCAGATTAACTAAACGAAACATACGGCTTGTGGCGTTTGTGATGAGATTAACTTCAATAGATCAATAAATACATACGAATTGTCCTCAGGAACCAAGTAACAAAATCAAATGGAAAAATCAGGAAACAAAAACAGTTTCCTGGCTGATACTTGCATTTCAAAAGAATATCAAGTGTTTATCTGAGCATAATTATTGCCACACGTCATATATTTGTATTATTGTTTTTTTGGCTAACTTAATCGTGTCTTCGTACCACACATACTTGTTTCTAAACTCATGGAAATTGCATTGTTCATTTAGGATTCAGAATATACTCATTTGGTACATGTATTGTTTCTGGAAATTTCTTCATTCTGAATATGCTGTATCTTGTACGTACTCTCATTCTCTCATTGGTAGTGACGCATGCGGCGGATGCTAATTAATCAGCATCCGAACTATTACACTCTAGGAGAAGAGAGTACATGGTGACATATTCTTGGAGCATACGTACGGTGGTGTGAACATGTATGCAGCCTTAGATGATTTCTTGGAACAAACAATACGGAAATATGCAACTGTACGTAGGTATATATGGTGTTGTTTATTTTCTCGGTCCCTGTCCAAGATCTCTTCTTGTAAGTTGTAATGGTGCAATCAAAGGTGTGACTACCTGCGTGTTCCAAGTCTTCCCCTCTTCTCAATTAATATGTGAGATCTGTTCAACTCGTATCCGTAGATAGAAGTATTCTTCTTACTCGGAAAAAAAATCGGTTCGCTGCACACGTACAACTTGAAGCAGGATAATGATCGAAAAGATCATTTCTATGAATTAACGAAAAAATAAAGCCATATATCAATCCTCTCAGCCAACATAGTTGTAATCAATCGTATCCATAGTCTTAATCTGGAGTAGTAAGCTAGTAACCGCACATGGGCCATCAATGTTTGTAAAGAACAAATGAAATGACAAAATGAAAAATAAATGAACTGCAGCCTTCACAGCATCACTACCCTGTCTAGTTGCATTGTCGGTATACACACGTGACACGTAGAGCTTACAGCTAGCATTATTGCCATGCGTGAAACAAGAAGAAATGATATATTTAAGTGTTTGCATGGGAATGGTAGGCATTGGGATGCCAGACAACACCTTAATGTCTTGAGAGTCTTGTTCACTCAAAGCTTCCTGTAAGAATAGATCTTGTGGGAGGGCATATTATTTTGTAGTATGGTTTACTTTTTTACTAGATTCAACAAATATGAGCAGATGGATGCTTGTCGTTAGACACGGATCTGCGTGATGTTTCAGATCCACTAGCCAAATCCAAGAAGAGAGCAACCTATGCATGCACGTGAGGAGGGTTCTGATCTTTAGGTTATCGCACATTCATGAGAGATGTTGGTAATCCTTCAAGCATGGTCTCGACGAGAGAATAGTGTCCGTGGGACCCTTCGTACATGAAACAAAACTTGTATGTGGGTGGCCTCATACAAGCAGTAAGGTGCAATCTTGTTTATAGGATGAATCGTCTTGGATCCTCCTCTCCCTCACGAATAATTTGTTGTGTTATATGGGCCTTATAAACATGCTCAATTTTTATCCAACTCAGCATTGATCCTTCACGATAACTTCCTTGATCACACCAGAGAAGGTATTCGTGTTGGCTTCACATTATACCAGATAATTAAGTATAATTGTTTTTTATTTTCTTAGGAGTAACAAGGATCTTGTTGCATACTCTGTGTGAGTTAGTCTTGTCGATCTATCAATAATAATATTCAAGATTGTTTTATTACTAGCCTAGGGCTTGCTCTGGCCACTCTGGCCTAGGGCTTGCTCTAACCTAGTTTTGGGCGTTGTTCCATTCAAATTAAAAAAATGTTCATGCGCACATGTTCCCCATCCCCATGTTGTTCTCACGTTGCAAACGTGTCATCTCCCAGGTGGTGGGTGATCTATCGTTGTGTTTTGTGAAAGGGTATATGTATGCCCACTGGAAATCCTAGTTCTGCAAACCACCTCAAAATAATTACATAGTTGACGATGCATGGTCATAATATAATTTCATTACTTTACAAAGAGATTGTTTTGGGCATCCGTAATAAAAAAATCGAATAGAGAAGACTACAATTTAGGTATAGAGGAGAAAATATTTTTTTATAGTTAACTTCATAGAGAACTTCATAGAGAAGATGTGTTTGAGGCTAAATCCTAGATGGAAGAAGGCTCTAGGGCAAGACAAGTCTCGTGCCAAGCTTAGCCAAAAATTAAGTATGTCACAAAGAGACTAAATGGACATGTTTATATATTTGCAAGCACACGGGAGCTACCACTGTGTAAACTTAATTATGGTGTTATCACCTTCTATCACTAGAAGAAAAGTGCATTTTGACACGATTGGCCCCGTTGTCCTTGGTAGATGGGCATCATCTACCACATGTTTTGGGTTTTTTTGTTAGGAGAGACAAGAGAAATTTCTAGACGACGATTAAACTAGTATTCTGACGCCTATGGCGACACCGGTATGACATGGTCTTCAATGCGATGCCGCCATCCCCGTAATGGTCATTCGAAAGATTAGATCGGAGTTCAAAGCTTGGAGATTGGTGGGTCTTTTTTCCAAGCGGTTGTGTTTGGTTTCCTTTGCCAACACCGGAGTGGTGGCTTGTAGGCGAGTACCCCGTTTCTTTTGGAGAGCTGCTACCCTGTTGCGGCAATAAAAAGTCGTCTTAACGGTATAGTAACCATGCGTATTGACACTTCTTTTATGATATTTCATACACCTTTCAAGGGGTATTTTAGGAAGAAAAAAAAGGTATAGCTGTCTACATCTTCGTCTCGATTAATATGTGAGATCGCTCCAACTCGTATCCATAGATTGAACTTTTCTTCTTATATTCAGAATAAATATGTTTGTTGCATGTTCAAGCAGGATAACAACCCGAAATATCAGTTGAATAAATTTACGAAACAATAAAGACAAATAGCAATCCTCTCAGCTAACTTTCACATGAAACATTTCAAATGGATCATATAGGGAGGTGTCTAACATTGTCTTAATCGGTCTCTTTTTACCTTAGTACGTACAATATTTGTAAGCTAGTAAGCACACATGGAATGTCCATGCTTGCAAAGAACACTGGATTAAAAAAAAGGACAAACGAGAATCAATGAAGTGCGGTAGTAGCTAGATAGACTTCAAGTCACTACTCTGTATGGTTGAGGTCGCTGAATTTACGGGCTATATGTAAGTAAGAAGCTAGCCTTCATCACATATCCTGCAGCAAAGACAAATGTCGAAACAGAAAAGTAGAGTTTGTTGCATTGTTGGTATACACACGTAACATGTACTCCCTCCGTTACTAAATATAAAATATTTAACCTTTTTCCTGATTCATATATATCTAGACGTATTTTAGTGTTTTGATTTACTCATTTCAACCCATATATAGTCCACTTTGAGCTAGCATTGGCATTCGTGAGGTAACAAGAAATGATAAATTTAAGTTTTTTGCATGGGAATGGTAGGAATTGGGACACCGGACAACACGGCTAAGTTCTGAGGGTCCTGTTCAGGCGAAGAATAGTGTACAAAGATTTTGTCGCGGTTAAACTAGCCAAACCGTCAAAGAGAACAACCTCTGCATATAGTGGCACGGAGAAATACCACTATGCATGCAGATTCAAAACATGACTTTGAGACAGGTCGAACTTCTGTAATTTTAACATGTACATATAGATCAGCCTAAATATTTTTTTAAGATCAGTCTACCAATACATTTTAGCATAATACCGCGGAAATATTTTCCAAGCACCACACACGCGCACACACTTCTTTCTCGGCGCTTCCTTCCAGCCAAAAAAGTCGCAGAGCACAAGGTTCAGTTGTTTTTTGAGGGTTAGCACAAGGTTCAGTTTTGATATCCTCATGAGCGAAGCGTGTATGTCTAGGCCCATTAGGCGCCGGCCCATTTAGGTAGCAATACATTCCCTTACAGCCACACACGTGTTCTCTGCTCACTCCCCCCAGCACACAACCGCCGCCGCCGCCGGCTCTCCTCGTCTTCCACGCCGGCGAGCCAGGAGATGGACTCGCCGCCGGTCCCAAGCGAGCTCCTGGTAGACATCTTCCTCCGCCTCCCTGACCCAGCCGACCTCGTCCGCGCCTCCGCCGCCTGCGTCTCCTTCGGCCGCCTCGTCGCCGACCGCTCCTTCCTCCGGCAGTACCGCAAGCTCCACGCACCGCCCCTCCTCGGCGTTCTCTTCGGACGCACCGAATTCAAGCCCGCCATCGCGCCGCACCCCTCAGCGCCGGCAGCCAGCGCCGTCGCCGTCGCCGCCGACTTCTCCTTCTCCTTCCTCCCCGCCCCCGCCAGCGACTGGGTCGTCCAAGACATCCGCGACGGCCGCGTCCTCCTTGGCAAGGACTACTTCAGCGACAGCACCGGCAACCGTAAGGAGATCGTGGTGTGCGACCCGTTGCACCGGCAGTATCTTGTGCTTCCCCCAATCCCGGACGAGCTATACAGAGAGGTCTTCTTGGCACGGCACACCTTTCTCGTCCCGCCGGCGGGAAGTGCTGACACGGAAGAGTCAGCCTTCAGAGTGATCTGGATGGCACGGCGCCGACAAAGACTGGTCGCCATTGTCTTCTCTTCCAGCACCGGCCAGTGGCAAGATGGTCCATCGTGTAGCTGGAGCAATTCATTTGACTGCTTCATACTTGTGCCAGGGATGATTAACTTCGCCAGTCCGCAATACGCTTATGGGTGCTTCTACTGGGTGACAGATCGCAGTAGGAGCCGGCATAAGCTGCTGTGCTTGACACCATAAATATGGAGTTCTCCATTGCCGATGTCCCTCTCGAAGCCAAAGGTTCTCATTCTATGAATATAGCCATTGTGGAGGCAGGGGAAGGCAGATCTGGGATGTTTGTGCGTTCTGAAAACGTGCCTGAGTTCAGTTTTGTCATTAGGCGAAACAGCGGTGTGAGTCCCAGCCCGTGGCAGTTGGAGAAGACAATCTCACTAGGTATTTGGTACGCTTTCGCTGGTTCAGCAGGGAGTCAGCTGTTCCTAATCAGTAAGGGAAACTATTTCTCATTGGATGTTAAGACATTGCAGCTTGAGAAGATCTGTGCTTCAGATTTGTTACAGCCGCGAGCATATAGCAACTTTCCGCCATCATTATTGTCGTCACCGACAGTAGCAAATGGTAAACTTGATAATGCATCTAGTTATCTACTTCCCCTGCTTGTGTGATCTGGTTCTTCGATAGTTCATTATTGTGATTGGTAACTCTTGTTTACATGGTTTGGTAATTATTACCCTTTTTGTGCTTATGACAGAGCTAGCAAGACTCAGCAACATAGTTCAACGCAATTGAATAACAAGTAAAAGAAAGGAATTGGCTTACACACTCTGATAATCATTCTTGAGGCGTTGTGGAATGATATAAAACACTGAATCATCGTAATTATTTTGGAGAATTGTTTTGATGGTCAAGTTATTAGAGAAGGTTACTAGATTAAAACCATTTTCACCTTTGGATTGTTTTACCTTGCAAACAATCATTCGGGACTTTCTTGTATATGTCAATCGATAAAAGATGGAAAAGTTTATTAGAGAAGGTTATGATTTTCGTTTGGTATAAATCTGCATAAATTTTGCATGCTTGCAACTAAGAGGCTGAGCCACACTATTTCATCTTCTGTATATGATATCGATATGAGTAAAACTGAAATAATGAGCTAAATTAGTTTCTGAGTGAACCATTCCATTTCTTTTTTGCTAATTAGAGGCAATGCATCCATGTTTTTGGACAGTTCAAACTGTCACCTGCCTGCGGATGTAAATCATAGGATGGCAGAGGACACACATAGTTCCTTGCTTGCATCCAGGGACCCCTGTGTGTTTTCCCCTCAGTGACCGAACTTACAAATTTTTCATAGCTAATTTGTGTTGAAATGGGACAGAAAGCTACCCATTTTTTGCCACTAAGTTTCTGTAAGGATGCATTTTTCTATGTTTGCCTAGCTATGTATTGCACCTTACATTGGAATGACGGTAATAAAAGCATGTGTTTGCACATATCTGTTTCAAGGTCTTTTGTGGTCAATATAATGGGACAAATGGGTAAAAAAACTTCTGTGGTTCGTTTTAAGCCTCTGTATTTCATTTCAGTTTTCTCCCTGTGCGTTTGCTGTAAGCAATTTACTGGTGCTGCTGCCTTATACTAATACATATTTGTTTTATTTCGCTTTGCTCGCAATCAAGGAGGAGATGCAATCAAGGAGGAGATGCTGGAGGAGAAGGAGGAGATGCTGGAACAAGGTTGCGCTGCAAGCTCAAGTGCAGTCACCATGGTCAGAATAGCACTGATGAAATGGTGGAGATCAGGCTGATGCGTTGAGGAGTAGACATGGTGCCAGCGTTGCGATGCAACTCAGACAATTGGCCACTAAGTTGGTCAGTGGCGGAGCTGGCATAGTAACGTTGGGTTCAGGTGAACCCAATAAAATTCATCCATTCCCCATCAATTAGTCCTTTAAGATTGGTTATTAGGGGAAGAATACACCATAAGTAACGTACATGAACCCAATAAAGTTATGCTCTAGATTCGCCCTTGAAGTTGGTCTGCTTTTGCCTCTGTTGTGGTCTGTAACTAATATGGTCATCCAGAAAGGGTAGAAACCTGGAGCCCTCTTCTCATTTGCCTTGATCCGTTGGTGTTTTTTTTTGTCGGATAAGGTAGCGAGTGCATAAGGACAAGAATTAAAAGTAAGCGGTGGTCTTGTTGCCACCGCTACAACTGCATGTTTGTGTAATGGAGTTAGTTGGGTATTTGGAATTAGGAAGAAAGGCTGTTACAGTGTGCTGCTTGTGCAAGCAACATAATGTCGTTTTCTTTGATGATCAACATGCTTGAAGGAAAAAAGCCTCTTGGTTTTCATTCTTGCAACCAGATGGTGATCACTTGTTTGTTCTGTTCAGCAATTTGAGCCGAGCTCTTCAAGAACAGAGTATTCTACTCATATTTGGTTCGGAACCATCTTTTGCAGTTGAGCCGGAATAAAATCTTGGGGGTTGTAAACCATATATACGAGGAACCTGTAGCGGGATTAGCAAGTTCATGTGTACTAATTTTCAGAATGAAATCGTATCACCCGGCCGCAAATTAATAATAATATAGCTTCGAACGTTATATGGAGCGTCGGCATACATAAAGAAGCGCAGCCTGAACCCTGAACACGTTTCCATTCTTGCAGAATAAAAAGCCTCTTGATTTTCATTCTTGCAGCGGATTTGGGCGATGATGGTATGACTGTCTAAAAATAAAAGATCTTGCGTTGGCCTAGCGACACAATAGTATGCGTGTCTGCACACTGAAGCCAATCTGTTGGTTACTCGTTCGTCCTGTTCAGCAATCTGTTGGTTTTTTTTACCCCTCTAAAAAAAACTGTTGGTTCTTTTTTTTTAGGCTTCAGCAACTTTATTGTTCAGCTATGAATATTACAAAGAGCGTCGCGGCAACACTCAGAGCAATAATATGATAAAATTAAACACCGAACTATTCGACTCGACGAGTTAAAATGAGTTCTTAAGTATTAAGCAAACAACTAATGTGACAAAATGTCACCGATGACATGTCTTGGGCCAGCTTCTTAACATCTTACACGACAACGCCAAGAGGAACAATCACGCAAGGAAGATCCAATGCGCTGGATCACCGACAAACAATCAGAGGCAAGGATGACCTTGTGCAACCCTTCATCTCGGGGCGAGGGTCAATGCACATCTCACCGCAAGTGCTTCGACAAAATAAATTGGCTGCAAATAACTCCCCTTGCTGTAATCTCAAACTCCCCGACAACGGCGACAGAAGAACCAAAGTTTATCGAAGCAACAGGAGTTGAGAAGCGGCAAAGTTTGAAGTGGACCTACAAGCAAAGGCACAAAATCTCCTTGTCCCCAGCATTTCAAGAAGATTATCAATCTTTTCGTCTCGCTAAAATAAAGGGTTAAAAGTATAGTGTGGAAAATAACAGCAAACGGTAATAGTTTAAAAATTGACTAGAAAGCAAACAATGGTGAAAAGTGTGTAAACGAGGTCATAAACAGTGTAAAAAGATGGACCGGGAGCCATCGTATCAGTAGTGGCATATCTCCTTTCATAGAAACATTGTTGGGTGAACAAATTATAGTTAGGTAATTCATAGAATTATGATGGTTCTTATCTTGGAGAAAATCGTTATGTGATCTCTTGGAATATTATGTGTAAGCTAGTTGGTATGCCTGAAGATTTATGATTGACCAACAAATTTTTACCAGTTCAAGCTGGTTCTTTGTTCTTTCATTTCTGATTGTGTTTCTGCTTACCTTTCTACGTACCAAGAACAAAAATAGAGAGTAAATAATATCTTTCTAGAGAGTAATTATATTGCTTGTTAAAATTCTTAGTGAGCAACATCGTGCATGCATCAAATTGGTTCATTCATATATATGAATACTTCGTTTCCATGTCTTCATTGGTTCAAGTAGACAAGTAGTATTTTTCTTATTTGTCATGTGCAATTGCTCCTTAATGTAGTTGATCTACTGTGTGTTTTGACTTAATATGTAGCTTATACGGTTTTATCCAGCTCTTTGCCATCACCTATCAGCATACATTGGCTTTATGTACACAAGTTTGGCTTTATGTGCTTCTCATCAATGCATTTTGTGATTGTTGAGGGACCTCCGGGAGAATTTAGCAGGTGTGATCATTGTGACATCATTTAATCAATTAAATCATGTTTACTCTTGAAAACCTCATTACTTGGCCACAGTACGTCTGTGGTATCAATAGAAATTCGAGGGAGTGAAACATCAAATGGGTAGCTGAACGGTGCCCGGTCGTCTTAATAGTTCCCCTTGCTCAACATATAATGGCACGGAGAAATACCACTATGCAGATTCAAAACATAGACTTCGAGACGGTCAAACTTCTGTAATTTTATTTTATTTTCTGACAAGAAACTTCTGTAATTTTAACATGTACTTCCATATAGATCATTCTAAATATTTTTTTGCATTAGGCTACCAAATCATTTTAGCATAACAAACTCGTATAGGCCCATTAATGGCGCCGGCCCATTTAGATAGCAATACACTCCCTTGCAGCCACACACGCGTTCTCTGCTCACTCCCCACAGCACACCACCGCCGCCGCCTCCAACCACCTCTCCTCGTCTTCCTCGCCGGAGAGATGAACTCGCCGCCGGTCCCAGGCGACCTCCTGGTCGACATATTCCTGCGCCTCGCTGACCCAGCCGACCTCTTCCGCGCCTCGGCCGCCTGCGTCTCCTTCGGCCGCCTCGTCGCCGACCGCTCCTTCCTCCGGCAGTACCGCAAGCTGCACCCACCGCCTCTCCTCGGATTCCTCGACCGAGACCAAAACTTCCACCCCGCCGTCCCGCCTCACCCCTCCGCGCCGGCAGCCAGCGCCGTCGCCCTCGCCGCGGACTTCTCCTTCGCATTCCTCCCTGCCCCCGCCAGCGACTGGGTCGTCCAGGACATCCGCGAGGGCCGCGTCCTCCTCGACAGGGCCGCCGACAACTCCAATGGAGAACTCTTCACGGAGATTGTGGTGTGCGACCCCTTGTACCGGCTGTTCATCCTCCTTCCCCCAATCCCGGATGACCTAACGACTACGGTGGAGCGCCCGCGCCGGAGAACATGTAACCGTTTCTGCGAGACTTTCCTCATTCCCCCAGCTGGAGACGAGGCGGAGGAGACTTCATTCAGAGTGATGTGGGTCGTGCACTGCGAAGCTAAGCTCGTCGCCTTTGTCTTCTCTTCTAACACCGGACACTGGCAAGCCGTTCCGTCACGGAGTTGGACCAGCTTGTTTGCAGGCTTGGTTTCAGTGGGACGTGGGTCTCTCTTCCACATTCGCCAACAAGCTTATGGCTGCATATACTGGATGCTGAAGTCGGACGTAGAAAAGAAAATGCTAGTGTTCGACACCCAGAGGATGGAATTCTCCACTGCTGAGCCCCCAATTGAAGCCAGAGATGCATCTTTTTGTCATATAACCATGGCAGAGACAAGGGAAGGCAGGCCTGGGATGTTTGTGCTCAAAATTTGCTCTTCTGAATCTGAACTCAGTTATAGCATTAGGCAACATGATGGTGGGAGTTCCAGCCAGTGGAAGAAGAAAATAATATCGTTGGGCTCTTGGTACGTGTTAATAGGTTCAGTGGAGAGGTACTTGTTTCTGTATCATCAGTTGCGAGGCTATTTCACGCTGGACATCAAAACATTCCAGCTTGAGAAGCTGTGTGATGGAAAGCCTGGCATTGCTTGGCGGCACGCATATAGCAACTTCCCACCATCACTGCTATCGTCACCGAGAATATCAAGTGGTAAACATGCCGTCGTGTCCAAGTTATCTTCTTTCTATCACCCATGTTGTCTGATGCTTGATCTTCTTTATTGTGATTGTAATTCTAGTTTACATGATTTGGTAGTACACCTACATTTCATAGAATAATCCAATTACCATCGTAAGGCAAGTACACAAGTAAGAAACACTAGCCTGCAACAATTGATTTGGAGAAATGTTTTTTGTGGTCAAGCTAATGGATAAGAAATATCAGTTCAAATCCAGTTAAACTTTGGAATGTTCAATTGAAGAACTCCTTATCTTTTGTTCTTTTATATTCATAGATAACAAGGCAGAGAGGTCTTTCTTTTTTATCATCTTTACACCTATAAATTTATCTCATGATGTTGATTGGACATAAATGTGCATAACTTATATGGTTGCAAATAAGAGGCTGAGCATCGGTACCACTAATACTTCTTGTGTATATGATATGTGCAAAGTTGAAGCAGCAAACTTGATATATTTTGCTCAATAGACTTGCCATTCAAATAGCAAAAACAGCTTATGCTTAGAGAACGTCTGATTTGGAGTCAACTGGGCACTCATGTTTGTTTGGGTAGTTTAAACTTCTCAACTGCCTCTAACTCAATCTTTTAGTCAAGGCACATGCCATATTATAGTAATCAGTTTCTCCGTGATGACAGAGGACACACATAGTTTCTTAATTGTCCGAAGTGAAGTTAAAAGTTTGGCGAGTTTAGGTAATTTATGAACCTTACAACATGAAAATACCATTTTTATGACTTCATGTTCTTCTAGCATTCATCTTTATGTTTTACATGCCTTTGTCTGGATATTTGTTTCAACTTGTACTGCAATTTACACTTCTCAGCAGATAAAACTAAGTGAGACTTTGAGGTCGATAAAACCAGTTTGCTCAAAGGTTGATTTCCCATGTATTCTGTGTGGTTTTTTTAGTCCAAATATTTCATCTCATCTATTCTACTTCCATCCCCTGCTTTTTCCATAAGCAATTTACTGAGTACTGCCTAGTAATATCTGCATCTTGAACATTTGCGTAACTTTGAGATATTGGGCAGGTGTTGGGAACGGGGCTGAGACGCTGGAACAAGGCTGCGCTGCAAGTTCAAGCGCATAATAGTGCTGTTGGGAATGCTGGAGGTCAGGCTGATGGGGAGATGATTATAGATGGTCCCGAGGTTGCGACACAACTCGCCAGTTGACCACGAAGTTGGTCTGTTTTTCCTCTGTTTTGGTCTGTAATATGGTCACCTAGAAGGTTAGAAACCTGGAGCATTTATCGTGTATGCATTTATCCGACTGTGATTGGCTCGTTTGTTCGTTGGATGAGGTAGCGAGAGCATTAGCGATTTTTAGTTTCCTCCGAATCATTAGGTTAACTATGTGAGAAGTCAAGTAGATCTTGTTGTATGTATTCTACAACTCCCAAGTTTGTGGAGTGCCGCTTGCGACTTGTGAACTAGTCCTAGAGGATATATTAGAAATCAGTTTTCTTGTGCTTATCTACTCTATTGCTTACATTCATTTCAGATTTTTTGATATCTCATTGGAGTTTAATTTGTGTGCCTTTGAATGGTCTGCTCGTTTTGGCAGATATGTAAAAGAAGTGAGAGTGACCCGTGTGGAATGAAAATAGTGAGGTATCACGAGAGCGAACATATTTGCTCTTCCTCTTCTCTTCTTCATGTTTTTTTTTGGCGAAAAGATGAGGTATGATTGTTGATTCACTCCATATACTTGACAGCTGGGTATCTCCACACCCTGTGGGCTTCTTTTGTTAGAGCATCAAATCATTTGACAGTACGCGGAGGTACATCTTATATTGGCTTCCGTTGTTACCCAGAAAGCATGGATGTGTGTTACTTCTGCAAAAACTCTACAAACACCGGAGAAGGATATCGCTGTAATTTGTGCCCCTCAAACAATTGAACTATTTCAGATAGTTTCTGTAACAAAACATAGTATTTCAATCTTGAACTAGTGCTTATTTTCAAGATATCGACCGATATTTTGATAAACTGAGTGATTTATCGCTTACCGGTGTTTGATCCATAAGATAAATCGGCCGATACGCCGATAAATCGGCCGATTTACCCCTTATCTTGAGTTGGCTGATAAGTCCCCGATAAACAATATCCCCAACATTGCTTATCTAAAACCTTGATGGAGTGTTTACAAACTTACAATGTCATGGCCGCCATTGGCGGAGTTTCAGGTCTCAATTAGGCCAGCCAGAGTGGTGGTATCTTCCTTGACACTTACTTTCACTCCCCGGAGCCCGGACCAATCGGGCTTCTTCTTGACGCATTGAAGGGCTCCTCCTCCTCTGGCTTGTCCTCCTCGTCCTCCATGTCCCCCCCTGGCCATGGCGCATGGGCCACAAAGTATGAGCAGTGGCTCATTGTGCCCCGCCTCGAACTATCGGACCCATAGATCGGAGCAGATGGCGTACGCCAGATCGTCAAGAAGATCCGGCTGGAGGAAGGGACGACGTCGTTGTATCTCCCGGAAGCGTGCCCGCTCAGAACGGGGAAGGGCCGACACCGAAATGCGGTGACGATTTAGATACCAGACGCTCGCAAGGTACACATATTTGTATGTCACCGACTCGGCGATCTCCCAGAACAGTTGAGATCTGGCCCGGCCTAGGGCCTGCTCCCATGATAGTAACATTCAAGACTCTAATCTACTTTTTAGCCTTTGTTTCATCAAGATTAAGTAAATGTTCATGCACACTTGTTCCCCATGTTTTTCTCACGTTGCAAGCATGTTATCTCCTTGGCGGTGGGTTGCTTTTTGTGAAAGGGTATATGCTTGCTCACTGGAAATCCTAGTTTCGCAAACAACCTCAAAATACTTTCATAGTCGACAGTGCATGGTCACAATAAAATTCCGTTACTTTACAAGAGATAGTCTAGGCATCAGTAAAAAATATCTCTAATAAAGAAAATTTAGATATAGAGGAGAAAATATTTTTTTTAAGTTAACTTCATAGAGAATAGATGTTTGAGGCTAAATCCTAGATGGAACAAGACTCTAGGGCAAGACGGGCCTTCTTCCGAGCTTAAACAAAAATTTAAGGATGTCACTAGAAAATACTTAATGGACATGTTTTTATACTTGCAAGCACACGACATACAATGGCACGGTGTCGGTCATCTTAATTTTTCTCTTTCCTAGACATATAATGGCACGGAGAAATACCACTATGTAGATTCAAACACGACTTTGAGACTCTCAAACTTCTGTAATTTTAACATGTCCATATATATCGAGAGTGGCGAAATGTAGCCCGGGCTATATGTAGCCCGGGTTTTTGAAAAAATCGAATCTATATTTGTTTGATTCAAAAAATTCTAGAAATAATCATGGATGTATATAAAGTTGAGATCTACCACTACGTAAAGTTTCAACTCGAAATTCGTAATGCTCCGACCTACAGAAAAATGACAAAACTGGGAAAAATTCAAAATTTTCACACAATTGACTGTTCCAGATCTAGATCTGAGCATTTGTCTTTTTTCCCCAGCCGAAAATACGACGAATCTGTCAGTATAAATTTTCACAGATGTAGACCTAACATTATCTGCGTGCAGGAATATTTTGAGAATTTTTAGAAAAAAAAATGCAAATTCGGATTTTTTGAAAAAACGGGCTACATTTAGCCCGGGCTACATTTGAGGTTTTCGCATATATATCAGCCTACATAATTTTTTTAACATCACTCTACCAAAACATTTTAGCATAATACCGCGAAAATATTTTCCAAGCACCACACACTTCTCAAGTTCTCAACGCCTCCTTCCCGCCAGAAAGTCGTAGAGGCAAACAGAGCGGGAGATTTAATTTGTTTTCCTTATGGGCCAAGCGTGTATGTTCAGGCCCATTAATCGGAGCTGGCCCATTTCGATAGCAATACACTCCCTCACAGCCGCAGACGCCCTCTGCTCACTCCCCACTATAGCTGGCCAAACGGGCCGGGCCAAACGGGCCGGCCCGAAGCACGCCTTTTTTGCCCCGACACGAGCACGGCACGGCACGACCTAAATGGGCCGCGGCACGGCACGACCCCGTTAGTGCTTGGGCCGCTCCTCGATTTGAAGCACGCGGGCCGGCACGGCACGACACGATTAGCTATTTTTTATATTTTTTTAGATTTTATAGCTATTTTTACCTATTTTTTGAATTTTATAGCTATTTTAACTTATTTTTTAATATTTTATAGCTATTTTTCATGGGCCGACCGTGCCGTGCCGGGCCGCCGTGCCCGAGCTCAGCCCTTGGGCCGGCACGGCACGGCACGAATGCAACCGTGCCGCTCGCGTGCCGTGCCGTTCGCGGGCCGTGCCGAGCTCGGCACGCGACGTGCCGTGCCGTGCGGCCCGTTTGGCCAGCTATACTCCCCACAGCAACAGCCGCCGCCGCCGCCGACCACCTCTACCACGCCGGCGAGCCGAGGGCAGCCAGGAGATGGACTCGCCGCCGGTACCAGACGAGCTCCTGGTAGACATCTTCCTCCGCCTCGCTGACCCAGCCGACCTCGTCCGCGCCTCCGCCGCCTGCGTCCCCTTCCGCCGCCTCGTCGCCGACCGCTCCTTCCTCCGGCAGTACCGCAAGCTGCACCCACCGCCTCTCCTCGGGTTCCTAGAAGTAATCCGTGGACGCCACCCCGCCAAGTTCCACCGCGCAGCCGCGCCGTACCCCTCTGCATCGGCTGCCAGGGCCGTGGCCCGCGCCGCCGACTTCCGCTTCTCCTTCCTCCCCGCCCCAGCCTGCGCCTGGGTCGTCCAGGACATCCGCGACGGCCGCTTCCTCCTCCACAAAGATGAAACCGTCTTCTTCAGAGAGATGGTGGTGTGTGACCCCTTGCACCGCCGGTACCTCTTGCTTCCCCCGATCCCCGACGACCTCACCGCCTCCGTGGAGGAGCTGTTCCCTCTAGGACTGAAATTCGTGGGCCAGATCTTCCTCGCCCCTCCGGAGGCCGACGATGAGGCTGCTTTGGAAGAGACGTCCTTCAGAGTGGTCTGGATGGCGCAGTGCAAAGCCAAGCTCTTCGGCTTTGTCTTCTCTTCCAGCACCGGACAATGGCGAGCCGTCCCTTCCCAGCGTTGGACCAGTTTGTTTGCTGGCTTGCCGTTGTTAAGAGGCACATTCTTCCGCTCTCGCCAATACTCGTGCGGCTGGTTCTTCTTGAGGCCAGATCTTGGCGAACAAAGGTATATGCTGGTGCTCGACACTCGGATCATGGAGTTCACCTTTGCTGAACCCCCACCCGAGGCCAGATCTCTTTTCACTTCGGCTATGGGCATGGTGGAGGCAGGGGAAAACAGGCCCGGCATGTTTGTGCTTATAGGCGGTGAGTCTGCCCTCAGCTATTACCTTGGAGGGAGTTGTTTGAGCCAGTGGCACAAGGAGAAAACAATCTCACTGGATTCTGAGCACATCCTCGTATGTTCAACCCAGAGGTACTTGCTCCTGTATAAGCCATCGCGCGGCTTTCAAACACTGGACACCAAAACATTCCAGCTTCAGAAGATGTTTAATGCTTCAGTGTATAACTTCGATGAGCTGCGCGCGTATACCAGCTTCCCACCATCATTCTTGTCGTTACCGACGATATCAAGTGGTAAACTTTCCAAGTTATCCCCTACTCTTTAATCATCACACACCTTGTTTGATACGCCTGATGGTTCATATTGTGATTGTTATTTCTTCTCTACACGACTTGATAGATGTTACTTCTTCTGAGTTTCTGGCAAGGCTATCAAGCTCAGGAGCACGATTGTGATTTATCTCTTTAATTTATTTTCCATTTTAAGTAATTAAATTAGTAAAACAAGAGATATTGCACATTATAATTAGCATTCTGTAGGACTCATGGAATGTAAAATCACTAGATGGAAACAATGGTTTCGGAGAAATTGTTTATGTGGTCAAGATAATGAGAAGCTATATCTTTGAAACAGGTATAAAAGCGCGCCTTATCATTATCATCTTTGCATTTATAAATTATGATGTTGATTTGACATAAATCTGCATCACTAGTATGGCTGTAAATAAGAGGCTGAGCCATTGCTACCACTAACACATCACATGTATCTGCCATGAGAAAAAATGAGGTGGTGAGTTTTTGCTAAATGGACTGGCCATTTAATTAGCAAGAAGAGCTTGTGGTCAGGAACCGTTTGATTTGATATCAGCTGGGCATCATTATTTGCTTAGACAGTTTGAACTTCTCACCTAATTGTCTCTGTCCGTATATCAAGGTATATGCCAAATGCAAGCAATCAGCTTTTGTAGGATCACAGAGGACACACATAATTTGTTGATCGTCGCTGCTGAAACTCCGCATTGTTTTATCTTCGACACAAGTTAGAAATTTTGCAACTACTAGGTAATTTATGAAGTAATGCAACACAAATCTACCATCTTTCTATAACTTTAGGTTCTTTATGTTTATCTCGCTACTTATTTCAACCTGTACAACAAACTGCATAGGTCAACACATAAAAGCCAGTATTTGAATCTCTGGAAACAATGTTACCAGTTGGAGGATAAAAACTGAAGCGTACAAAGATCGATTTCCCATGTATTAGTTAGGTGTGGTTTGTTTTAAGTCCTAATATTACATCTCATCTATTCGAATATTTTGCTTTGTCATGTGCTTTTTCCGTAAGCAATTTGCTGAGTAGCGCCCTGTAAAAGGGCCAACCTTGTGTTCCTCTTTGCTCACAAGCTCTTGAAGTCTACAGCTTGAACATGTGTGTAACTTGAGAGATATTGGGCAGGTGCTGAGATGAGGAGACGCTGGAACAGGGCTGCGCTGCAACCTCAGGCGCATAGTCACTAATACCATGGTCAGAATAGTGCTGATGCAAATGCTGGAGGTCAGGCTGATGCGTTGCTGGTTAGAGATGGGGCCAAGGCTGTGACACAACTCGACCATTGACCATGAAGTTGGTCTGCTTTTGCCTCCGTTTTGGTCAGTAATGTGGTAACCTGGAAGCGTAGAAACCTGAGTGTTCATCCTGTATGCCTTGATCTGACTCTTTTTTGGCACGTTTGTTAGTCGGATGATGTTGCGAGAGCATTAGCGATGTTAAGTTTCCTCAGAATCATTAGTTTTTTTTGTTGCATTGAGAATAATTAGGTTAACAAAGACCATGTGAGAGCCTGAGAGGTGAAACTAAGTGCGATCTTGTTTTGTATGTATGTCTACATTTGTAGAATGAAGACTGTCCGGTATTCAGAATCAATGACTAGTCCCGGAGGATATATTAGAATGCTTATCTACTCTCTATTAATTACATTCATCTCAGATATTTCGATATGTCACTGGAGTTTATCTTGCGTGCCAGTTGATCCGACCATGATCGTGCGTTTTGCTGGACAATGTATGTAAAAGACCAGTGTTTTGATTAAGTCTCTGTAAGAAGTTTGAGTGACGGATCTGGTTGTATATATATACAACCAGAAAAGTCACGGAGGATATGTAAAAGACCATCTTTGCTCTTCCTTTTCTCCATATTGTTTTTGGTTGAAAACATGAGGTATCATTGCTGAGTCACTCCATCTATCCTTCATTGTTAGTTAGTTCTCCACATACTGTCACTATTTATTGGAGCATCGAATGATTTGGCAGAAGTGACCATAAATGGAGCTTAGAATACCCAAAAGATGTGGTAAGCAGATAGTCCAACCTAAAATTGCAAGAGTAATTGTGCAACCATTCACCGAACAATATCAAAAAATAATCGTAGGATCCAGAGTGACAGTATGTGGAGCCTACAGCAACCAGCTTCAGCAACAATATTAAAGAAAGCACGGCTGTTGTGTTACCTCTGCAAAAAAAAAAAAAAAAAACTCTAGAGAGTGGCGTTTTGACTCCAGAGCTGATATGTTCCTGCTAGACCTTTTTTTAAATCAAAGTAGTAAAAAAATTCAAAAAATTCTGAACAAAATTGCAGATGAACGTATGTTCATCATACATGCCAAGTTTCGTGATGAAAAGGTATGTGTAGTCACATTTGTATAATATTGACCTCAACGAAATTTGAGATATGTAACAACACAGACTCACTATTACCACAGGTTGTATGTGTTATGACTGCAATTTGCAATACAAGTTGGAAACTCATTGATCATTATCACCTGCTACTCTCCCCACCTTATCCGGGAGACAAACACACTGATCATTATCAGATCAAGGCCAGGTTAATCCTAGTCACCACACACAGACTCAGAAGAAACAGAGAGCGCTGGCAAGTGAACATCTTCAGGATGCATCTTAAGCATGTACTAACCTGCTAATGGTGCCAAAAGCTTTTGTGTGTCTGCTAGCTGTGAGGCCTAAGCAGGACAGGTACTGATAAACAAAGAGTACATAAGTGCTGCAAGCAATTTTTTAACAGATCCTCTTGGCCATTCGCCTAAACTCAGCACTTGTAGCAGTAGCAAATTTTTAACAGATCCACTTGGCCTTTTGCCTAATCTCGTGCATAGATTGACAGGCATACAACAAAGTCACAGTCACATTGACTGTTTACATAGTCTTAGTTAACCTACTGATTGTGCATAAACTTAATGCTCTCTTGCTACCTTATCCGGCAAACACGTCAACCGTTGTCAGATCAGGGCAAACAAGAGAAACTCCAGGCACGGGATAAAGCTTGATTCATGATGACCATACTGCAGCCAAACAGAGCCAAAACACCCTACTGCCGACCAGCTTAGTTGTTGATTGTCTTGAGTTGTACCACAGCATCAAGAACATCTCCATTCCTCGGCCTACATCAGCACTACTCTGACGGACGCGGTGACTCTGCGCTTGAGGTTGCAGCACAGCCTTGTTTCAGCATCGCCTTCTCAGCCCCTTCTTCAACACCTGCCCAATGTCTCAAAATTAAGTAAACTTAAATTGCAGATATACAAGAGCTTGTGAGCAAACAGGAACAGGAGGTAGGCCTTAGTAATCAGGCAACACTTGCTTACAGGAAAAGCACAGCAAGGAAATCTTATGGTAGGGCATAAATCAAACGACATGCTTTATAATACACGGACAGTTTTTAAAGCATGTAAGCATAGACAAAAGAATCCCTAAAAGACTTAAAGTTGTAAAACAATTGGCAGCTTTGTAGTCCATGACTTCACAAATTACCTCGTACACCATAACAATTTTCTATATAGGAGTGGAAAACAAACTCAAGGGTCACAGTATGACAGTAGCAACAATCAACAACTATAATAGTGTGTGTCCACTTTCATCCTAATGACATGATTCACTGGCATGTGTGCCTTGAGGGACCGAGAATCTGAGATGGAGACAGATGAAAAGTAAAAACTGTCGAAAAAAACATGGGAGCATTGCCTTTAATTTATCTTGAGAACTTGATTGCAAAGCAAACAGTTCCCAAGCACGAGCTGGCAGGCTGTTTTTGCTACATGAATGGCAAGGAGCAACTTGTTTCAGAAAATTCCCTTGAAAATTGATCGAGCTTACCACTTCAAAATTTCTCATATCATATATACTATTATAAGATGCACTACTGCAACCATACCAGTAATGCAGACTTAGTACAAATCAACATCATGAGATAAATTTATAGTTGTAACCATGACCAACTACAAGTGTCCTGCCTCATATCTATCAACAAAGAAGTATACAAGATAAGTCCGATTGACTGAATCTAAATATTTCTAGATTGAGAGAGTCAAAAGGTGAACTGGTAGCGATGTCCTGATTTAAACGTGTAACTCTTCTCCTTAGCTTGGGCACTTATAAATAATGTGATCTAGAGTTTTTTTTAAATTGAACAAGGTCTCAGGAATGTTTTAAAAATTAAACGAGGTCTCAAAGAATGCTGCTAATATCCTTTCTTTTACTTATCTACTAATTAAATTGAAATGGTAACTAGATGCCTAGACTCTAAAACATACAAACAATTAAATCACAGTTATGTTCCTGAGCATGATCTGGATTTGCTACAAGCACATTAAAAGTACCAATCACAATTGAACTCTCAAGCATCCGATCAGATAAGTAGGACACAACAGAAAGTTTACCGCTTGATATTGTTGGTGTCGACAATAAAGATGGTGGGAAGTTGCTATATGTGTGCCCATATGGGATGTAGGAGTTGGAAACAAAAACCCTCTGAAGCTGAAATGTCTTGACATCCAGCGAAAAGCAGCCTCGATCAAGCGATGCGCTTCCCTGTTGAAAAAGAAACAAGTGCCTCCCCGCTGAACCCATGACCGAGAAATTAAAATCCAGTGAAACTGTCCTATCGAACCGCCAAGGACTAGAATTCACACAGTTGTCCTGCCTGATACTATAGCTGAAGTCATTTCTGTCTTTTGGACGACAAAATATCCCGGTCCTGCCTTCTCCTGCCTCTACAATGAATATATCCAACACATGAGCAGAACCTTTGGCTTCGGGAGGGGCAACGACAATGGAGAAGTCCATCCTTTGGGTGTCAAGCACCATCAAAAATTTCCTGCAATTCGTCGCCCAGTAGAAGCACCCATACGCGTACTGAGGACCGGGGAAATTAGGTGTCCCCGGCAACTTTAAGAAGCGGCCAAATGAATCCCTCCAGCTATGCGATGGACCATCTTGCCACTGTCCGGTGCTAGAAGAGAAGACAATGGCGACCAGTTTATCTCCCCGCCGTGCCATCCAGAACACTCTGAACGCTGTCTCTTCCTCCTTGTCAACACTGCCCGCTGGCGGGACGAGGAAGATGTGCCGTTGAATATAGACCTCTCTGAATAGCTTGTCCGGCACAGGGGGAAGCAGAAGATATTGCCGGTGCAAGGGGTCGCACACCACGATGTTGAAGCTTCTGCCAAGGAGGACGCGGCCGTCGCGGATGTCTTCGACGACCCAGCGGCTGGCGGGGGCGGGGGCGAGGGCGGGGGCGGGGAGGACCCGGCCGTCGCGGATGGCTTCGAAGACCCAGCGGCTGGGGGTGGCGGGGGCGTATGCTGGGAGGAAGGCGAAGGAGAAGTCGGCGGCGAGGGCGACGGCGCTGGCTGCCGGCGCGGAGGGGTGAGGCGGGACGGCGGGGTGGAAGTTTCGGGCTTGGTCGAGGAAGCCGAGGAAGGGCGGGGCGTGGAGCTTGCGGTACCGCCGGAGGAAGGAGCGGTCGGTGACGAGGCGGCGGAAGGAGACGCAGGCGGCGGAGGCGCGGGCCAGGTCGGCTGGGTCAGGGAGGCGCAGGAATATGTCTACCAGGAGCTCGCCTGGGACCGGCGGCGAGTCCATCTCCGGCGAGGATTAGCTGTCTGGCGGCGGCGGATCTGTACTAGCTGTCGCGTTGGGGGAGTGAGCAGAGCAGAGCACTGTGCTGTCTAATTTGGGCCAGCGCCATAAGTGGGCCCGGAGATAAATGCTTGGCCCATGAGGAAACGAATTAAACCTCCCGCTCTTTTTTCCCATGAGAAACTCTGTGCGCGTGTGGGGATCGAAAAATATTACAAATTTACAATTGGAGAAGTTCGATCGTCTCAAAAATCGTGTCTTCAATCTGCATTGTTGTGTAGTACTCCCTCCGTTCCGGAAATAAGATGTTAAAGGATTCCTAGTACAACTTCTGGCACGTTACGAGTTTTTCCGCGTTTCTGATTTTGCCCATCCACGCCGACAGGGTCGTACTCACATCTCACTCGCCTCTCTAACGCGCCGCTCGCTCTCACTTTCTCCTCTCCCGCATCTCGCCGCTCTTTGCCGCACCGATCAGGGTAAACTCAGCAATGCATAGCGAAGCTTACCGAACAGTGGTATTGCTGGTTGACATACACTACTAAAGAATCATTAACTTCCGGAGAGATGTCGTTCGACATGTTACTAACCTTAATTTGCAGAGAGTACAGTTACAGCTAGAACAAATTATTGAATTTCTAATTATTAATTCAGTAATGATGTAGGATTTAACCAAAAAAGATGATTCCTCTCTTTTTGTAAATCACCAATCATAATATGCAGCGAGCCTAATATTGTCTAAATCGACGAGATCATTCACATTGATATAAATCATCAGAATTTAACACGTACCTCAGGAATGTCTGAGATTGAACTTGTCATTATTTCGCCAGCTCGAGAATCAACATCGCTGGCATCTTGTTGACTTGTTTCACCCGTCGAGGCAATCATCTGACGACCTGCGACACAAAGAGCATCGACATGAATAGAAGAAAAGGCACCCCCAATCTCTTCAACAATCACTTCCCAAAATTAGCTTTTCATCTTCTAAGAAACCTATGCAGGCCTGAAATTCCCTGTTGCTTGCTGCAGAAATTAACGGAACCAAATAAGGAGCTGGATTTGAGAAGATGAAGAAGACATCGACCCGCAAAGCCAAACATAACAGAGAGATGGCGATTGAGTTGTTAGAACAAAGGGACGGAAGGAGGCTTACGCCATTCTCGGATCTTGCGGCGACGCCGCCGCCGGGCGCCCCCCATGGACGTAGACGACGTACAGTGTCTTCCGCTCGGGATCACTTGAGATCTCTTTGAACTCAACTTCGACCCAACGGGCAGCGGCTATCTATTCCGTGGAGTCCGCATGTTTTTTCTTCTTTTGAATAGATTGCTCCACTTTTTAGAGAAATTTACAATTATATAGAGCAAATATAAGTACATGTGGAATTTTTAATGATTAATTTATTTTTATAAAAATCGAGACTCAGTGCAGAAGCCAAAACACCAACGGCACAATCGTGCATGGGTTTGACTATCGTTTTAGGAGAAGTTGGGAAAAAAGAAGGGAAATAGTTTTGAAGTTTTGTACATGTTCTCAAAGCTTTTATGGCTTATGAGTTACGAGCCATCACGTAAGGTGTTATCTTCTCTATGCTAACTTACTTATTTTCAGGTTTCGGTTAAATAAAGATAGCACAGCCGATAAAAAAAACTTAGTCAAATGCAAACAATAGTCTGATTAAAAAAACAAAAGTTGCAAAAGTTACATGAAAACCAAAAGTCAGCTAGAGACCTCTTGTACTAAACAACTAAACTGGACAAACGGGCAACCAGTGTACAAACATGTCCTCAGGTACTAGCAGGACAAGTGGTGTGAATCACAATGACTTGAACTTCTTGCACCAGCCATTGTCGCTAAACAAACCATTCTCAAGAAACAAAATGCCGCTATCTTTCTCGACAAACAATAGAACAACAACTGTCGGATCAAGGCACGAAGATGAAAACACTCCAGGTCTCATCCTACTGGATGACCAGATTATAGACAAAAACAGAGCGAAAAGGAGACCAACACAACTCGTTAGTCAACTGTCAAGTTGTATCACAATCACAACACCGTCTCTAACTTAACAAATCACCCTGACCTTGCATCAGCACTATTCTGACCATGGTGGACTTGTGTGCTTGAGCTTGCATCAGAACCTCGTTTGAGCGTCTCCTTCTCGGCCAACCCCTTGCTCAACCCCTGCCAATGTCTCAAAATTACGCATATTCAAATTATACTTATTCAGGAGCTCGCCAACAAAGCAGGACAAATAGTAGGTCTTAGTACCGGTAGCAGCACTAGGTAAATTGCTTACTGGAAAAGCACAGGAAGAAAAGCTGAAGTGTACCCATTCTCCCGTTGGTACCATACTGACCACAGAAGAATTTGAAGTTGGAATATGTAGCCCGACAGTGGAACTTGCTTTTATGTGTTCATCACTGTCATGACAATGGAAGTTGGAATACATAGCCAGACAAGGGCATGCAAACATAGATGAATGAACCTCTTAGAGAAACTTAAGCCACCAAAAAATTGGTAGCTCGGTGTCCCATTTGAACATAAATTAGCTAATATAGTACAACATATCTAATTTCGTTCATTGTGCGAGATAATACTCAAGGATCCCAGTAGAAACAATCAACTAACTATGGGTGATTGGTTGCATCTGGCATGTGCCAGGAAGGACTGAGACAGAGGCAGGTGAAAACTTCAGACTGTCTAAGAAACATGGGCGCGCTGCTTGATTTTCAGCATTAGCACTACACTGACCATGGTGCAGCATAGCCTAGTTCCAGCATCTCTCTCTCTCTCTCTCTTGGCTCCTTAGTCAGCACACAATATCTCCAAATTACGCATTTCAAGTGTAGACACGCAAGAACTTGTGAGAAAAGGGGAACAGACAGTAGTCTTACAGAAAAACACGTGGAGCAAAACTGAAATAAAATACTAAGGCCTAAAACGAACCACACACAACAAATGGAGAGCCAACCTACTGAATTTTTTGTAAAAGGAGCTAAAAAGGAGCATCAACCACGTGCTGCGCACTGATGGTCGTCATAATTGCAGTTTCCAAATATAAAATGCCACCCCTTTTCCAAAAGCATCATCCTCATTGACCCTTGTGAAATCAAGCATGAAGGTGTCTTAGTCCTAATCTATTGACCATCAAACAACTCAGTTGCGTGCGACATGCGTATGCCAGCTAGGGAATTTCTCTGTAGCGATGGAGGTGCAGATAATTAATTAAACAAGACAGATCAGTACCACTAGAAGTAGTATACTCCTAATCAAAAGCCTTTCGGCGTGAGCGTTAGGTGAGAACTCAGAAGAGACTGATCGGTAATATAAATCGATGGAACCAGACAGGCCAATACTAGCTAACTGTAGATCCAACTAACAAGCATGGCCAAAATAACCATCTCGATGGTGGTAGCAATAGTAGTAATAGCAACAGTGATGCTGGTGCCGGCTCCAGGAGCAACATCGCCAGCTCCGGCATACAAGATCGGGATGCCCAACTGCACCACGTCGTGCGGTGGCGTGGAGGTGCCATACCCGTTCGGCGTTGGCCCGTCCACTAGCTGCTATCTGCAGCGGCCAGGGTTCAACCTCACCTGCGACACAAGCGTCGACCCCCCACGGCTGCTCCTCCCTGCAGGTGACCTCCGCGTGGAAAGCATCGACGATTCCGGGTTGGAGGTCTTCCACACCATCACCAGCCTCGACATCAGCACCAGCAGCACTGCATACATACCGCCGTCTAACTTGTTGCTGCTGGGCGGCGCTCTGCAGAGATATGGCGGTGCCGGGCCCTACAGGCTGCGGACGGCCTTCAACGAGCTTGTCGTCACAGGCTGTAATGTACAGGCGACGCTGCTCAGGAATAGAAACGTCACCGTGAGCAGCTGCTTCTCCTTCTGCTACGACGAGGACGATGACAACATTGACTGGGGGTCGCCACAGATGGTTGGCCGGGGTAAGGGGAAACAAAGCGACGTCGGCGTGCGATGCGCAGGGATAGCCTGCTGCCGCGCGCCCATCGTCACTAGCCTTCAGGATTACGGTGATGCCACCGCCGTGTACAGCATTAAGCTCGACTGGTTTGGCCAAAACAGCAGTGCCGACAGGGAGCGAGCTCCCGTGCGAGCGTTTGTCGCGGTGGAAGGGTGGTTCGATTACTGGCTCTCCAAAAGGCCCCGGCCGTCCCTGGATCATGGGCTGGAGGTTCTCGTTTATCTAGACTGGGAGGTGGTTGCCGACCAGAATTCCTCGGAATATTGCTCCTCCGCTGTGTGCAGCAGTGATCACAGCGTCTGTGTTAATCGTACAAGTGGATACCGGTGCAACTGTGATTCTGGTTACACAGGCAATCCCTACATCCCTGGCGGATGCCAAGGTACGTACCTAATCAATTTGTTTATACACTTTCTTAATTCATTAATTTCTTCTTTTGCTAGTGCTGAATGACATGCATGTGTTGGTTGGTTGGTTGGCTTCTGGCATGCTACGAGTAGTGTTATTCTACCGTTGGAGTAGTATATAAGTACTCTCTCCGTTCCAAATTAATTGACACACATTTGTCAAAATACGGATGTATCTAGACACTAAATAAGTATAGATACATTCGTTTTTGGACAAGTGCAAATCATCTAATTTGGAACGGAGGGAGTAGCTAATACTCCCTCCGTTCGGATTCATTTTTGTGACATCCTTTTCCGAACGGAGGGAGTATCTCTTTATATCCCTCTAACGCACACAAGTGTTTGTTGGCTGGCAACGTACCTGTAGAGGAATACTGCAGAGGCGTCAACAGGTGCTACGGCGAATGCATTTCGAGGGAAGGAACGCTCGTGTGCCAGTGCCCTCCAGGAACCCATGGCAATGCTGCCATGCCTGGTGGATGCTTCAATTCTACTCTAACAGACGCAGGTGAGTCAAGTGTTGCATCTTCACAATTATAAAGCTGGAGTGTCCCTGATCCGCTGATGAAAAATGGAACATCTCCGCTTTGCAGGGAGTGCACGAGGTGGTGCGGGGGCGTGCATGTGCCGTACCCATTTGGCATCAAAGACATGAGCCCGGACCATTGCTACCATCCAGGGCTTAACCTCACCTGTGATACGACCCAGGACCCCCCATGGCTACACCGCAGCAATGACGGGGCCCTCCGAGTCGTGGAGATCTACCCCCACAATGCCACCTTGCGCGTCGCCTATGCTGGCGCCATCCTAAACGCCACCAACAAGGAAGGGACGGAAGTCGTCTTCCCCTTTGGTTTCCCGAGCCCAGGTGAGGCGCCGTACTCACTGTCAACCAGCAACGAGCTCATCCTCACAGGATGCGACGTGCAAGCATCGCTCCACGGGGCCGCCAAGGGTCCAAACATCCGTGGTGGATGCGTCTCCTTCTGCTCCGCTGATGATGATAACGACGGTGACGGAAAAAGCAGCGAAATAAGTTACACCGACCTCCAGGGGCAGGGAGTGCCAAATCGTCGGAGCCCCAACGACAAGTACTGCCATGGCGTGGGCTGCTGCCAGGCACACATCTCCACTTCCATGGATGGCATGCCCAAGAAGTTGCGTCTGAGTTGGCTCGTCGAGGAGAGCAACTTTGAGAACAAGACACCGCCGCCCACCTACATCTTCATTGCGGAGGAGGGGTGGTTCGATGAGCTGGGTTTCTCCGGCGAACTGGGCACCAATTTGCAGCCACCTTCAAGAGCTATGCGCGAGGTCCCAATTGTATTGCAGTGGGAGGTCTTGTCCAGTACTCAGAGTTGTATATTTGGCAACATCTGCAAGAGCAAGCACAGCAACTGTAAGCAAGGGAACAGAGGCTATACGTGCCACTGTAAGAAGGGTTACGATGGTAACCCCTACGTCGATGACAGCGAAGGATGCAATGCAGGTTAATTGGCACTATTTAATCGTGCCAATAGAAAGTACATGTCTGTTAATTTTTCGTTGTTTCTCTAGCATCTAATCAACTCTTGTTTTATTTTATCTGCAGCTGACCGCCAACACAAGTTCGTTATTATAGGTGAGCAACCCTGCAACTCTGGGAGGATTGAATACAATTCACCTTTGCTAATACTCCGTTGCGTGGAATTTTCGGCCATCTAACACTACGGAGTACAAACTTAAAATTGCAGTCTTTAAAGAAAAATCATACATCTTTAGTGAAATATTGATCCAATGTTAAGTTAAGTTTTAGGTTATAGACAATTTAAGTTGTTCCAGATGATGATAATATCAACACCGAAAAAAAAACAAAGTACTAAAGTAGATTCTTTGGTTCAGTACGTTTCTCAGTGAGTTTAGATCCAAGGGTTTCTATTCATACAGGGAAGTAATTTCAGGTATAAGCATTGGAGTAGGACTTGCCAGTGCAGCAGGCCTCATAATTTCAGTTCTCATTGGATGCTTCATCTCCAACAAAGTTAAACACCAAAAGGCACAGATGTTGAAGCGGAAGTTCTTTGAGCAAAATCGTGGACAGTTATTGCAACAATTGGTATCACAGAGAGCCGACATTGCAGAAAGAATGATCATACCCTTGGAAGAGCTAGAGAAGGCAACAAACAATTTCGATAAAGATCGCGAGCTTGGTGGTGGAGGGCATGGTACCGTCTACAAAGGGATTTTATCGGACCTCCATGTCGTAGCCATCAAGAAACCAAAGAAAGTTGTTCAAAAGGAGATTGATGAGTTTATTAATGAGGTTGCTATCCTATCCCAAATCAACCACAGAAATGTGGTAAAACTTTATGGTTGTTGCCTTGAAACAGAAGTACCGATCTTGGTCTATGAGTTCATATCCAATGGAACACTTTATGACCATCTTCACACCGATGGACCAAGATCATTACAATGGGACGATAGGCTACGAATAGCCATTGAAACAGCCAAATCTCTAGCCTATCTTCACTCAACAGCTTCAATGCCCATCATCCATAGAGATGTAAAGTCAGTGAACATACTGTTGGATGACACTCTAACAGCAAAGGTAGCAGACTTTGGAGCTTCAAGATACATTTCGGTTGAGAAATCAGGGTTAAACACAATGGTTCAAGGTACAATCGGATACTTGGACCCAAATTACTTCTACACAGGGCGGCTCACGGAGAAAAGTGACGTCTACAGCTATGGTGTCATGCTCGTGGAACTGCTGACTCGAAAGAAACCATTTTCATACTTGTCTTCTGAAGGCGAAGGTCTTGTTGCACATTTTGTCACCTTGTTTGCAGAAGGCGATTTATCACAGATACTAGATCCCCAAGTAATGGACGAGGGACGCAAAGAAGTTGAAGAAGCCGTTGCACTTGCAGTAGCATGTATTAAGTTAAGAGGGGAAGATCGTCCAACCATGAGGCAAGTGGAGTTGACGCTGGAGGGCCTTCGACCAACCAAAGAGCATATTTTAAATGTTCTTGGAGCCAACAAACTCAAGAAGATTGGTAATATGATAAATTCACCAATAACCTTAGATGGAAGAATCAACGAGGGATCGACCAGACAGTATAGCATGGAAGAAGAGTTGACGTTGTCTTCAAGGTATCCTCGGTAGTACTGCTTACATGTACATTCAACGTAGTCGCAGCCACTAGGTGATTTCTGTACATTCAACCAACAAAGCAAGCACATCTTTCCTCCATTTTGAGCTTTGTTCCTTGTGTTGTCATGTTGTGGTACTTAGAATTACAAGTACTTATCCCTTTTTAAATAATAACTAACGTAGAAGATACGGTGTGACTTTTGTGACGTCTTTATTTATTTATATTAACATGTTTTTCCTCCTCTTTCCTTTGACACCAATGATTGTCACATTTGACACACTCACACACAAAATAAACTATGGGTCAATTTTGGATGAATATATTACAGAACAAACAGAGATAAAACTTGAACTGACCTGTGGTCAACTAAGGAGCCACCGCATAACCTCAGTCAGCACATCTCCAATAACTGGCACACCCTCCTGATGTCCAGCATCCATATAATCAGCAGTACTCTCATGGTGATGGAAATCTATGGGTGCTTCAGTTCACAGCCTCGAAAACTTGTTCTAGCATCTCCTTCTCATCAGTCATCAACTTCCTGAGTACCTGACCAATATAAGCATACTCAGATTGTTAGACATGCAGGATCTTGCGAGAAAAAAATGTAGGACTTATAGCTGGTTGCAAAGGGCAACACTTTGTGTAATGCTTAAGAGAAAAGCACAGGTAGAAGAAAATATCAGAGAAAAAGTACTAGGACAGAAACCACATGCAACAGATGGAGACTCAAGAATGAACCTTAAGATTTCTTTATACCCATACTCCCATTTGTATAATATTGAAACCTCAACGGTATTTGATATATGTAACAGCAAACACTTGATTTTTTGTACTTATCATTTTAATTTGCAATGCAAGACGGAATATATAGCCAAATAAAGGCAGGTAAATATTAAGAGATGAAATCATATAAGAACATAAGAGTCTAGAAGAAATGGTAGCTTCATGTTGCAGCAATTCATAAATTACTCAGTAGAATGACAAACTTTTAACTTAGATCGTTAAAGGAAAACAATTGGGAGAGTCAGTAGCCTCAATCAACAAAACTATATGTGTTCCCTGCCATCCTGAAAATTTTGATTGCTTGCATTTGGCATGTGCCTTCGAGGACAGGTAGAGGCAGCTGAGAAGTTCGCTTCAAACTGAATTAAAAAACACGGTTGCCTTGCCCTCCAACTTATCTCGAGATGCAAATTTCAAATCAAACAGTTTCAAGCTATACTATTTGTATTGAGCAAAAGTAATTAGGAAACAGCACCTCAAAAAATTGATCAAGCTCACCACTTCACTATTCTCATATGTATGCAATAAATGCGTTAGTGTTAACAACACCTCAGGTTTTCATTCAGGGTCTCATACCAGCTATGCCTCCTTACATCTATCTAAAATTTACACACTCTAAAATTGACATAGTGGGGTAATTGGTGTAACTATGACCAAAATAGATCTTTTTCTGCCTCCTTATATCTATCCGAAGAGAAGCGGACAAGATAAGGCCTGCTTCCCTAGAGTAAATGTTTCCAAGGTGCAACAATCCAAATGTGAACTGGTAACAATGTTCTGACATAAACTTGTATTCCTGCTCCATTATTTTTTCCATGGAAAACAAAACAGTGTTTCTTATGATTTCCCAATGCCTCCAAAATGCTAATAAAATAGTGTGCACAATCCTTTCTTTTACTTCTCTGATTCACTTCAAGTACAATTAAACATATTAACAAATAAGTTTTAATTATGTTTCTAAGCTTGATCAATTTGATGGTAGCATAATCTAATCATTAATAAAAATACAAAGATACAATCAGGGTATCCGAACAAACATTATAGGAAGATATGACTTGTGACAAATATGCTCAAATAAAACTGGCCCTGTCTTTGATGACAACAGGGTCATGATTGCACAAAATATGAGCATAAGCAAATCGTGTGAGTGTTCTAAAATGGCAAGTCTTTTGGAAAATGTCCATGAAGAGAAAGAGAAGAACCAGCTGGTACACGCCACAGTGCACGAAGCTGACAGCATGGAGTCATACCTTGCTTTAAGGGTGTCTATGTTTGTGTGCTTTTTTTTGCTACATTCAACACATCCAGCACTCTAATTTCTCTATCTTTCTTTACTAGTATGAACTGAAGTAGCGCAAAGTTTGCAGATGGACAATAAAAATTATACTGAAGTATTTGAAGACTTGAAAGCCAAAGCTAGTAGCGTACCAGTGACCAGTCGAATTCCTACTCGCTAAGCAGTATGGGACTAAAGATAAGTCAATGGAAGTGTAGCTGATGTCTTTCTTACCCGAGTGGACGCCGGCACCTCCCACTGCCCCGCATCACGTCGGCGCGGAAATCTAGCTAGGACAGGCAACGCTGCCGGCGATGCGCGGCTGACCTCCTCCACCTCCCGGGTCGTCGGCGGTCTCCTCTCCCACCATTCCGGAGCTCGCTTGCTTGGCTACTCCGGCGTAGCGCGAACGCAAGAAATTTGGGACAGCCAACTCGCTGGCTGGGACGGAGAGGGCGGCGGAGGGAGGAGGATTCTGGTGATCTCTGCGGCGGCGATGGATTTGGGGAAGACGAGGAGTGTGGAGCGGCGCTTGGGCTCAAAGCTAACCGGGCCGCTGTGCATAAAACAGATAGGCCCACACGAGTTTGTACAACCGGCCGTTCGCTCGTCTTCCCGCCATTTTTCTTTGGGAGATTCCTTATTCGAGCTTCGGTCGTTTCGATTGGAGCTTCACTGAGAATGGTACTAGAGGCGTCACCTGGGCACGGAGGTAAACCGCAAAAGCTCGAAAATCCCCTACCGTCAAAGCTATTTGCGGTACACTGCAAATCGTTTTTTGCGGTATGACTCGTCATACGCTAGATAAAATACGCAACAAAATTGTCATCGGGCCAACTTGTTTCCTTTTTTCCTGCCTACGGGTCGGCTCGCTAGCACATTTACACGAGTGAGCTCGTGGCAGCTCCAATGATTGCGCCACGTTGACACCGGAACTGCCTACCCAACGGAACAGAAGTGTCATCGCCGCCATCTCCTCCCGCTCAGTCATGGAGGTGCTGTCGTGGCCGACCCGTAGCTCGAAACTAGCCGGAACTTGTCTGTGATTTTGCCAAAATTCGACCAGCCGGACCAGGATGCCATGGCGGAATGCGGCGAGAAACGTGACAATGCGGAGGAATTTGGCCATAATTGGGATGGGTCCGATGATGGTTGACTTGAAATATTCGTCCCGCCAAGCGCCAAACAGTTTTTAGTGTACCGTAAAAATGAGCTTGTTACTGGAAATACGGGCGCCTCGTTTTTACAGTTTACCACAAGAATAAAGGTTTGGTCTGAATTCATGATCATAGTTGGCTGAAAGTTATTTGAAGGTCATAATTAGCTGAAGGTTAAAAAATGGGCCATTTAATATAAAAAAACATACCCTAATTAGACCAGTCTTTTCGTCCAAAGCCACACAAAATCGGTTATTTTATGGTCTTGACTCTTTTGCAGGATATTGCAGAGTCGCAATAAGAGCATTTCGGTGTGAGACCCGGTCGGCCCCGTCGGTCCGTTGGGGGTACGGACATAATATATATTTATTTTTAAGATCTGGCTAAATGCTGGCTTTTCATGTTAAGCAGGAGACGAGCATAAAAATAGCCTCCAACAGATTTTCCCTTCTAAACAAAATGAAAATGGACCAAAGTGTTAATCTATCGGAAGCAGAAAATCCAAGCGCCGTCCTCGCACTCAGCCTTTTCTCAGTTCTTTATTACTACCTTGATTCCACCGAATTAAGTCGCGCATGATTTTCAAGATTTGTTTTTACAAAGCATTAATATATAAGAACTATTTGATATAGAATTGGTATCATTACAAATTGTTTTTAAATACAAATCTAAATAATCAATTATGCACTACATAATCTTGATATTTTTGCTCAAAATTTTAGACAAAATTTGTCTCGAAATGCACGTGCACTTTATTTATTCATAGGAACGGGCGATTACTACATAGGAACGGAGCGGTACTAGTTTTTTTTTACTCAATTAAACATCTTTATTCATTCATCACAATAGTTACATCCTTGACCAGAAGAGGTACAATGAAACCTGGGCCAGAGTCAGGTTTTACCGTACATCCTATAGAGAATCAGTATGAAGTAACTGATCCATCCAGCACAGTGAAGTTGCCGATACATCCTGCAGTTTTACCGGGGCAAGTCCCTGTATTAATCTTGCAAAAATTGCGCATACCAATTTTCAACATAAAGCTCTATTCATTTGCTGATCTGGTGTATTAAGAGGAAACGACCCCAGGCACACGGTTAATCATTCCCTGGTGAGGGAAATAACAGAGTAGAGAAGAACAGAGATCCATTATTCAAAGGAATTTCGAAATGAAAACAGAAAAAGAACAGCGCGGTCCTTAGGTGCCAACTCTGCTGCTCTAATCGCCGCTCATCGGAGCTCATCGCCGCACGTGGTGAAGAGGAGCAGCAGCACTGTTCTCTTAGACGCCAGCAAAGGCTTTGAATGCCGCAGCAGCAGAACGACCTCAATCAACACCATCTCCAATCCTCGACACATCAGCCTGGCCTCCAGCCCTCGCATCAGCAGTACACTGATCATGTCGACTATGTGCTTCAGCTTGCAGCACCCCTGTGTCTTGTTCCAGCACGGCCTGCTCAGCACCTTTTAGATTACCTGCCCAATATCTTAAAATTATGTGTGTTCAAGCTGTAGATATTCAAGAGCTTGTGATTGAAGAAGAGTACATGATACGTCGTAGTATTAGCAACACTCAAAAATTTCTATGGAAAAAACATGGGAAGAAGCAGAATAACCGAGATGAAACATTAGGAGTTAAAACAAAACCACACACAATACATGCAAAATCAACCTTCACATCTCTTTTTAACTCATTGTACCATTCGTAGTATTGACCTCAACAGAATTTGAGATATGTAACATCAAACACTTGCTTTAACTATTTTTTTATTGTAATCTGAAATGCAAGTTGGAACACATAGCCAAATAGGCGCGCTAATAGAAGGAAATCAATCTTGAATAGAAGCTTCATGCTGCAGGACGTACCTAGTAGTATAACAAATTTATAACTTAGGTCGCTGAAAGTAAACAATTCAGGGTCTCAGTAGCAACAATCAATAAAACGTGTGTCCTCTGAGAGTGCACATCATCGCCCTTATTCTTTGAACAGCTTTGATGCAAAACCTAGCTTGTTCATGTCCTCGTTCTTGTTACTAGTGATGATGGTTCTTGTAAGATCTCTATGCTCGAGAGAACTTCACACTCCCTTAGTATGCATCAATCCCACTGTTTCTTTCACATAGCTTAAGTTTAATTTGTTGGCTCATGTTTTCAATGCTCCTTCAGGTAGATAGGAACTGGGAGACGGAGATAGGTCGGTTGCGCCGCGCTTGAATCTTATTGCCTCTGATACCAGAGGTCAAGCGGAAGACTTCCATAAAAAAGAGTGTATATGAATTACTTAAAATCTTTGTTATTCTTTGTTATTTTGAAAGCAAATCATATGCTGCTCTGCTCTGACATTATTGCATAAAAAGTAAGAATCTTTCTTCTATCTTGAACTAATATCTGTGTATCTTGTGCTACTATTGCCGGAAGCAGGCTTTCGGTTTTCAGCAGAGACCATTGAGGTCGCCTTCTCCTCCTTTTTTTGGTAACCTTTTTTTTTTACTTCTGCTTTGGCTCACTAGTATCCATCTAATGTGAATGTTTTTATTTAGCCTACCTGGAAAAACTGCACTGCTGCTATCTAGGCTAGGACATTCCTCTATCGTATTGTCTTGTCAAACTGCCTTTTTTACTGTTATGACTTCACTATTGTTACAATTCTGAGATCTTGCTGCTGTGTATGTATTCGCATGACTTGTGTTTTCTACTGTGTAGAAATATACCTTGTCGAGTTAATACTTGACTGAGTTTATCGTTTTTCTTTCGCAGTTCCTTCCTTGATTTTGTTGTTGATTCCTAATATAATTGTAAATTATATTCTGATAATGATCAATTTTGTTTGTACGAAAACATAAAGGGAAGTATTAAGAGAAGAAGAGATGGCGTCAGTAGACGAGCATGTGTAAGGAGATAGCTTTCCGTAGAACTTGGCTGTAGCTCACAGCTTGCCATATTCTGAAATTTTCTATTTATTCTTGAACTATAGGTCAACAATGTTCTAATTGTTTTGAACCTGTGTTTTGCAGAAATCTTTACTTTGACTATACTCAATAGTATTCTGGTCATGCTACAATTTGATGAACCATTATGGTGACAAACTTCTGTTTCATTTCTATCCAAATAGAAAATAAGAGGTGTTTACACTTGGTAATGTTTTACATTGTAACCATCCGTACTGTCTAAAGAAGGGCAACTGGGTCACAATGGTAGCAACGGGCCAGGAAATTATTCACAACCATAGCAACTGGGCATCCTTAAATCTATCTAAAATAAACATAAGAAGATAAATCTACGAGTTAACAATTAAGAAATAAGAATTTTCTAACTCCTTATATCTATCAAAAGAAATGTGCACAAGTCCTAGCTGATTGAAATAAATAATTCCAAGGTAAAACAGTCCTAAGATGAACTAGTAGCTAGCAATATCCTGATTTAAACTTGTAATCTTTTTTTCCATTATCTTACAACAACCATTACTCAAAAAATTGTAATACTGTGTGGTGCAGGATCCTTTTTTCTACTTGTGTGAATACCTTAGAATGGCAATTTGAACAAAAAACAAATAAAACACAACTATGTTCCTCAGCTTGGTGAGCTTTGCAAGAAGTGGAAACAAAACAGCAACTACAAAACTATGTAATACAGAAACACCAATGACAATAATGAACTATAAAGCACCAGACAAGCTGTGTGATTACTATGAAAGAAAGGAGATAAAGAAGACATGGCAGAAAGTTTACCACTTGAAATTGTCGGTGAAGGAAACACTGGTGCAAAGTTGCTATATATGTGCAGATTGGGGAAGGTAGAAGCGCACACCTTCTCAAGCTGGAATGTTTTGATATCCAGCGTGAAATGGCATGGCTCGATCACTGGGCTTGCAAACCAATACAGGAGCAAGTACCTTCCCACTGAACCTCCTAACAAGTACCCACAACCCAGCGAGATTGTCTTCTCACTCTTCCACTGGCTGGAACTACCACCACTGTATCGCCTAATGGTACAACTGAAGTTAGTTGTATCACGTGCAAGCACAAACATCTCAGGCATGCCATCCCCCGTCTCCACCATGGTCATATCAAAAATTTCTGAATCTTTAGCTTCAGGTGGGAGTTCAGCAATGGAGAACTCCATCCTTTGGATATCAAGCACCAGCATTTTCTTTTCCATTGAATCTGTCATCCAATAAAAGCAGCCATATGCATATCGGCGCGAGTGGGGATTTTTTAACCTTATCGGCCCTAACAAGCCAGGGAGTAAATCACTCCAACTCTGGGATGGAACAGCTCGCCATTGTCTGGTGCTGGAAGAGAAGACAAAGGCGAACAACGTGAATTTGCACTCCACCATGCAGATGACTCTAAACGATGTCTCTTCTGGAGACACTGCCTCGTCCTCCTCGTTGTCGGCGGGAGGGGCGAGGAAGGTTCGAGGCAAGCACAACGAATTTCCCACCGAAGCTTTTAGGTCGTCAGGAATTGGAGGGAGTAGGAGGTACCACCGGCGTAAAGGGTCGCACACCACCATCTTGTTGAAGGCGACTCTGTGATCAAGGACGTCGCGACGATATTCCAGGAGGACACGGCCGTCCCGGCTGTCCTTAAGGAACAAGTCGCGAGCGGGGGCGGGGAGGAAGGAGAAGGAAAAATCAGCGGCGAGGGCAGCGGCGCTGGCTGCCGGCGCACAGGGGTGAGGAGGGACGACGGGGAGGAAGGCGAGGCGTTGGTTGAGGAAACCGATGAAGGGTGGGGCGTGGAGTTTGCGGTACCGCCGGAGGAAGGAGCGGTCGGCGGTGACGCGGCGGAAGGAGACGCAGGCGGCTGAGGCGCGGACGAGGTCGGCTGGGATGGGCAGCCGGAGGAAGATTTCCCACAGCAGTTCGTCAGGGATCGGCAGCGAGGCCATTCCATGGCGTCGGTGGTCGAGGATGGCTTCCAAGCGAGGGACCACGCGCTTCTGGCGCTCGTCCGCCGCGCCGCCGCCCATCACGCCGCCGGAATCCAGCTCGGTGCGGAAACCCTAGTCCCGCTCTTTGTGCAGAAGACAACGGAGGTGCCTACACATCATAGTAACAAAATCCTGCCCGTTGCTTATACATCTGGCGGCTCAGGTTAACTAAACGGAGCATACAGCTTCGGGCGTTTCAGATGAGATCAACTTCAATAGATCAGTAAATACATACGAACTGTCAGGAACCAAGTAACATACTCAAATGGAAAAATATCATTTTCGTAGCTGATTCTTGCATATTGAAAGAATATCAAGTGTTTATTTGAGAATAATGGCCACACGTCACATATTTGTATTATTTTTTGGCTAGCCTAATCTTGTCTTTATACCAGACTATGTTGTATCTTGTACTCAGAATATACTCATTTGGTACATGTATTTGTTTGTGGAAATTTCTTTATCATTAGGACTCGGAATATGTTGTATTTGTACTCTCATTCTCTCATTGGCGGTGAGGCGGAAGCCTTTAAGAGGCTGAAGAAATTTGACTCAAGATGTTGCTAACTTTTTTTGTTCAGACCTATATATTAAATTAACCATATTTCTACTTCATCTGGTCCAACACCAAATGCTGAGATAAATGGTCGGGTAATGTTTGAATTGCTCCCAAGAGATTTCTTTAGGTATATATTGCTCACAAACCTCTGAAGATGATACTATGATACTGCTTATAGTCCTATGCTATCCATGTGTGCAAGAGCATTTTTTTTTAATCTGGATGAAACGAGTGGCAAAACTATATTAGATAGGTTGTCACTGGAACCCTAATTGAGCCGCTAGAGCATGCTCTAGGTTAGTAAAGAAACAGTGTTGAATGTTAATATTGTGGGAGAGACCCGGAAACTACAAATGACTCCCTAGCTACATGGAAAGCATTTTTTTTTGCAAAAATGGCACCTTTGAGTTTCCAAAAATTGTGAAACAATTCTCAGATGAAGATAGTGTCGAGATCTACAAACATGCAAAATTTCAACTCAAAATTCATTATATTTTGTGCTGCACGAAAAAGACAAATCGGGAACAATTTGGAGTTTTTGAAATTGTGTACTATTCACCACCCATTTGTCATTTTTGCCCAGCCCATAATATAACATATTACGATTTAAAAAATTCACACTTGTACATCTCGATATTATCTACATTTTGTATTGTTTTCTTGATTTTTGGAAACTCAAAAGTGTCGAGTTCGAAATTTTAAAAAACAAACTCCATGTGGCTCAGGAGCCATTAGTCCACTCTCGGGAGGACAAGCTCATGTAATACAAGTATCCAACATGATCCTTGTCACTGCTTCTGTTCATCGCATCATCCTTTGTATTTCCCCCTAAGAAAATAAAATAAACAAATATACTTAAGTATATGATATTTGAAGCCAATGATTGTACCTTCTCTACTGATCAATGAATTTATTTGGAAGATCGATGTATGAAGTAGTGGATCAACGATGAGCATGTTGATAAGGCCCATATAACACAACAAATTAGTCACGAGAGAAAGGAGGAGCCAGGACATTTCGTCCTATGAAAAAGGAGGAGCCGTCAAGGCTTCTAAGTTCTAACGCACACGCCGCAGGTCGATATCTTCATCGTCCTCGCCTCCGGGCCATCTACTCCCCGACGTGACCAGATCTCCAAAGAGGAGATGAGGACGACAAGGAGTCGCCATGCCCTGACACGGCGGATGCGCTTTCTTGTGTCACGAGAGTTGGCCTGAGAGTGCTACGTCTCTGTGAGTGCCGACTTTGTGCCGCATCCTGATAGGGAAAGATTGGGAAGAGAATTAGGGGTAGTTTTTTTTTTAGTGTTAGAGGGTTATATATAATGTTGTGGAAATCAGCAAATGACAATTGCCTAGAGAAACACATTGGACACGTAGTTTTTCCTAGTGTCCATCGGCAAATAAGTTGGCAAAGGATAGATGAAAATCTCCATGGACAAATATTGCTCCTCAGTAGCGTCACATTTCTAACATCCCTCGTTGGCCACGCACTTGGTCACGCGCAATTACGTTACCGTCGTCTTTCTCGCTACCATTAATTACCAGTGAGGGGTATCCTTAGCGTCGTGGCGTATTTTTCTGGTTTATCCTCAGGGGTATCCTTAGTGTATTCTGGTGTGGTGTGATTTACTACGGTAGAATTTTTTTTGATCCGAGAGTATATTTCTGACCAGCCAGTTGTGGACTATCAAGTCGCACTACAACCTCAATCAGCATTCAGCTATAGTACTAGTACTTGCATCGAGATGGCTATCAATGTCAATATGTCATCGAGACCACCTTAACAAGGCATGGTCGAACTGATGGCAAATGCCAAGTATGTTGAGAGTTGGAATCTTTAGACCACCATGTTTTCCTTGTCAGTTGGCAAAGTAATACTGCAACCTGCTGATGCAATGTTTCGTGTGATCACTTACCTTGACGGAGTCCCTTGTGAGATATCAAGACTCGAGTACCTTGATGGAGTCCCTTGTGAGATATCAAGACTCGATTGGAGAGACTAAGAGGATGATGAGCCGCCTCAGATGTGGTCGCTGAAGTGTTTGTCAAATGACAGTTGAACTGTTATCTAACAATTATGTTCCTAGTCTATATCTGTGCTGAATGTTTCAGGGCACAAAACGGGTCAGGTATACCCTGGTTATATATTGAGGTTTTATGCTTTTGTGGTGTGCTTCAATTGTAAGCTGGTTGAATCCCAGTGCTTGCAATCTCAAGACAATTTGCTTGCAATCCCAAGACAATTTGCCTGCAATCCCAGTACGTACACCAATTCAGATTCAGAAACAGGCGTCAGCAACACTGCATCTTCAGAACGCCGCTTGACTATTGTTGGCAGGTCAAGATCTTAGAATGTTGTCCTGGCGACATGGGCACAGCACCATCGCGGCTTCACACACACACACTCCACTCTCTTCAACCTCAGCTCAGATAAGCACACAACATATTATGTAACCACGTGATTAACCTAACTGTGCAACCAATCATCTGGTTCACTTAAGCATTGATAAACAAAGAGAGTACAAAGTGCTCCAAGTGGATTCTTAACAGATCATATTCGCCCTTCTCCTAAAATTCAGAATACCTGACAAGTTACATGCCACACATGCAGTAGTATTGTAGTCACACTAGGAGGTTCAGAGACTGGCAGGCTAGTAGTCTTAATTAACCTACTGATTGTGAGGGATACTAACTGTCGATCTCACCACCATATCCGACTGACAGACGCAGGGGTAACTGGCAGATCAAGGCACACAAGAGTAACTCTCCAGACTGATTCTAGATGACCATAATAAATAGCAAACAGAGCCATATGCAACCTACTATTACTGACTAAACTGTGGTCAACTCTCGAGTTGCCCACAACCTCAGTCAGCGCCATCTCTGTCGTAGTATCGGTATCGCGTACTCCATGGAGGGTAGCATGAGCCGAGTGTAAAACGTGGGGGTATTCTGATCATGGTGGCTATGCGCTTCAGCTGAGTGACAATCCTCGACACACCAGCCTGACCTCCAGCACTCGCAGTAGAAGTATTCTGATCATGGTGACTATGCGCTTCAGCTGGCAGCACCTCTGTATCGTGTTCCAGCATTGCCTTCTCAGCATCTTCCTGAAAACCTGGTCAATATGTCAAGATTACTCGTGTTCAGGTTTTATATATTCAAGAGCTTGTGACACAAAAGGAACAAACAGCAGGTCTAACTATCTCGCAACACTCAGTAAATTTGCTTAGAATAAAACTCCGGAAGAAGCAAAATGGTTGAGACGAATAACATACAGTACATGGATTATCAACCTTTAATCTCAACCGAATTTGTAATGTGTAACAGTAAACACTCATGTTTAGTGGTTGTAGTTTGCAGTACAAGTGTAAACCATAGCTAGAGAAAAATATCGAGAAGTCACTGAAAAATGGTAGCACCATGTTACAGTACTTCATAAATTAGCTAGCGTAGCAGTATAATTGTTTTTTAACTCAAGTCACTGAAGGAAAAAAGATTAAGGGTACCATTAGTGACAATCAACAAACTATGTGCATCCTCTGCCATGGCATCAAAATGATTGCTTGCATTTAGCATGTGACTTGAAGGATGGAGATGGAGCAAGGTTAAAAGTTCAAACTGTCATTAGATAACATGGGTGCCTACTTCTAATTTATTTTGAAAAGCTGAATTCAAATCAAACAATTTCTAACCACAAGCTGGCAAGATGTTATTCTTACATAAATGCCAAGTCCATTGAGCAATATATATTCCTCTGCAACGGTACATTGAGAAATCAATCAAGCTCATCATTATATACGGATATACAGGAGATGCATTTGTTGTAGGAATGACTAAGCCGCTTATTTCGAACCATATCAATTGTGCAGATTTCTATGAATCCATCACGAGATAAATGTGAGGTGTAAAGATGACAAAGAAAGATGTTTTGCCTCCTTAATCTATAGAAAGAAGAGCAGACGATATAAGTCCCGCTTGCTTGGAATGAATGTTTCCAAGGTGAGACAATCCATAAATGAACTGGATATAAAATTGTCTACAATAGAAGCATGGGAAGAAGCAGAATAGCCCATATAAAGTGCTACTGGAACTTAAAAAAGCCACTTGCAATACATGGAAGATCAACTATCAAAACCCTTTCAACCCATAGTCACACAGCTTCGTGTTCATAAATTACCTACCTGCATCCTCTAACATCCCATAAAAATGATTGCTGGCATTGGCCATTTTACTTAAACGACAGATACAAAAGAAGGCGAGGAGTTCAAACTGTCAAATGATAACATGGGTGCCCTGTTACTAATTTATCTTGACAAGCTGATTTCAAATCAAGTGGTTTCTGACCACAAGCTGGGAAGCAGTTTTTTGCTATGTGAATGCCAAGTACATTGTGCATTTCGATTTATTTATTTGGAACAATACTTTGAGAAGTCAATCGAGCTCACCACTTCAATTTTCTAACATCATATATTGATATACAGGACATGCATTAGTTGTAGTAATGGCTAAGCCTCTAATTTCCAACAATATCAGTTATGCAGATTTACTTTAAACCAGCATATGAGATAAATCTGTAGGTGTAAAGATGACCAGAAAAGTTATTTCTGCCTCCTTATATCTATCAAAATAAAAGCAGACATTATAAGACCGGAATCAATGCTTCCAAGGTGAAACAATCCATAAATTAACTGGATTTAAACTTGTATTATTTCACCATTACACTTCAGTCTTGAATATCAAAAAAACTTCTTCAAATAATTATTGTGATATAGTGTTCTTATGATCCAAGGGGTTCTCAACAGTGCTTCCCACATTGTTCAAAATCCTTTCTTTTAATTGTCTACCTTAAAATAGGATCAGAAAAACTAATATATCATAATTATGTCCATGAGATTGATTAGCCTTGCTAAAAGCAGAGAAAACTAACTAAATCATGCAATAAAGAATATACCGATTCCAGTGATGAACTATGTAGTGTGATACAAAGTTGAAAACTTGGTAGCTTACCACTTGATATTGTTGGCGACGACAACAGGGATGGGGGGAAGTTGCTATAAGCTTTCATCTCATGATAGGAAAACCCTACAGCGCACACCTTCTCAAGCTGGAACGTTTCCATGTCTAGCGTGAAACAGCCAGCCCCAAGCAGTGAGGTTTGCCCAAGATGCAGAAGCAAGTGCTTCCCCATATTACAATCCAAATAGGCGCGAGAACCCAGTGAGATTGTCTTCACCTTCTGCCACTGACTCCCACCATCGTTTTGCCTAATGAAATAACTGAGTTCAGATCTGTTATCCGATAGCACAAACATCCCAAGCCTGCCCTCCCCTGCCTCCACCATGGCGAAATCAAAACGACTATTGGCTTCCGGTGGGGTAGTTGTAATGGAGAATTCCATTGTTTTGATATCAAGCAGTAGTAATTTACGTTCTTCGTAATCAGGTGTCTGCCAGTAGAAGCAGCCATACACATAGTGGCGCAAGTAGAAGAGAATACTCTCTGTCAAGGGTGGCAAGCAAGCAGACAAATCGCTCCAACGCCGCAAAGAAACAGCTCGCCATAGTCCACTGTTGGAAGAGAAGACAAAGGCGACTAGCATAGTTTTGCACTGTGCCATCAAGATCACTCTGAATGATGTCTCATCTGCGGTAGCCGCCTCCGCGCCATCGCCGGAAGGGATAAGGAAGATCTGGGCGCGGAGCTGCTTATTGTTTGTCAAGATTGGGTCTTTCAATGAAGCAGCTAAGTCGTCACTGATTGGGGGAAGCAGGAGGTATTGCCGGTGCAAGGGGTCGCACACCACCACCTCCGGGAAGACCACAGTACTGTTATGGACGCGCATTGGCCTGTCGAGGAGGACGCGGCCGTTGCGGATGTCCCGCACTACCCAGTCCCTGGCGGGGGCGGGGAGGAAAGAGAAGGAGAAGTCGGCGGCCAAAGCAACAGCGCTGGCTGCTGATGCGGAGGGGTACGGTGGGGCGGCGGGGTAGAAGACTTTGCCTCGCACGAGGAAGCCGAGGAGGGGCGGGGCGTGGAGCTTGCGGTAATGGCGGAGGAAGGAGTGGTTGGCGGCGACGCGGCGGAAGGAGACACAGACGGTGGAGGCGCGGACGAGGTCGGCTAGAGTGGGCAGCCGGAGGAAGATCTCCACCATGAGCTCGTCGGGGATGGGCAGTGAGGCCATCTCATGGCATCGGTGGTCGAGGATGGGTTCCGGGCGAGGGATCACACCCGTGGGGCGCTTGTCCGCCGTGCCGCCGCCCCTTCCGCCGCCGGAGCCTTGCTCAGTTCGGAAACCCTAGGCCCTAGCACACGGGAGAGAGGACTGAGTGTGAGTGAGGGATTTGGGGGAGAAGGAGGCACTTCTTGCTGCAAACAATGGAGGTGGCCGGCATCAAAAAAAAAAAAATGGAGGTGGCCGCACATCACGGTGTGTCCAATCTTCTCCCTTGCATACAAATCTAGCGGCAGTGTGAACTGTCAACTCTAAAAAAAACTACACTGTGTAAAACGCTTTTTTTTTTTTTTTTTTTTTTTTTGCGGAAAGTAGAAGATGATATTAAACCCCGAACATTACAGAAAGATCCAGATGAAAAGCAGAAATTACAAACGGGTCCTTCTGGATCCCGACGAGGTCAACGACGAAGACGGGTCGCCGGTGCGCCGCTGCCACCGCTCCCTTTGACGCCTTTGGACGGAGCGGCCCCTCGACAGCCGGGAAGTCGACGAACGCACCAGACTCCAGAGAGCCTGCATCTTGGCCGATCGACGCCATCGCGAGGTTCTTCAACATCTTCCACCTTGAGGTCAACGAACGGATCCACCACCTACCTGGATCCGGCGAGGGGATACACCAAAAGGACGCGCGTCCCGCCGCGAAGCTCCGGAGAACCACCGCAGCAGAGGGGAAGAACGCCGCCCCCAACAACCTCCAGCCCGACCGCGCCGCCGCCCCCACAACGCCGCCAGAGGAGAACCTACAAGACCCTACACTATATACAAGCCGTAGATCGGGGATCCCCCGCCTCCCGCCGCCGGAGCGGCCGACGGAGACGAAGGAATCCCACGATCTCCCGGCGAGCGAGGTGGATCTGAAGGAAAGCTCAAAAGTTTCGCCCCTCTGTTACTGTAGATGGAGGAGGGGACGAGCAGGCGTTGCTCTGGTAAACTTATTTGAGTATAGTTGCCACATGTAACCTCATGTAGGTCACTCGTAGTTCATTCTGAATTTATAAAAAACACTTTAATCCTCTAGGACTCATGATCTGTTTTCTTTTCTAATCTCAGTCTCTCATTTGATTCTTATATAGCAGCTACAAATGGGTTGATGCCTGAGGTGAAATGGAGAGATTTCTTTAGCTATTTATTGCTTATAAAGTTCCGAAGATGATATTATGATGTAATACAGTACTTCTTATAGTCCTATGCTATTCACCGAAAGTTTATTGGTTTAACAAGAGAAGTGGACAGGTGGGGAATGTCTCTCCGTTTTTATTTACTTCACGTTCTGGGTTTAATCAAAGTCAATCTTTGTCAAGTTTGACCAGAAATATACAAAAAATATCAACATATATAATACCAATGCATATAATATGAAATATACTTTACGATGATTCTAATACTATAACTTTTATACTGTAAATATTGAAAAAAAAAATCTAAATATTTGGTCAAACTTTGACTTTGACTAAATCTAGAACACAAAGTAAATAAAAACAGAGAAATTACGTGTGTTTTGCTTATGGACTTGGGAGGAAGGAGCGATAGCAGTGCTAAGAGGCACGTGTCTGAATACCGACATGAGGGTGATGAACCGCCTTTTGCGAAGAACAGGTTCCGACTAGCTTTTGTTGTCGTTGTGCAATCTAGACATGGATGGCAGTGTGAAGCTACTATTACTGTTCTGGTATAGATGGCAGAGTAGACAAAATTCTCTCCATTCAGGTTCAATGTACAGCAATGTGAAGAAACTATGTGAAGTTGGTGATACATCCTGCAGCTTAAGAATTGGGCATAGCAATGTATATATATAAACTTGTGAATCTCCATTTTGGCGTGGAGAAAAAGGACATAAATAATGTTCCCGTTTTGACATGAACCTTCAGCATTTCGATATGTTGATTAGTAAGGAGAGCAACAAAACACAGATCTACAACAAATCCCAACTAAAGCAGAAAGAACCGTGCAAATACTGGGCAATCAAACTCCACTGATCCAATCGCCGTTCGCCAGAGATCATCATCACTGAGGGCAAAGTGGTCCAAGGAGCACCTAGAGTGATGTGCAGGATCATACACAACAGGATCACAATCACTTTGCTTCTTACAGGGCGTCTGAATTAACTCAGTGGTTGGGCAGAAACTTAACACCGTTAATACTCTTTTCACCTTATCATTTTCATGTGTAAGATCAAGGCGCACTAGATCAATGGTAGGTTAATTCTAGTGACTATATTACGGACCAAACATAGCCAAAAGAACCATATTCCTGAACAACCTGTGGTTAACGGGCAAGGAGCAGCTCAGCCTCAAACAACGCCATATCTAGTCCACACACCAGAACGACCTCCATAATCTGCATCTATGGGCTCTTCAGCTCGCACCGCCTCCACGCCCTCTTCCACCACCTCCTCAGCACCTTCCTGAGAACCTGCACAATATATCAAAAATATGCATGTTCATAAGGTAGCATCAGGAGCTTGTGAGCAAACAGGAACATCCACTATTGGGGAACACTTGGTAATTGCTTACTAGAAAAGCACTGGAAGAAGCGGAATATCAAATATAAAGTGCTGGGGTTTAAAGAATCCACATGTGACACATGAAAAATATACCTTCATAACACTTTATACCATAGTCACATTGGTATAATATTGATCTCACTTTTATGTGTCTATGACTGTAATTTACAATACAAGTTGGAAACTCTCCCCACCTTATCCAGGAGACAAATGGACTGATCATTAAACACTAGATAAGGCCAGGTTAATTGTAGTCATCACATACTGATTCAGCAGAAACAGAGAGCACTGGGAGGTAAATATCTTCAGCATGTAACCTACTAACGGCGCCAAAATCTTTTAAATGCCTGCTAGCTGCGAGGATTAAGCAGGATATGTACTGATAAACACATAGAGTACATAAGTGCGGCAAGTCATTTTAAAAAATGATCCTCTTGGGTTTTCGCCTCAAACTCAGCAGTTGTAGCAGTAGCAGGTGCAGATAATGACAGGCATACAACAAAACCACAATCACATTGACTGGTTAGGTAGTAGTATTAATTAACCTACTGATTGTGCAGATACTAATTGTCGCTCTCGCCACCTTATCCGACGGACAGATCAAGGCACACAAGATAAACTCCAGACTGATTCTAGATGACCATATTACATACCAAACAGAGCCATATTCAACCTACTATTACTGACCAAACAGTCCAGTTACCCCACAACCTCAATCAGCGCCATCTCCGATGCTCGACACGCCAACCTGGCCTCCAGCATTCACGTCGGTTGTATTCTGATCATGGTGACTCTGCACTTCAGCTGGCAACACCTCTGCGTCTTGTTCCAGCATTGGCTTCACATAATCTTCCTGAATACCTGGTCAATATCTCTAAATTACTCGTGTTCAGGTTTTAGATATTGAAGAGGTTGTGATACAAAAGGAACAGACAGCAGGTCTTAGTATCAGGCAACACTCGGTAAATTTGCTTAGAAAAAAGTACTGGAAAAACGCAAAATGGCCGAGACAAATCACATATGCTACATGGATTATCAACATTAATATCAACAAAGTTTGTAATGTGTAACAGCAAACACTCGTGTTCAGTGTAATTTTAAATACAAAAGTTGAAAACCATAACCCAACAAAAAAATACCTAGAAGTTGCAGAAAAAATGGTAGCATCACATTGCAGTACTTCATAAGTTAGCTAGTGTAGCAGTGCATTCTAACCTAAGTCACTGAAGGCAAAAACAAGATCAAGGGTACAAGTAGTGAGTAGTGACAACCAACAAACAACGTGCATCCTCTGCCATCCCCTAAAAATCATTGCTAGCATTTGGCATGTGACTTGAAGTTCAAACTATCAAAAGAGAACCTGGGTGCCTACTTCTAATTTATCTTAAAAGGCTGAGTTCAACTAAACAGTATCTGACCACAAGCTGGCAAGCTGTTCTTGGCATGAGTAATTTATATTCTTCTGGAACAGTACCACTTCGATTTTGCTCACATCATATACTGATATGCAGGAGATGCATTTGTTGTAGCAATGACTAACCCTCTTAACTCTAAACAAGTGACCATAACCAATATGCAGATTTATCTGAACCCATCATGAGATAAATTTATAGGTGTAAAGATGACACAAAGTTTTTTCTGCCTAGTTAAATCTATCAGATTAAAAGCAGACAATGTAAATCCTGCTTGACTGCAATCAATGTGTTCAAGGTGCGACAATCCATAAATGAACTGGATTATTCCGATGTAAGTATCAAAAAAAATCTTCCAGATTATTATTGAGACGTAGTGTTATAAAGATCCAAAAGGTTTGACAAATGTTGCTCACAGTGTTTAAAATCCTTCCTTTTACTTGTCTAATTACCTTACATGGGAGAAGAAGACAAATTGATCACATATATGTTCATGGGCTTGATCAGGGTTCACAAAAGAAGAGAAAAACTAACTAATATCAATAGTGTAAAGAAGAATTACCAATGCCAATAATGAACTATGCAATGTGTGATAAAAAGTAGAAAACTTGGTAGCTTACCACCAGATATTGTCGGTGACGACAACAGGGATGGGGGGAAGTTGCTATATGCGTGCAGCCTACGAAAATTAGATCCTAAAGCGCAAACTTTCCCAAGCTTGAAAGTTTCAATGTCCAGGGTGAAACAGCCTGCCTCCAGCAGTGAGCTTTGAGTCTGATGCAGGAGCAAGTACTTCTCCATATTACATATCAGAGAGGTCTCAGAACCCAGTGAGATTGTCTTCACCTTCTGCCACTGGCTAGAACTCCCACCATCATTTTGCCTAATGAAATAACTGAGGTCAGAGGTGTCACCTCCGAGCACAAACATCCCAGGCCTGCCTTCCCCTGCCTCCACCATGGCGAAATCATGAGAACTTTTAGCTTCCAATGGGGCTTCAGCAATGGATAACTCCATTGTTTCGGTATTGAGCACTAGTACTTTAAATGCTTCTCCACAATATATCACTGAGTAGAAGCAGCCATATACATATTGGTGCGAGCGCGAGTAGAAGATACTCGTCGATCCCAACGGTGGCAAGCCAGCAAACAAATGCTGTGATGGAATGGCTTGCCACTGTCCGGTGTTGGAAGAGAAGACAAACACGAGTAGCTCCCGAGTTCTGCACAGAGCCATCCAGACCATTCGGAACGATGTCTCTTCTGCCTCATCACCACCGCTGGGAGGCACAAGGAAGAGATCAGCGGAGCAGACTGAATAAACGGGTAGGTCATCGGCGATTCGGGGAAGCAGGAGGTATCGGCGGTGCAAAGGGTCACACACCACAAACTCCAGCGGGAAGCCATTAGTTCCGTGGTGGCAGGACCTGTAGAGGAGGACGCGGCCGTCACGGATGTCTTGGACGACCCATTCGCTGGCGCCGGCGGGGAGGAAGGAGAAGTCGGCGGCCAAAGCAACAGCGCGGGCTGCGGATGCAGAGGTGTGTGGTGCAGTGGCGGGGTGGAAAACTCTGTGTCGCTCGAGGATGCCGAGGAGTGGCGGGGCGTGGAGCTTGCGGTACCGCCGGAGGAAGGGGCGGTCCGCTGTCACGCGGCGGAAGGAGACGCAGGTGGCGGAGGTACGGGCGAGGTCGGCTGGGTCAGGGAGGCGGAGGAAGATTTCAGCCATGAGCTCGTCGGGGATCGGCAGCGAGGCCATTTCCTGGCTTCGGTGCTACAGGCGAGGTACCACGCGCGCCTGCCGCTCGTCCGCCGCGCCGCCAGCCATCCCGCAGCCGGAACCTACCTCACCTCGAAAACCCTAGGTTGGTTTGGTTAGGTTTGTCACGGGAGAGAGGAGAGTGAATCCCGTGAGAATTTGGGGAAGAAGGAAGAACTCCTTTGGGGCAGTTTGGAGGTTTAGAGGTGTCTACCCATCACAATCCCGTCCCTTGCTTACACATCTGGCGGCTCAGATTCACTTCTGTAAAAAAGGAACTTCACTTGTGAAACCTACCATATTTTTAACTAGTTGGAATGTACGTGGTGCAACGCACGTCTTCATAATTAAATGAGATAATTTACAAGTATGACTTTGTTATAATTAAATGGGACAATTTACGATTGGCAAGAAAAAAAGGATATTTTACAAGACATGAATTAAATTTAAATACATATATTCAATATTCGTTTTCACAATAAACTACATCATTGTGTGTCACGCTAAAAGTTCTTCACTAATATCAATGTTGGAATAAACCATATTTGCACTCCAATCAACTACAAGTAAGAAATACATATATTAGACTACCGATGCGTGCGGTGCAACGGAAAATAAAATACATAAAAAACATTGACAATACAGTAAAAAATGTATTTTTTTCGTAGAATAATATTAGGTTTCACCTTGTTTTTATGCTTCATGAGAATAACGATTTAGATTGCTGAGACAAAATTATTTTTAATCTTGGATGAGTTGATACTTGAATCCAATTAATATATTGAAATTAGGACAAACATGAAAAATATTTCAACATTAGCCATTTATCTTAAGTGTATGGAAAATGAGTTCAGACGCGCTATTAACTAATACTCCCTCCGTTCCACAATAGATGACTTCCATTTGTCCAAAAGTGGACGTATCTAACGTATATAGATACGTCCACTTTTGGACAAATGGAAGTCATCTATTATGGAACGGAGGGAGTAGAAGATTGTGGCAGTATTAAAAAACCAGACGGCCGATACAATGTCAGTTCATAATCCCTCCAACAAACACGTTCTACAGGTTTGCATGAAGAGACGCAAGCTTTGCACTACAAGAAATAGCTTTGCAACAAAACATGATTTGCATCTTCAGTTAATCAGAATGCGTAATTACACTTGATGCAAGACTGGGGATCAAGAAGCCAGAACCAGAAGACATGTTCCCTAGTCACGCTGCAGCAAGCAGTAAATGAAGTTTGCATCGGTAAATATCACCAAAAAATGAACATTCGTTGTTTTAGTCCTAGACCCAAAATGTCCTTCAGTCAGAAACCAAACAACATTCTCTCTTTGACATTCTCTTCCAACAATTCTCTTTATATTACAAGCACACGCAACCTTCAGTTCTTCATGTGGCCAACGCTCCTATCTTTTCTTCTCTTTTCAGTTAGTACCATCACCACGGCGCGGATTCAGTTCTTCTGTACAATGCACACATCATTTTCAATTCAGGTCAAACAGTTTTAACAGAACAAGCACACACAAGTCCCCTTGATTCATTGGAGTCTCCATACTTCATTCGCACCACAATGCCGAGCCTACAGCTCTCCTGGTGTCCCACACGGAACCAAACACAACTTCAACGCAGATCAATCCAAAATCATGTTTCAGTGTAAAACCACGGGGAAGCACGACGGCGTCTGATATACTTCAGCAGGGGCTGATTATTATTCAGCTCTTCCCAGCGAGATGGCCAGCGGTCGATGCAGCCATGCAGGTAACGGAAGTTGTGGCCACAAGGGAGCAGCGGACGCCACCGCTCGCTGGCACGCGACGCCTCGAGGAATACGTAGCAGACGGGAAAAATAGGTAGGAAGACATCGAACGTGAAGAAAGTCGAGGTCCGTTTGGCCGGCGGTTGGACAGCACCACGGGTGATCGAGCAGAATCCATATGACACAAACAAGTATAGATATGGCAGGCAGAACAACTCAGGACTCTACATTTTCCTTTCCTTTCAGGACTCTGCCAGCGATCCAAAAGTTGTTTGGTGCATAACATCGGGACAATCTCGATCGTTGATTGAAAATTGAACAGACAAGATTAAAAGTGTTTGCTGCTCGACATCGGGACAATCTAGATCATTGATTGAAAATTAAACGGACAAATTAAAAGTATCCCAACATGTTGGCTCTTTTAATAGTAGTATAGATATAGATTAGTACTCCTACATACTGTAGAACCCAAGTCACAATATCAAATGGGGAAAAAATTGAAAGACTCATTTTCCCAGCTGATACTTTGGCACATATCGCATATCTGTATAATTGTTTTGGCTAGCTTAATCGTATATTTACATTTCCCTTAATGATTAGATTATGGTAGAGCCATCACCTGTTCAAATACCCTACCATGAACATTTTCCAATTCAGCATATCCTTCCTCCTATACCACACATATTTCTTTCTGAACTTTCGGAAATAATTTTGTTCATTTAGGACTCTCATTCTCTCATTGGCAGGGAGGCAGAAGCCCTCGAGAGGATGCAACATGTTGCTTAAATTTTTTGTGAAAACCCAAATATTAAATTAACCAGCATTCTTAGGGAGCAACTCCATCTGGGTCCAACACCCAGGACTGGTGATGGATGTAGATGGAACATCAAATGATAATGAAAGACCCATGACAAACATGTTAATGTTTGAATGGCTATGGAGATTTATTCAGGTATTTTATTGCTTATAAACCTATAAAGATAATGTATAGAGCAATTTGATTTATGCTAGTGGAGCAATTTGATTTATGTTAGCTTATACAACGCCATCTGTAGCATCTATGTGTTACGAAGCAATTTGGTCTCAGAATTGGCCGAGGAACCTCTATTGAACATAACCAATCTGTACCAGTGCTAAGATCGTGGCCTGAGAACCGTCATGAGGGTGATGAACCGCCTTTCGTGAAGAACAGGTTCCGACTCGCTTTTAATGTTGATGTTGCACACTCTAACCGTGACTGTAGATGGCAGATTACGCAGGATTTTGCCCATGTTTCAGGTCCATTGTACACCTGTGGATAACCGTTGTCAATACGTCCTGGTGTTTTAATGAATTGCACGTAGAATTTTTCTTATATAAGATTGCAAGACTTCTCTTTCGACATGAAAAAGGGACGAGATTTTTTTTTAAATAATACGATTTTATATCAGAATTTTGGACAATAGCATGCGTGGAGAGGGAATTCGAAAACTAGCGCGCCGTCGGCCTGGGGCGCGCCGAAAGTCTACTTTCGGCTGGGAGCGGGCCGAAACTAGGCTGAGTAGGTTGTCGGCGACGGATGGGACGAGAGCTGCATGCGCGCGGCAGGCGGGGCCCGCAGGTTTCGGCCCGTAGCGAGCCGAAAGCTGGTTTCGGCTGGGAGGAGGCCGAAACCTGCCAGCTCCATCGACCGCCTCCTTTCTTCTCCCCTTTCTTCTCTTCTTCCCTCTTCTTCCCTGGTTCCTCCTCCTCTTCTCCTCTTCCTGCTCTTCCTCCCTCCACCAAATCCAGTCCAAAAATTTGTGCTGCCAGAGATTTGTTCGGTAAAAAAGAGAGAGGAGGGACGGGGCATCAAGGATCTGTGGATGGGATAGCTTTTTGTGGAGTCGTTTTGAGGTGTGGAGGTGGAGGATTGGGAGCAATGGTGGTCAACAACGGTGCCTACTGATGGTACAAGTTGTTGTTTGAGAAGGTGGTGTTGTGGTGGAGCAGTGGTGGCGGTAGATTGAAGCCGGAGAGCAGCACTGACCGGATCGACACGCTTCAAGGGTAAACCCTTATTAGTCACTAGATAATTATTGTTTAGTGTAATAATACTCTGTTAGTGGACCGATGCATATTAAGTATTTTGTTGGTGGTTGCGTTAGTAGTAGTGTAGACACTTTTAGTCAGTGGATTCGTTAGTATTACTGTCGGAATAATTTATTTGATGGATGCGTTGTAGAAATATTATAGTACTATTATTTTGTTGCACGATGCAGTGTAGAAATTTTGCGATCGGTTAGAATAAATATTATGGCAGTGGTCGGCATCTGATGATGCAATAAATTTTGCGATCGGTTAGAATAAATATTGCGATCGGTTTGAATAAATTTTGCGATCGGTTAGAATAAATATTGCGATCGGTTAGAATAAATTTTGCGATCGGTTAGAATAAATATTGCGATCGGTTTGAATAAATTTTGCGATCGGTTAGAATAAATATTTCGATCGGTTTGAATAAATTTTGCGATCGGTTAGAATAAATATTATGGCAGTGGTCGGCATCTGATGATGCAATAAATTTTGTGATCGGTTAGAATAAATATTGCGATCGGTTAGAAATTTTTTTGCGATCGGTTAGAATAAATTTGGCGTCATATTTTTGAGTGATCGACATCTGATGATGCAATAAATTTGTTTAGGTCATGGAAGTGGTTGATGTTGTTGTGCACTATGGCGTCGGTAATGTCGGTGTAAACGAGTCAGGTGTTGATTTGAGTGAATTTGGGAATATGTTGATTCAGCTTACAGACCCAATGATGTTGTTGTGCACTAGGCCTGCTCGACCGCTTGGCGTCGTCCGGCAGCCACGTCCCCATTCTCGTCAACAAGCTCCGCCGGATGCTCAACGAGGGACCCGTCTTCGGCCCTGAACACGACGCGTCGTGGGCGTGGCAGCTCGCGGCCGCTCGTCATCGTCGGCTCCCTCGTCGTCCCCGGAGCGTGCGGTACCGGCACACCAGGCTGCTGACGCGGACGGTCCACGACGCCGTCCACGGGTTCTACCTGCGGGCCCTCGCCCGGCTTCCGGCCGGCGAGCTACGCTCTCGCTTCCACCGCAGCCTGCTCAGGGCCGGCCACTGCAGCACTGCTACGGCCCACTCGATCCGGTGTCCAACATCATCGTCAACACCGTCTGGTACGACGCCGCGTTCCCGCCAGCCAAGACGCTCGAGCTCGACACGATCGGCACGGAGAGCCTCCACCGGATGGAGAACCGCTCCGTGTACGGCATGGTCTCCTTCCTCTGCACACGCTACCATCGGATCGGTTTCCGGCGACCTGTGCGCCGCCTGCTCGAGGCGGATGGAAACCTTGTCCTCGCTGATCACAACCTTGATCCTGCCGCCACCGACACCGGCGTCGAGCAAGCCTTCTTGGCCGCCGCCAAAGCGGCCTCGCACCCCAACCCCGACGCCCAAGTGAAGCTTCTCACTTCGTGTAAGGCCATGCTCGGCTCTGCCGCCTTGTCTCTGCTTCAGGGCTCTGACATGCTCTCCTCTCAAGATGTTCAGCGGCTTGCCACGTTGCTATGTCCTGAATCTTCCTCCTCCGGTGACACAGCGGCACTTCGACCACTCTCCCTAAAAGGCTACTGGTATGCAAAGCTAGCAGCTGCGAATACAAGAATCTCCAAAAAGATCAATGCCCTGTTGAATGCATATGAACAGATGCCAAATGGGGTAGGTTTGTCTTGCTTCCTTCTTGTTTGTTATTTCTGACATTTCACATGTATTGCTGGCCTATACTAATGTTGAGGCTTGCCAAATGTTCGATTTCAGGATCGCAAATTCGAGCTTCATACGATTTGTGGTGTGAATGATCAGGTCTTCTGCCTTTCCTCCGATGCTCCTCCTGGGCATCACCACTCTCATGTCAACTTCTTGGCTACTCCCAAAAACACGGGTGGTGGCGGAGTTCTGACTCTGTTCTTTGCTGAACTTAGCTATGGTTACCAAGACCCCTCCTTCTGTTGCCCTCTGCCTATGCCTCTGCCATGTGCTGGTATGCTGATATTTTCCCGCCTCCTAATACACAATATACTTGTTGCATATAACTAGTACTTATATATAGCGTCTGAACCACCATGATACATCTTCACCATAACTAAACATTTGATTGTGTTTTATCAAAATTTGGTCGAGGAAAATTAAGTGGCAAATATTTAAAAAATGAATGCCTTTAATTGAATATCTCCAAGTTTATAGGTTCGTGAAGTCAATCATTTGTTCGAGCAGCCGGCTAAAGTGATTAACATGTACCTGGATGATCCACCCACACACCGTTTTGCACTGTACCTTTTGTTTTCTAGTTTCTCTCAAGCCCATGCATCATCCTATATTCCTATACATAAACCAATCAGATTTCTATCCCTTAGTTATTTTTTTTCGAGCCGTCACCGGGGGGAGCACAAAGGCTCCCACCTGAATTTTCATTTTATCAAAGAACGGGTGAAACCCCAGCAGGTTACAGGGGAGAGTGCGGCGCCGACAATCCAGCGAGCACAGCCAAACAAAATGGCATCAACACACACACGCACACACACGGCGATCATAATCGCACCGGGAGGAGGTAGGTTAACCAGAGGTCCACATCAACGCGGAGTTCCATCGGGAGGCGAGCCCTCCACAGAATGGCGTCGTCGCGGCAGTTTTTCCGAGCAAGAGCAAGCGAGGGGAGAGGCCGTTGAACACGACCCCGTTCCTGTGTTTCCAAATATGCCAGAGGCACAGGAGCCGGAAGGTGCCAGCAGTGCGCGAGGGCGCGGAGACGGGAGAGGGCAGGCCGCGGCATCGTCGACACGGGCAGGAGGGGGCCCCGTGGCGCCGAGCGAGGCCCAGAACAGGCGAGCAAAGGGGCATCCAAAGACGACGTGTTCGGCAGTCTCCAGCGGGGCGTCGCAGATGGGGCACCCACTCTCCTCCTCGTCTAAGATTTCTTCTTCAGGAGGTTTGAGCGGCATTGTATGCGCCCCTGGACTAGGAGCCAGGCGAAGAACTTGACTTTGGAAGGAGCGTGGTTGCGCCAAACGAACTCATGGTGAGGGGAGAGTTCGCCTCCGAGAGTGCGAAGCTTGTACAAGGCCGACGTCTTGAGCTTGCCGTCGGGGGCACCGCAGAGCGGGAGGACACGCCGGTCCACCTCGGAAGTGAGCTGGACACTGGCAACGGCGGCGAGCAGCTTGGCTCGTTGGCGCGTTGCCGTGACGGAGAGCCTGGGGACGAGGAAGGAGTCGAGGCCGTTCTCCAGGACCTGTTGTACGGTGGCGCTCGGGTTGGTGCAGTGAGAGAGCAGCTCGGGCATGGCATGCGAGATGGGCCCAAGCGGCAACCAGGAGTCGAGCCAGAAGGAGACGCGCCGCCCGTCGCCGAGTTGCACAGTGGAGAGCGCGCGGTACAGCGGCATGAGCTGCACGAGCGCGTTCCAGTGTGAGCCGCGCAGAGACGTCGAGCCGCACACCGAGTCGAGCGGAGCGCCAGCGAGAGACGACCAGACCCAGCGAGGCCATGACTCGCCGGTGGCCGTGTGGAGGCGGTGGAGTAGCTTAACCTGCAGGCACATGTTCTGTGCAGTCAGCGAGCGGATGCCGAGGCCTCCCTCAGTCTTGGCGCGGCAGACGAAATCCCAGGCGACGAGGCATTGCGCGCCAGTCACGCGGTCGACGGCGGCCCACAGGAACGCCCGCCTGAGCTTGTCGAGGGCTGCGATCACGCCGGGCGGGAGCGCTAGGGCTCCCATGGCGTAGGCCGGCAGCGCGTCGAGCACGGCGTTGAGCAGGACCAGCCGCCCGCCCGGGGAGAGCAGCATGGCACGCCAACCGGACAGGTACTTGTCAACCTTGCGATCAGCGGCGAGAACGCGGAGAGGCGGAGTTTTTCCGCGGACAGGGGCAGCCCGAGGTAGGTTTGGGGAAACCCCTCCACCCGGCATTGGAGAGCACCCTGGATCTCGGCGAGGACCGCGGCGTCGACGTGCATGGGGACCAACGTGCTTTTGTGGAAGTTGATACTCAGCCCCGTGGCCTCCTCGAAGTTGTGAAGGAGCAGCCGCAGCCGCCGTGCCGCCGCACCGTCCGCGCGGAGGATGATGAGGGTGTCATCCACGTATTGGAGGACCGGGCACGGCGCGCCGTCGATGAGGGGGTGCTGGAGCACGTCGTCCGTCTGGATCAGCCGTTGCAGCACGTCGGCGACGATGAGGAAGAGGTACGGGGAGAGGGGGTCTCCCTGCCGCAGCCCTCGCAAACACTTGATCCACTTCCCTGGCAGCCCATTGAGGAGGATGGCGGAGCGAGAGGAGGAGAAGATGGAATCCATCCAATCGCACCAAAGCTTGGGGAACCCGCGGGCGAGCATGATGGAGCGGAGGCAGGCCCAGCTCACGCTGTCAAAAGCTTTGGCGAAGTCGAGCTTGAGAACAACGCAAGGGGCCTGCCGGCGGTAGCAGGTTTGGACGAGCTCCGTCGCGTAGACGAAATTCTCCGAGATGCTCCTACCGGCGAGGAAGCCGGTTTGGTCGACGGCGACGATCCTGCCAATTTGGCGTTGGAGGCGGGAGGTGAGCGCTTTGCACACGGCCTTCATCGAGCAATTCTGCAGGGAAATGGGGCGGTAGGAGCCCGGGTGAGCACGCCCTCCTTCTTGGGCAGCAGCACGACGTGAGCTCGGTTGATCCTCTCGAGATCGGCGGCGCGGGAATGGAATTGTTCGAACAGGCGCAGCACAGCCGGCTGGACCGTGTCCCACGCGGCCCGATAGAAGCTTGGCCCAAGCCCGTCGGGGCCCGGGGCGCTGGAGCGGTCCATGCCATCAAAGGCCGCCCGAACTTCCTGGGCCGTGAACGGCCCAACAAGGGCCTCCCCGTCGATCGTGGGGCAGCCGCAGTACAGGGCGGCGATGTCGAGCGTGGAGGAGGCCGGCGGAGCCGTGCCAAGCAGGTCGCGGTAGAAGCCGTAGAGGGCGGCAGCCTTGGCGTCGTGAGAGACGAGCAAGGCACCGTCGACGTCCAGCGCGCGGATGCAGTTCCGATGCAACCGTTGGGAGGCACGCGCGTGGAAGAACCGCGTGTTCTCGTCGCCTTCCACGATAGCGCGAAACTTGTCGCGCTGCTTCCAGTAGGCAGCACGATCCAGGATCATGAGCTCGAGCTTAGACCTGCAAAGAGAGCGGAGAGAGAGCTCGGCGGGGGAGAGGTCACGTGATTCTTCGAAAAGATCCAACAAGTCAATCAGAAAATTACAGTTATTCTCGAGTTTAGGATTGAAGCGGTGGGAGCGTTTCCAAACCTTGGCGGCCGAGCGGAAGGACTTCAGACGGGCAGCAAGGTCACCAGCAGCATCTCTCAACACGGCAGGGGTAGACCAAGAAGGAAGTGTGGTGGGGAGGAAGAGGGGGTCGAGGAGCCAGGAATTTTCAAAACGGAAACAAGGGGAGCGCGGGATGGAGGTAGAGGCAGTGACAAGGAGAGGGACATGGTCGGAGGTGGGGCGCGAGAGGGAGGTGAGGGACGAGTTGGGGAGGGCGAGATTCCAGGCTTGGTTAAAGAGGGCGCGATCGAGGCGGGCAAGAACGGGGCTGTCGCGTTTGTTCGACCAGGTGTAAAGGCGATCGAGGAGAGGGAGCTCAAAGAGGGCGAGGTTTCTAATGGAATCGTTAAAGGCGGTGGACAGCGCGAGGTCGAAGTTAGTGTTGTTTTTGTCGGTAGGGTTGCGGATGAGGTTGAAATCGCCAAGAATGATCCAGGGAGGGTGTAGAGGGGTCCGAGGAGCTCAAATTCACGCAGGAACTCAGTGGTGAGCGAGTGATCAGCAGGCGCATACACGTTGGTCACGGCGAAGGAGAGGTCGGAGGTTGTGGAGTTAAAAACAAGAGAGAGGGAGAAGCGATCATGGCGGGCGGAAGAGAGAGAGAAGAGCTTGGGATCCCAGGCGGTTAGGATCCCTCCCGAGCTGCCCACAGCATCGACAGATTCGAAGGCAGAAAGGGAGGAGGGGAGGATGGACGCAGCAACAAAACGATCAATACTGCTAAGTTTCGTTTCCTGAATACACATGATGGAGGGGGAGGCTGAAGAAATCGCATCACGCACGACGGGGCGTTTTTTAAGACAACCGAGACCTTGCGTGTTCCACGATTCGATCTTAACATCACGAGTGCGACTAATCATTGAATGAAAGGGCACCAGGGGGTTTACAAACACGGGAGGACGCACACGCTAAGCGAATTTGACGACTCACACACAGGCAAAGAAACATAACACACACTTTTTTTTAGATAAAGAGTGTTTATTGATATCGAGCAGATACAACATGCACCCAGCCTCTGCAACAACGCAATAACCGAAGCCATTACGGATGCACACAGCCAAAAGACAATAAGAAGAAGAAATAAAAAGAAAAGTCCCGCTAAAGAGTTACATTCCTTGCAGCAGCCGCACAACCACCACCAAAACAACACCTGATGTCCAATTCTTCAAAAGCAACGCCTTCAAGAAGAACAGTGCCAGGCACAACCAATTAAGGCCAGACCTTGGGTTTTCACCCTGAAGATAATCCTCGCTCTCAAAACAATGTCTTCAGCAAGACCACTGTCAGGCACAACCAATTAAGACCAGACCTTGGATTTTCACCCTGAAACGTAGGACTGTGGACTTCACGAATGTTGTCGCCCCCACTTACATGCCGCTGCTCCAAGTCATGAAACACCAAGCCAATTCCTCATCAGCACAAGGAATCAAACCACCATTGCCAGTCCTCAGATCTCGCCTTCCATGTCATTCTCCGCCAGCATCATGGAACGAGAAAGCGTGCTCCATGATATTAACAGCCAGCAGAGCTTCGAAGCGCTCCCTCTGAAACCAAACGGTCAGAGAAAAACATGGGTGCGCTCGATCGAATACCATCCGTTCCAGCAATCTCCAGGCATGAGACGCCCAATGGAGTTCGTCGGCGGAGCTTTCCGAAACACGACTGTCCAGCCAGATCGATGGGGATAGGCATCTGGTAGATCATCATCTTCGCGCGAGAAGAACCCTAAGACCACCACCATTATTCTTCAACCTCGCAAGCCCCGACGCCGCGAGGATTCCCTCGGAGTCTCGCGGGTGGGATGGCGGGATCAGCGAAGGCGATGCCTTCGACAAGGTAACGACATGAATGCCGCCACCGCCCGCCGTGACCGTAGTCATGGCTCGGTTTTCACCGGAATCCACGCCTCCCCAACCCGCCGCCTCGAACATCTGGTCGATCTCCTCCAGCGAAGGAGGAGGCCACCTACCACCATGCCGAGGGCACAGCCCCCGGCCTCCTCAGGCTGCGGGTGGAGCTCAGGTCAACCAAGCCGTGATGGCCCGGCCACCCTGACCGCCGATGCTCCACCGTCGCCTTGCTGTAAATCCCGTCGTTGTGGGCGCTGCCACGCTGAGGAGACCCACCGCTGAGGAGAGCCGCCGCCACCACCAACGCCACCCGGATGCGCCAGGATTCGCGCGGCGGCGGCGGCGGAAGAGGGAGACGCGCGTGGAGGGTCGCGGCCGGGAGGAAGGGGACGCCCCGGCGCGGCGCAGCACCGCCGCGCGGAGGCGGGTGGCCGCCGGGAGGAGAGGAGAGGTGGCCGCCGGGAGGAGAGGGGAGACAGAGGGGCGCCGACACGTTTTTGGTTTATAATAATACGAATTCTTGCTTACTTGTTAGGAGCACCACATGTTTTGAAAATGCTTGTACACATCTTAAAATGAAATCTTCGAAAATGATCAGACGAACTGAAATCAAATACAGTGGATACCAACTTGGGCCCAATTGAACCGTTCCATCACAAGTTGATATAAGTCCATCTGTAGTGTCGAATTGTTGATCAATTTATTTTCCGAATGTGTATGTCACACTTCATGCTGGACCTACATCCATTTTAGAGCGAATCATTAATTAAGAGTTGACCAAATGGCAGAATACCACACCCATGTTCTTCACTGGAAACAATTCATTAATTCTTAAAACCAAAGGTTCAATAAGATTGCTACATGGACTGTAAGATCATCAATCTTAACAAACAAATTGTCTAGCAACCTGCAAACAAACTGCTTATTTCAAAATTGAGTCACTTATGTTTGCAGGTTCCAATTTCCAGTCACATTCCTCAACTAGTAAGCAATATTTATGAAGGACAGGGAAACATTCTGAAACTCAGTTTAGCCTAAGATGACATAACTGCAACTAGTTGAGAACAACAGAACTCGGTCTTAAATCCAGAATTTTCTGGTTTGCTTGTTTTCTTTGTTGATTTGCCAGGCATGGTGAAACTAGAACGCCTCATATCCTTTCATTTTCTATATTGTTTTACGCATGCACAGTTTATGTGGCAACAACTAATACTTTATAATTACCTGACGTGTTGGCAGCACAAGTACGGTGTCTTCACTGCGAGTTTATGGGGACTAGAATTGTGCATCCAGTCGGAATAGACTTCCATGGGGGCAAGTCAGCGTTTGAGAAGGAGGCCTGCAGAAAAAACCCAGATGACGATGACAGTGACATGGATATCATCAACCATCGGTTTAACTTGGCAGAGAGTATTTATTGCAGTGTGAAAGATGATAGCCTCTATGATGACCTTGATGGGCGCAAGATTGAGGAGCGTGGTCTGAGTTCCATGAGTATCAGAGCCAAGATTTTATTTTTGGCGTCATGTTGAGTTTATTTCTTCTGTGACTATGCAAAAAGCTAAATATTATGTTCTCTGTGACAATGCAAGACATGTTTATGTGATCTCAGAGGTGGGATGATACTCATGAAATTTAGCAAGCGGTAGCATTAGAATATCCTTTGACAGTAGTGGTATTTGAAAGTGGGAAGTGATTGTGTGATAGCAGTTTACTATCTCCTTGGAACGGAAGGAATAATATGTATCTACTTTGGTTAGCAATCACGGGCTGGTGCCTCTGTTGTAAAATTCGGCCATGTTGGCTGGATAACTTCCAAGCCTGTGTAACTTTGGTTGTATATTTGTAGTGTTTTGTTATCTTGACATGATCTAGTTCCATTATAGTTCTAGCTGTTTTGTTCTTGAAATAATATTATTACTGAATTCTCTACATGTCCAGTACTCTAATGATACTGCAAAATTGTCATGGCTTGATGAAGTATTATTATTTATATGCAAACCTTTGCCTCCTCATTTGGAATCCTTCAATAGCTCCTTCATGCAGGAAATTTTCAGAGCTCAATCTCTCGGCAACCAGTTATCTCGCCATATACGTATTTTACTTCCCGAGCATACTCGCCATATCAGCACCTTGTTCAACAGTTCTAACCCATGAACCACACCCTGCCAAGACGGAGAGCCACCCGACGGAAACGCGTTATCATGTAGCGATCCGTGCGGATAGTATTTTTCTTTTAAGACACATGCACGAAGTGTATCAGGGAATTGTATTCGTCTCCATGCCCGAGGAGCCAAAATAGCTTGGTTTAAAGCTTTCAAATCCCTGAAGCCCATGCCTTCATAACATTTTGGCACCATCAGCTTATCCCATGCAAACCAATGGACTTTCCTGACATTATCCTCATCTCTAGAGTTATCTGCATCATATCATCACACAGCCCTGCAAAGAATTTGAATATCCTCATTGAGTATGTTGGCTGTGCTTGCACGAATGATTTTATTAGCACTTCTTTTGCTCCAGCAGACATGTATTTATCGCACCAATCTGTCATTCTCTTGGCATATTTATCTTTGATGTTTGGAATCTATCATCTTTATTCTCCCCTCCAGAACTGGCAAGCCGAGGTACTTCTCTTAAAAACCAGCCCGATCCACCTCTAAAATACTAGATTCAGCTAGTTGATCCTCCTGTCTTCATCCTTTGCCGAACATTAGAGAACATTTATTTTGGCTAAATAGCTGCCCAGTACTGCTTTCAGAAATTTGCAAGAAATTCCTTACAACAAGTGCCATCTCTTTGTTTTCTCGAAAGAATTGGAGGTTGTCGTCCATGAAGAGCAGGTGTGATACCAGGAGCTTGTCAGCATATCTCTAGCTCCTTCAGATGTCCATTCGCTATTTCATTCTTCAGTAAATGTGACAGACCATCAGCAAGAAAAATAATAAATAGGGTGATAACGGGTCACCTTATCGAAGGCCTCGAGAGGGAGAGAAAGCCTGTAGTTGCTCCCCATTGAGCTGGATAGAGTAGCGTTCAGTGGTAAGCAAGAAACGTTATTCATTGTTAAGATTCAAGGGTGCAAAACAGGAGTTTTCATATGTCAAATAATCTTAGAAAATGTCCGAGCCTTGTGTGTGTTCTCATAAAACATGTGATTTTTTTTATATGTTGTGCTATGTGAAAAAATAAATCCATATGTGCTTAAAATTGTGTTGTCGTCACCTATTGTATCATAGATGTTTCGATCCAGTGTACTGCTGGATACATGCATTAGTATGCTTCCCGGTACTCTTAAAAATAACTACTCCACCTGCAGTTTCTTTCAAAAATGCAACAACTTTCAATGCATATACCAGATCAAGGTATACAAGAAAAAGAACCACGAGGCTGGTATCCAATCTTTACTGAACCATGGCTGCATTACTGACCATAAGAGCTACACTTCAAACAGATATAGCCAGATTCTTACTCTTAAATTAGAACTTGTACATCGCTGCCTTAAACCGATTTTGCAATGGTGCATGAGGACACCTCTGCTAATGCCATCCATAACAAGCTGGCAAGAGTGTAAACATAGACCTGCTTCACAAGCTAATTATACAGGGAGTATTCTTTGCGAATACAGATCGTCCACAAACAGTCATGGTACGATAAGGCTGATTATAGCGGGAGTCGTTTATCTATCCTAGGAAGATAGAATTACAGGCTCTGGTTACATAGCGTCCTAATTAACACTTATAAGTTATAGTGAACAGGGTTTAGAAATGCACCCTTATCGCTCAGCATCCAAAGCTCCCTTCTTCACATGGCATTTCTGTTTTAGAGAAAACAGAGGAAGAATCAGGGTAGTTGTTGCCACTTCAAGCATCAAAATTCCAAATAGAGTAACAAAGCAAGTGGCTGATACAACGGTAGTCAAATATTATAAGCACTCAGAATCCAAACGATGAATTTGCTCAAGTGATTTTCCTTTTTCTTCCAAAAAGCTACATCGGTACAGATTAAATGTCTTTCTATTTCCATTTTTTAGCTTGGGAGTGGTCACTATGATGTATCTGAATAAAAAAAAATCATAAATAAGCTCAAGCACACCCGCCTATAATCTATGATCAACTTGCGTTCATGAAAGAAATATAATATCCATTTAGAAAAAAAAACTACTCCCTCCGTCTAATAATAACAGTCTCAAGTTTGCCAAAAAGTGAATGTATCCATACATGTTTCATGTCTAGATACATCTACTTTTTAACAAACTTAAGACAGTTATTATTGGACGGAGGGAGTATTAATAATCTCAAACAGAGCTTCAGCCTCAAAGTTCAAAGGTAGACTGCAGAAAATTACACCATGGTTATATATAAGAAATAGGAAGTCCAAATTCCATGATTGTTGGGTTGGGTGTCTGATAATATTTCATAATAAAATACTACAGTGGCCATCATGGGAACAAGACTAGAAGTACTTCTGTAGGCACAATTCGTAGTTGTGATAAAACAGAATAAGAGTTCCATGTAAAAAACAACAAGCCAATTTCAGCACCGTTACAGCTTGCTATCATATGAGACCATATATTGGATACACCAAGTTCAGGAGGGATGTTGTCTGGTGACAAGACAAGATTTAATAAAAGTAAACCCAAGCCCACATGTAAAGGTCCCTACTATGGCATGCAGGTAAACCTTGCAATATACCAACATTACCCTAGTGCACACGCTGATTTTGAATCATCTTACAGCGACCATTTTCTAATGTTGCTTCACTTGTATAGTTGAAAAGACCCAAGAGGACTCAATACACAACTGATTTCAAATGATCTTATGGCAAGAATTCCCAAATGTCAGTTAACTAGTATTGTAAAAATAACCTAAGGAATCAATCATGCAGCTAACACCACTACATAGCTATAACAAACAATACGATGAATGGTGCACAGTGCAACATTTTGTAACCTTACAATAAGTCCACTATATATGTCCTCAAAACATCAAAAGGCAAACCTTGCATGATCGTCCTTGAGGGCAGGGAAGATGGGAGGCCAGATCATCATAAACGGATGGGAGCCAGGACACTCCCCTCTTTTTTCTGGAAGCACCCCGTGCTACAGTGGACAGAGGCGACGGGGAGACGACTCCGCGTCGACCAGCTCCCGCCGGCGCATCTGGAGATTTCTCGCCTTCCGACGGTCGCTCCGGCGGCGGGAGGACGGGGAACCTCCAGATCCGCGCTCCGGTGAGTAGCATGGGGGCTGCGGGCGGCGTTGCCGTGGCGGAAGGGCGGCGCCGTCTCGATCTGGTGCTCTGCGGCTTCCCCCCCTCGGCGTCGTCTTCGACGGTGCTGGAGGGCTGCAGGTGCGCCACTGCTCCGCCGGTGCTCTCTCCGGCGCCGGTTCGAGCTTCTGGGGGGTGCGGGAGATCAAGGTTCCAGATCTTCATGGTCGTCATCGACGTCGGGCATCCGCGCCGGTCCATGGCGATGGCTTCGATCTGGCGGACTTCCAGCCTCCCGCTTCACCGCCAAGACCTAGGCGGTTGACTGAAGACGGCGGCCTCGCCGGCGGCTTCCTGGCCGCGGTTCGCTGCATCTCGCCGGCTCGGGTGGAGCGCGGCGGCAGCGCGCGGCTGGCGGTCACCGTGATGCGGCGGCATCGGTGGGAGCTGGGCCTCAAGGACTGGTTTGCATTTTTCTTGTATCCTGAGGTTGTTCTGCTTTTTCGGTTTTCATTAGATTTGTAATCCTTGTACTCAAAAAAAAAAACGGATGGGAGCCACTCACCATTTTGCAACATATATACACGTGTTGTCAACTTTGATGTCTCTTCCGTAGTCTCCCCCACCACACACATGTAGGACATGTTGTTGCCTTCTTCTTTCGAGAAGATTACCCTGAAATAATCCTGATAATTCTGTTCCAGCACGGCTGGGGGTGGTGGCAAGATTTGTGTGTGTCTCCGGGGATACATCGGGTGGTGCACTTCATTTGAGAACGACCCGGCGAAGACGCTGCCGTTCTGGCAGTGTTCGATCATGCGGGCGCCGAAGTTGTAGGTCTCTAAGCGGTGGATGACGGTGGCGAGCTCGGGGGGTTGAGGAGGCATTGGGACAAAGTGTGTGGCATGTTCACATGAGGCTGACACCGTGTGTATGTAGGAGCTGAGGAGTCGGGGCGGGTGGAGCTTGCGGAAACGGCTCAAGAACTTGGGGTCCGAGGCATGCGCAAGCCAGCGCTTGCAGACAAGGGCAGCTCGGACGAGCGTGGTGGGGAGCCGACGCGGACGATGATCTCCCTGAGGAGGTTGTCATCGTCGAGAACCTTGGTGACAGCATGTGTTGTCGAATGCCCTTGTATGTCAGCCTCCACAGCCACATGTGGTTTCTTCTCCGGATGGACACTGGACAAATACAAATGCAATTCTACATCAATGCGATGGAATGATTCCTCAACTAATTTTCACTGCAAAACAATTAAACAGATAGCATCCACCCATCCAGCATAGAACATGCTAAAGAATTGATATTGGGGAAATGGGGAGCCGAACATATTAAGAATTACCATTGGGGCATCTTCTTGGTCGGATCCATCACCAAAACTCCCCAATCAGCAGGACCTCCCGTTGAACACTGCTGCAACAAGAAGATGTGGGTCGGATTTAGGGAGGAAAATTTAGCTAGGGTTTCCAGCGAGAAGAGATTGGGAACGGAAGGGAAGGGCAGGGAGCTGACCTCAATCGAATCGGAAGGGATGGGAAGATGAAGCGTCCGTCACCGCCGCCGCCGCCGCTGCTTCTTTCTTCCTGCCTGATTTTTTTTTTTTTTTGAGATTTCTCTTCTTCCTGCCTGATGAGTGAAGCCTTGCAGATTGCTGAAGCGAACAGGAGATTGCAGTTCTTAAGCCCAATCCGGCCCAATCAAACATCCAGCTATGCCCATAAAAGCCCAGCACTCTTTTATGTTTGCTGGTAAGCCCAGCGGAAATCGTTAGAAAAAGGGTTCCCTTTGAGAAGGGAAGCTGTGTGCATTGTCCTCGCGCCAAGTGTCGGCTTCTCCCTCCATGCAGCCCCCTTGAGTGCTTACATATGTGACAAGTGTCAGCATGAGAGAATTTTGGTGGGATTTCTAGTTCTGATGCGCGGAGGTTGCATGCGAATTAATTTCGAGATTCGTTTTCTAAAAATGAAATATCTCGAGAATCGTTTATCCAAATCACGAACCGTTTTCATTTCTGAACTCCTCGGGCCGAGATCTTCAAAACTAGATCCCATATTGATAGGTTTTAACAAAAAAAAAATCCGTACTTCTGGTTCTATATAGTATGTACATTCTGTTATGCATATGTTGTACTTTTCTGTTCTGTGTACTTTTGTACTCCGCTTTCTGTGTACTTGTACATCATGTGTACTTTTGTACTTCAGTTTATGTGTTCTTGTACTTTCTGTGTAGTTTTGTACTTCGTTTTCTGTGTATATGTACTTTCTGTTTAATTTTGTACCACGTTTTCTGTCTAGTTGTACTTCTTGCATATTTTTGTACTTCACTTTTTGTACTTGTACTTTTTTTGGTAGTTTTGAAGTTTTGAAAAGGGGAACAGACAGTAGTCTTACAGAAAAACACGTGGAGCAAAACTGAAATAAAATACTAAGGCCTAAAACGAACCACACACAACAAATGGAGAGCCAACCTACTGAATTTTTTGTAAAAGGAGCTAAAAAGGAGCATCAACCACGTGCTGCGCACTGATGGTCGTCATAATTGCAGTTTCCAAATATAAAATGCCACCCCTTTTCCAAAAGCATCATCCTCATTGACCCTTGTGAAATCAAGCATGAAGGTGTCTTAGTCCTAATCTATTGACCATCAAACAACTCAGTTGCGTGCGACATGCGTATGCCAGCTAGGGAATTTCTCTGTAGCGATGGAGGTGCAGATAATTAATTAAACAAGACAGATCAGTACCACTAGAAGTAGTATACTCCTAATCAAAAGCCTTTCGGCGTGAGCGTTAGGTGAGAACTCAGAAGAGACTGATCGGTAATATAAATCGATGGAACCAGACAGGCCAATACTAGCTAACTGTAGATCCAACTAACAAGCATGGCCAAAATAACCATCTCGATGGTGGTAGCAATAGTAGTAATAGCAACAGTGATGCTGGTGCCGGCTCCAGGAGCAACATCGCCAGCTCCGGCATACAAGATCGGGATGCCCAACTGCACCACGTCGTGCGGTGGCGTGGAGGTGCCATACCCGTTCGGCGTTGGCCCGTCCACTAGCTGCTATCTGCAGCGGCCAGGGTTCAACCTCACCTGCGACACAAGCGTCGACCCCCCACGGCTGCTCCTCCCTGCAGGTGACCTCCGCGTGGAAAGCATCGACGATTCCGGGTTGGAGGTCTTCCACACCATCACCAGCCTCGACATCAGCACCAGCAGCACTGCATACATACCGCCGTCTAACTTGTTGCTGCTGGGCGGCGCTCTGCAGAGATATGGCGGTGCCGGGCCCTACAGGCTGCGGACGGCCTTCAACGAGCTTGTCGTCACAGGCTGTAATGTACAGGCGACGCTGCTCAGGAATAGAAACGTCACCGTGAGCAGCTGCTTCTCCTTCTGCTACGACGAGGACGATGACAACATTGACTGGGGGTCGCCACAGATGGTTGGCCGGGGTAAGGGGAAACAAAGCGACGTCGGCGTGCGATGCGCAGGGATAGCCTGCTGCCGCGCGCCCATCGTCACTAGCCTTCAGGATTACGGTGATGCCACCGCCGTGTACAGCATTAAGCTCGACTGGTTTGGCCAAAACAGCAGTGCCGACAGGGAGCGAGCTCCCGTGCGAGCGTTTGTCGCGGTGGAAGGGTGGTTCGATTACTGGCTCTCCAAAAGGCCCCGGCCGTCCCTGGATCATGGGCTGGAGGTTCTCGTTTATCTAGACTGGGAGGTGGTTGCCGACCAGAATTCCTCGGAATATTGCTCCTCCGCTGTGTGCAGCAGTGATCACAGCGTCTGTGTTAATCGTACAAGTGGATACCGGTGCAACTGTGATTCTGGTTACACAGGCAATCCCTACATCCCTGGCGGATGCCAAGGTACGTACCTAATCAATTTGTTTATACACTTTCTTAATTCATTAATTTCTTCTTTTGCTAGTGCTGAATGACATGCATGTGTTGGTTGGTTGGTTGGCTTCTGGCATGCTACGAGTAGTGTTATTCTACCGTTGGAGTAGTATATAAGTACTCTCTCCGTTCCAAATTAATTGACACACATTTGTCAAAATACGGATGTATCTAGACACTAAATAAGTATAGATACATTCGTTTTTGGACAAGTGCAAATCATCTAATTTGGAACGGAGGGAGTAGCTAATACTCCCTCCGTTCGGAAAAGGATGTCACAAAAATGATTCATTTTTGTGACATCCTTTTCCGAACGGAGGGAGTATCTCTTTATATCCCTCTAACGCACACAAGTGTTTGTTGGCTGGCAACGTACCTGTAGAGGAATACTGCAGAGGCGTCAACAGGTGCTACGGCGAATGCATTTCGAGGGAAGGAACGCTCGTGTGCCAGTGCCCTCCAGGAACCCATGGCAATGCTGCCATGCCTGGTGGATGCTTCAATTCTACTCTAACAGACGCAGGTGAGTCAAGTGTTGCATCTTCACAATTATAAAGCTGGAGTGTCCCTGATCCGCTGATGAAAAATGGAACATCTCCGCTTTGCAGGGGAGTGCACGAGGTGGTGCGGGGGCGTGCATGTGCCGTACCCATTTGGCATCAAAGACATGAGCCCGGACCATTGCTACCATCCAGGGCTTAACCTCACCTGTGATACGACCCAGGACCCCCCATGGCTACACCGCAGCAATGACGGGGCCCTCCGAGTCGTGGAGATCTACCCCCACAATGCCACCTTGCGCGTCGCCTATGCTGGCGCCATCCTAAACGCCACCAACAAGGAAGGGACGGAAGTCGTCTTCCCCTTTGGTTTCCCGAGCCCAGGTGAGGCGCCGTACTCACTGTCAACCAGCAACGAGCTCATCCTCACAGGATGCGACGTGCAAGCATCGCTCCACGGGGCCGCCAAGGGTCCAAACATCCGTGGTGGATGCGTCTCCTTCTGCTCCGCTGATGATGATAACGACGGTGACGGAAAAAGCAGCGAAATAAGTTACACCGACCTCCAGGGGCAGGGAGTGCCAAATCGTCGGAGCCCCAACGACAAGTACTGCCATGGCGTGGGCTGCTGCCAGGCACACATCTCCACTTCCATGGATGGCATGCCCAAGAAGTTGCGTCTGAGTTGGCTCGTCGAGGAGAGCAACTTTGAGAACAAGACACCGCCGCCCACCTACATCTTCATTGCGGAGGAGGGGTGGTTCGATGAGCTGGGTTTCTCCGGCGAACTGGGCACCAATTTGCAGCCACCTTCAAGAGCTATGCGCGAGGTCCCAATTGTATTGCAGTGGGAGGTCTTGTCCAGTACTCAGAGTTGTATATTTGGCAACATCTGCAAGAGCAAGCACAGCAACTGTAAGCAAGGGAACAGAGGCTATACGTGCCACTGTAAGAAGGGTTACGATGGTAACCCCTACGTCGATGACAGCGAAGGATGCAATGCAGGTTAATTGGCACTATTTAATCGTGCCAATAGAAAGTACATGTCTGTTAATTTTTCGTTGTTTCTCTAGCATCTAATCAACTCTTGTTTTATTTTATCTGCAGCTGACCGCCAACACAAGTTCGTTATTATAGGTGAGCAACCCTGCAACTCTGGGAGGATTGAATACAATTCACCTTTGCTAATACTCCGTTGCGTGGAATTTTCGGCCATCTAACACTACGGAGTACAAACTTAAAATTGCAGTCTTTAAAGAAAAATCATACATCTTTAGTGAAATATTGATCCAATGTTAAGTTAAGTTTTAGGTTATAGACAATTTAAGTTGTTCCAGATGATGATAATATCAACACCGAAAAACAAAACAAAGTACTAAAGTAGATTCTTTGGTTCAGTACGTTTCTCAGTGAGTTTAGATCCAAGGGTTTCTATTCATACAGGGAAGTAATTTCAGGTATAAGCATTGGAGTAGGACTTGCCAGTGCAGCAGGCCTCATAATTTCAGTTCTCATTGGATGCTTCATCTCCAACAAAGTTAAACACCAAAAGGCACAGATGTTGAAGCGGAAGTTCTTTGAGCAAAATCGTGGACAGTTATTGCAACAATTGGTATCACAGAGAGCCGACATTGCAGAAAGAATGATCATACCCTTGGAAGAGCTAGAGAAGGCAACAAACAATTTCGATAAAGATCGCGAGCTTGGTGGTGGAGGGCATGGTACCGTCTACAAAGGGATTTTATCGGACCTCCATGTCGTAGCCATCAAGAAACCAAAGAAAGTTGTTCAAAAGGAGATTGATGAGTTTATTAATGAGGTTGCTATCCTATCCCAAATCAACCACAGAAATGTGGTAAAACTTTATGGTTGTTGCCTTGAAACAGAAGTACCGATCTTGGTCTATGAGTTCATATCCAATGGAACACTTTATGACCATCTTCACACCGATGGACCAAGATCATTACAATGGGACGATAGGCTACGAATAGCCATTGAAACAGCCAAATCTCTAGCCTATCTTCACTCAACAGCTTCAATGCCCATCATCCATAGAGATGTAAAGTCAGTGAACATACTGTTGGATGACACTCTAACAGCAAAGGTAGCAGACTTTGGAGCTTCAAGATACATTTCGGTTGAGAAATCAGGGTTAAACACAATGGTTCAAGGTACAATCGGATACTTGGACCCAAATTACTTCTACACAGGGCGGCTCACGGAGAAAAGTGACGTCTACAGCTATGGTGTCATGCTCGTGGAACTGCTGACTCGAAAGAAACCATTTTCATACTTGTCTTCTGAAGGCGAAGGTCTTGTTGCACATTTTGTCACCTTGTTTGCAGAAGGCGATTTATCACAGATACTAGATCCCCAAGTAATGGACGAGGGACGCAAAGAAGTTGAAGAAGCCGTTGCACTTGCAGTAGCATGTATTAAGTTAAGAGGGGAAGATCGTCCAACCATGAGGCAAGTGGAGTTGACGCTGGAGGGCCTTCGACCAACCAAAGAGCATATTTTAAATGTTCTTGGAGCCAACAAACTCAAGAAGATTGGTAATATGATAAATTCACCAATAACCTTAGATGGAAGAATCAACGAGGGATCGACCAGACAGTATAGCATGGAAGAAGAGTTGACGTTGTCTTCAAGGTATCCTCGGTAGTACTGCTTACGTGTTTTTCTGTAAGACTACTGTCTGTTCCCCTTTTTATGCTGCTCTGCTCTGACATTATTGCATAAAAAGTAAGAATCTTTCTTCTATCTTGAACTAATATCTGTGTATCTTGTGCTACTATTGCCGGAAGCAGGCTTTCGGTTTTCAGCAGAGACCATTGAGGTCGCCTTCTCCTCCTTTTTTTGGTAACCTTTTTTTTTTACTTCTGCTTTGGCTCACTAGTATCCATCTAATGTGAATGTTTTTATTTAGCCTACCTGGAAAAACTGCACTGCTGCTATCTAGGCTAGGACATTCCTCTATCGTATTGTCTTGTCAAACTGCCTTTTTTACTGTTATGACTTCACTATTGTTACAATTCTGAGATCTTGCTGCTGTGTATGTATTCGCATGACTTGTGTTTTCTACTGTGTAGAAATATACCTTGTCGAGTTAATACTTGACTGAGTTTATCGTTTTTCTTTCGCAGTTCCTTCCTTGATTTTGTTGTTGATTCCTAATATAATTGTAAATTATATTCTGATAATGATCAATTTTGTTTGTACGAAAACATAAAGGGAAGTATTAAGAGAAGAAGAGATGGCGTCAGTAGACGAGCATGTGTAAGGAGATAGCTTTCCGTAGAACTTGGCTGTAGCTCACAGCTTGCCATATTCTGAAATTTTCTATTTATTCTTGAACTATAGGTCAACAATGTTCTAATTGTTTTGAACCTGTGTTTTGCAGAAATCTTTACTTTGACTATACTCAATAGTATTCTGGTCATGCTACAATTTGATGAACCATTATGGTGACAAACTTCTGTTTCATTTCTATCCAAATAGAAAATAAGAGGTGTTTACACTTGGTAATGTTTTACATTGTAACCATCCGTACTGTCTAAAGAAGGGCAACTGGGTCACAATGGTAGCAACGGGCCAGGAAATTATTCACAACCATAGCAACTGGGCATCCTTAAATCTATCTAAAATAAACATAAGAAGATAAATCTACGAGTTAACAATTAAGAAATAAGAATTTTCTAACTCCTTATATCTATCAAAAGAAATGTGCACAAGTCCTAGCTGATTGAAATAAATAATTCCAAGGTAAAACAGTCCTAAGATGAACTAGTAGCTAGCAATATCCTGATTTAAACTTGTAATCTTTTTTTCCATTATCTTACAACAACCATTACTCAAAAAATTGTAATACTGTGTGGTGCAGGATCCTTTTTTCTACTTGTGTGAATACCTTAGAATGGCAATTTGAACAAAAAACAAATAAAACACAACTATGTTCCTCAGCTTGGTGAGCTTTGCAAGAAGTGGAAACAAAACAGCAACTACAAAACTATGTAATACAGAAACACCAATGACAATAATGAACTATAAAGCACCAGACAAGCTGTGTGATTACTATGAAAGAAAGGAGATAAAGAAGACATGGCAGAAAGTTTACCACTTGAAATTGTCGGTGAAGGAAACACTGGTGCAAAGTTGCTATATATGTGCAGATTGGGGAAGGTAGAAGCGCACACCTTCTCAAGCTGGAATGTTTTGATATCCAGCGTGAAATGGCATGGCTCGATCACTGGGCTTGCAAACCAATACAGGAGCAAGTACCTTCCCACTGAACCTCCTAACAAGTACCCACAACCCAGCGAGATTGTCTTCTCACTCTTCCACTGGCTGGAACTACCACCACTGTATCGCCTAATGGTACAACTGAAGTTAGTTGTATCACGTGCAAGCACAAACATCTCAGGCATGCCATCCCCCGTCTCCACCATGGTCATATCAAAAATTTCTGAATCTTTAGCTTCAGGTGGGAGTTCAGCAATGGAGAACTCCATCCTTTGGATATCAAGCACCAGCATTTTCTTTTCCATTGAATCTGTCATCCAATAAAAGCAGCCATATGCATATCGGCGCGAGTGGGGATTTTTTAACCTTATCGGCCCTAACAAGCCAGGGAGTAAATCACTCCAACTCTGGGATGGAACAGCTCGCCATTGTCTGGTGCTGGAAGAGAAGACAAAGGCGAACAACGTGAATTTGCACTCCACCATGCAGATGACTCTAAACGATGTCTCTTCTGGAGACACTGCCTCGTCCTCCTCGTTGTCGGCGGGAGGGGCGAGGAAGGTTCGAGGCAAGCACAACGAATTTCCCACCGAAGCTTTTAGGTCGTCAGGAATTGGAGGGAGTAGGAGGTACCACCGGCGTAAAGGGTCGCACACCACCATCTTGTTGAAGGCGACTCTGTGATCAAGGACGTCGCGACGATATTCCAGGAGGACACGGCCGTCCCGGCTGTCCTTAAGGAACAAGTCGCGAGCGGGGGCGGGGAGGAAGGAGAAGGAAAAATCAGCGGCGAGGGCAGCGGCGCTGGCTGCCGGCGCACAGGGGTGAGGAGGGACGACGGGGAGGAAGGCGAGGCGTTGGTTGAGGAAACCGATGAAGGGTGGGGCGTGGAGTTTGCGGTACCGCCGGAGGAAGGAGCGGTCGGCGGTGACGCGGCGGAAGGAGACGCAGGCGGCTGAGGCGCGGACGAGGTCGGCTGGGATGGGCAGCCGGAGGAAGATTTCCCACAGCAGTTCGTCAGGGATCGGCAGCGAGGCCATTCCATGGCGTCGGTGGTCGAGGATGGCTTCCAAGCGAGGGACCACGCGCTTCTGGCGCTCGTCCGCCGCGCCGCCGCCCATCACGCCGCCGGAATCCAGCTCGGTGCGGAAACCCTAGTCCCGCTCTTTGTGCAGAAGACAACGGAGGTGCCTACACATCATAGTAACAAAATCCTGCCCGTTGCTTATACATCTGGCGGCTCAGGTTAACTAAACGGAGCATACAGCTTCGGGCGTTTCAGATGAGATCAACTTCAATAGATCAGTAAATACATACGAACTGTCAGGAACCAAGTAACATACTCAAATGGAAAAATATCATTTTCGTAGCTGATTCTTGCATATTGAAAGAATATCAAGTGTTTATTTGAGAATAATGGCCACACGTCACATATTTGTATTATTTTTTGGCTAGCCTAATCTTGTCTTTATACCAGACTATGTTGTATCTTGTACTCAGAATATACTCATTTGGTACATGTATTTGTTTGTGGAAATTTCTTTATCATTAGGACTCGGAATATGTTGTATTTGTACTCTCATTCTCTCATTGGCGGTGAGGCGGAAGCCTTTAAGAGGCTGAAGAAATTTGACTCAAGATGTTGCTAACTTTTTTTGTTCAGACCTATATATTAAATTAACCATATTTCTACTTCATCTGGTCCAACACCAAATGCTGAGATAAATGGTCGGGTAATGTTTGAATTGCTCCCAAGAGATTTCTTTAGGTATATATTGCTCACAAACCTCTGAAGATGATACTATGATACTGCTTATAGTCCTATGCTATCCATGTGTGCAAGAGCATTTTTTTTTAATCTGGATGAAACGAGTGGCAAAACTATATTAGATAGGTTGTCACTGGAACCCTAATTGAGCCGCTAGAGCATGCTCTAGGTTAGTAAAGAAACAGTGTTGAATGTTAATATTGTGGGAGAGACCCGGAAACTACAAATGACTCCCTAGCTACATGGAAAGCATTTTTTTTTGCAAAAATGGCACCTTTGAGTTTCCAAAAATTGTGAAACAATTCTCAGATGAAGATAGTGTCGAGATCTACAAACATGCAAAATTTCAACTCAAAATTCATTATATTTTGTGCTGCACGAAAAAGACAAATCGGGAACAATTTGGAGTTTTTGAAATTGTGTACTATTCACCACCCATTTGTCATTTTTGCCCAGCCCATAATATAACATATTACGATTTAAAAAATTCACACTTGTACATCTCGATATTATCTACATTTTGTATTGTTTTCTTGATTTTTGGAAACTCAAAAGTGTCGAGTTCGAAATTTTAAAAAACAAACTCCATGTGGCTCAGGAGCCATTAGTCCACTCTCGGGAGGACAAGCTCATGTAATACAAGTATCCAACATGATCCTTGTCACTGCTTCTGTTCATCGCATCATCCTTTGTATTTCCCCCTAAGAAAATAAAATAAACAAATATACTTAAGTATATGATATTTGAAGCCAATGATTGTACCTTCTCTACTGATCAATGAATTTATTTGGAAGATCGATGTATGAAGTAGTGGATCAACGATGAGCATGTTGATAAGGCCCATATAACACAACAAATTAGTCACGAGAGAAAGGAGGAGCCAGGACATTTCGTCCTATGAAAAAGGAGGAGCCGTCAAGGCTTCTAAGTTCTAACGCACACGCCGCAGGTCGATATCTTCATCGTCCTCGCCTCCGGGCCATCTACTCCCCGACGTGACCAGATCTCCAAAGAGGAGATGAGGACGACAAGGAGTCGCCATGCCCTGACACGGCGGATGCGCTTTCTTGTGTCACGAGAGTTGGCCTGAGAGTGCTACGTCTCTGTGAGTGCCGACTTTGTGCCGCATCCTGATAGGGAAAGATTGGGAAGAGAATTAGGGGTAGTTTTTTTTTTAGTGTTAGAGGGTTATATATAATGTTGTGGAAATCAGCAAATGACAATTGCCTAGAGAAACACATTGGACACGTAGTTTTTCCTAGTGTCCATCGGCAAATAAGTTGGCAAAGGATAGATGAAAATCTCCATGGACAAATATTGCTCCTCAGTAGCGTCACATTTCTAACATCCCTCGTTGGCCACGCACTTGGTCACGCGCAATTACGTTACCGTCGTCTTTCTCGCTACCATTAATTACCAGTGAGGGGTATCCTTAGCGTCGTGGCGTATTTTTCTGGTTTATCCTCAGGGGTATCCTTAGTGTATTCTGGTGTGGTGTGATTTACTACGGTAGAATTTTTTTTGATCCGAGAGTATATTTCTGACCAGCCAGTTGTGGACTATCAAGTCGCACTACAACCTCAATCAGCATTCAGCTATAGTACTAGTACTTGCATCGAGATGGCTATCAATGTCAATATGTCATCGAGACCACCTTAACAAGGCATGGTCGAACTGATGGCAAATGCCAAGTATGTTGAGAGTTGGAATCTTTAGACCACCATGTTTTCCTTGTCAGTTGGCAAAGTAATACTGCAACCTGCTGATGCAATGTTTCGTGTGATCACTTACCTTGACGGAGTCCCTTGTGAGATATCAAGACTCGAGTACCTTGATGGAGTCCCTTGTGAGATATCAAGACTCGATTGGAGAGACTAAGAGGATGATGAGCCGCCTCAGATGTGGTCGCTGAAGTGTTTGTCAAATGACAGTTGAACTGTTATCTAACAATTATGTTCCTAGTCTATATCTGTGCTGAATGTTTCAGGGCACAAAACGGGTCAGGTATACCCTGGTTATATATTGAGGTTTTATGCTTTTGTGGTGTGCTTCAATTGTAAGCTGGTTGAATCCCAGTGCTTGCAATCTCAAGACAATTTGCTTGCAATCCCAAGACAATTTGCCTGCAATCCCAGTACGTACACCAATTCAGATTCAGAAACAGGCGTCAGCAACACTGCATCTTCAGAACGCCGCTTGACTATTGTTGGCAGGTCAAGATCTTAGAATGTTGTCCTGGCGACATGGGCACAGCACCATCGCGGCTTCACACACACACACTCCACTCTCTTCAACCTCAGCTCAGATAAGCACACAACATATTATGTAACCACGTGATTAACCTAACTGTGCAACCAATCATCTGGTTCACTTAAGCATTGATAAACAAAGAGAGTACAAAGTGCTCCAAGTGGATTCTTAACAGATCATATTCGCCCTTCTCCTAAAATTCAGAATACCTGACAAGTTACATGCCACACATGCAGTAGTATTGTAGTCACACTAGGAGGTTCAGAGACTGGCAGGCTAGTAGTCTTAATTAACCTACTGATTGTGAGGGATACTAACTGTCGATCTCACCACCATATCCGACTGACAGACGCAGGGGTAACTGGCAGATCAAGGCACACAAGAGTAACTCTCCAGACTGATTCTAGATGACCATAATAAATAGCAAACAGAGCCATATGCAACCTACTATTACTGACTAAACTGTGGTCAACTCTCGAGTTGCCCACAACCTCAGTCAGCGCCATCTCTGTCGTAGTATCGGTATCGCGTACTCCATGGAGGGTAGCATGAGCCGAGTGTAAAACGTGGGGGTATTCTGATCATGGTGGCTATGCGCTTCAGCTGAGTGACAATCCTCGACACACCAGCCTGACCTCCAGCACTCGCAGTAGAAGTATTCTGATCATGGTGACTATGCGCTTCAGCTGGCAGCACCTCTGTATCGTGTTCCAGCATTGCCTTCTCAGCATCTTCCTGAAAACCTGGTCAATATGTCAAGATTACTCGTGTTCAGGTTTTATATATTCAAGAGCTTGTGACACAAAAGGAACAAACAGCAGGTCTAACTATCTCGCAACACTCAGTAAATTTGCTTAGAATAAAACTCCGGAAGAAGCAAAATGGTTGAGACGAATAACATACAGTACATGGATTATCAACCTTTAATCTCAACCGAATTTGTAATGTGTAACAGTAAACACTCATGTTTAGTGGTTGTAGTTTGCAGTACAAGTGTAAACCATAGCTAGAGAAAAATATCGAGAAGTCACTGAAAAATGGTAGCACCATGTTACAGTACTTCATAAATTAGCTAGCGTAGCAGTATAATTGTTTTTTAACTCAAGTCACTGAAGGAAAAAAGATTAAGGGTACCATTAGTGACAATCAACAAACTATGTGCATCCTCTGCCATGGCATCAAAATGATTGCTTGCATTTAGCATGTGACTTGAAGGATGGAGATGGAGCAAGGTTAAAAGTTCAAACTGTCATTAGATAACATGGGTGCCTACTTCTAATTTATTTTGAAAAGCTGAATTCAAATCAAACAATTTCTAACCACAAGCTGGCAAGATGTTATTCTTACATAAATGCCAAGTCCATTGAGCAATATATATTCCTCTGCAACGGTACATTGAGAAATCAATCAAGCTCATCATTATATACGGATATACAGGAGATGCATTTGTTGTAGGAATGACTAAGCCGCTTATTTCGAACCATATCAATTGTGCAGATTTCTATGAATCCATCACGAGATAAATGTGAGGTGTAAAGATGACAAAGAAAGATGTTTTGCCTCCTTAATCTATAGAAAGAAGAGCAGACGATATAAGTCCCGCTTGCTTGGAATGAATGTTTCCAAGGTGAGACAATCCATAAATGAACTGGATATAAAATTGTCTACAATAGAAGCATGGGAAGAAGCAGAATAGCCCATATAAAGTGCTACTGGAACTTAAAAAAGCCACTTGCAATACATGGAAGATCAACTATCAAAACCCTTTCAACCCATAGTCACACAGCTTCGTGTTCATAAATTACCTACCTGCATCCTCTAACATCCCATAAAAATGATTGCTGGCATTGGCCATTTTACTTAAACGACAGATACAAAAGAAGGCGAGGAGTTCAAACTGTCAAATGATAACATGGGTGCCCTGTTACTAATTTATCTTGACAAGCTGATTTCAAATCAAGTGGTTTCTGACCACAAGCTGGGAAGCAGTTTTTTGCTATGTGAATGCCAAGTACATTGTGCATTTCGATTTATTTATTTGGAACAATACTTTGAGAAGTCAATCGAGCTCACCACTTCAATTTTCTAACATCATATATTGATATACAGGACATGCATTAGTTGTAGTAATGGCTAAGCCTCTAATTTCCAACAATATCAGTTATGCAGATTTACTTTAAACCAGCATATGAGATAAATCTGTAGGTGTAAAGATGACCAGAAAAGTTATTTCTGCCTCCTTATATCTATCAAAATAAAAGCAGACATTATAAGACCGGAATCAATGCTTCCAAGGTGAAACAATCCATAAATTAACTGGATTTAAACTTGTATTATTTCACCATTACACTTCAGTCTTGAATATCAAAAAAACTTCTTCAAATAATTATTGTGATATAGTGTTCTTATGATCCAAGGGGTTCTCAAGAGTGCTTCCCACATTGTTCAAAATCCTTTCTTTTAATTGTCTACCTTAAAATAGGATCAGAAAAACTAATATATCATAATTATGTCCATGAGATTGATTAGCCTTGCAAAAGCAGAGAAAACTAACTAAATCATGCAATAAAGAATATACCGATTCCAGTGATGAACTATGTAGTGTGATACAAAGTTGAAAACTTGGTAGCTTACCACTTGATATTGTTGGCGACGACAACAAAATAAAATAAACAAATATACTTAAGTATATGATATTTGAAGCCAATGATTGTACCTTCTCTACTGATCAATGAATTTATTTGGAAGATCGATGTATGAAGTAGTGGATCAACGATGAGCATGTTGATAAGGCCCATATAACACAACAAATTAGTCACGAGAGAAAGGAGGAGCCAGGACATTTCGTCCTATGAAAAAGGAGGAGCCGTCAAGGCTTCTAAGTTCTAACGCACACGCCGCAGGTCGATATCTTCATCGTCCTCGCCTCCGGGCCATCTACTCCCCGACGTGACCAGATCTCCAAAGAGGAGATGACGACAAGGAGTCGCCATGCCCTGACACGGCGGATGCGCTTTCTTGTGTCACGAGAGTTGGCCTGAGAGTGCTACGTCTCTGTGAGTGCCGACTTTGTGCCGCATCCTGATAGGGAAAGATTGGGAAGAGAATTAGGGGTAGTTTTTTTTTTAGTGTTAGAGGGTTATATATAATGTTGTGGAAATCAGCAAATGACAATTGCCTAGAGAAACACATTGGACACGTAGTTTTTCCTAGTGTCCATCGGCAAATAAGTTGGCAAAGGATAGATGAAAATCTCCATGGACAAATATTGCTCCTCAGTAGCGTCACATTTCTAACATCCCTCGTTGGCCACGCACTTGGTCACGCGCAATTACGTTACCGTCGTCTTTCTCGCTACCATTAATTACCAGTGAGGGGTATCCTTAGCGTCGTGGCGTATTTTTCTGGTTTATCCTCAGGGGTATCCTTAGTGTATTCTGGTGTGGTGTGATTTACTACGGTAGAATTTTTTTTGATCCGAGAGTATATTTCTGACCAGCCAGTTGTGGACTATCAAGTCGCACTACAACCTCAATCAGCATTCAGCTATAGTACTAGTACTTGCATCGAGATGGCTATCAATGTCAATATGTCATCGAGACCACCTTAACAAGGCATGGTCGAACTGATGGCAAATGCCAAGTATGTTGAGAGTTGGAATCTTTAGACCACCATGTTTTCCTTGTCAGTTGGCAAAGTAATACTGCAACCTGCTGATGCAATGTTTCGTGTGATCACTTACCTTGACGGAGTCCCTTGTGAGATATCAAGACTCGAGTACCTTGATGGAGTCCCTTGTGAGATATCAAGACTCGATTGGAGAGACTAAGAGGATGATGAGCCGCCTCAGATGTGGTCGCTGAAGTGTTTGTCAAATGACAGTTGAACTGTTATCTAACAATTATGTTCCTAGTCTATATCTGTGCTGAATGTTTCAGGGCACAAAACGGGTCAGGTATACCCTGGTTATATATTGAGGTTTTATGCTTTTGTGGTGTGCTTCAATTGTAAGCTGGTTGAATCCCAGTGCTTGCAATCTCAAGACAATTTGCTTGCAATCCCAAGACAATTTGCCTGCAATCCCAGTACGTACACCAATTCAGATTCAGAAACAGGCGTCAGCAACACTGCATCTTCAGAACGCCGCTTGACTATTGTTGGCAGGTCAAGATCTTAGAATGTTGTCCTGGCGACATGGGCACAGCACCATCGCGGCTTCACACACACACACTCCACTCTCTTCAACCTCAGCTCAGATAAGCACACAACATATTATGTAACCACGTGATTAACCTAACTGTGCAACCAATCATCTGGTTCACTTAAGCATTGATAAACAAAGAGAGTACAAAGTGCTCCAAGTGGATTCTTAACAGATCATATTCGCCCTTCTCCTAAAATTCAGAATACCTGACAAGTTACATGCCACACATGCAGTAGTATTGTAGTCACACTAGGAGGTTCAGAGACTGGCAGGCTAGTAGTCTTAATTAACCTACTGATTGTGAGGGATACTAACTGTCGATCTCACCACCATATCCGACTGACAGACGCAGGGGTAACTGGCAGATCAAGGCACACAAGAGTAACTCTCCAGACTGATTCTAGATGACCATAATAAATAGCAAACAGAGCCATATGCAACCTACTATTACTGACTAAACTGTGGTCAACTCTCGAGTTGCCCACAACCTCAGTCAGCGCCATCTCTGTCGTAGTATCGGTATCGCGTACTCCATGGAGGGTAGCATGAGCCGAGTGTAAAACGTGGGGGTATTCTGATCATGGTGGCTATGCGCTTCAGCTGAGTGACAATCCTCGACACACCAGCCTGACCTCCAGCACTCGCAGTAGAAGTATTCTGATCATGGTGACTATGCGCTTCAGCTGGCAGCACCTCTGTATCGTGTTCCAGCATTGCCTTCTCAGCATCTTCCTGAAAACCTGGTCAATATGTCAAGATTACTCGTGTTCAGGTTTTATATATTCAAGAGCTTGTGACACAAAAGGAACAAACAGCAGGTCTAACTATCTCGCAACACTCAGTAAATTTGCTTAGAATAAAACTCCGGAAGAAGCAAAATGGTTGAGACGAATAACATACAGTACATGGATTATCAACCTTTAATCTCAACCGAATTTGTAATGTGTAACAGTAAACACTCATGTTTAGTGGTTGTAGTTTGCAGTACAAGTGTAAACCATAGCTAGAGAAAAATATCGAGAAGTCACTGAAAAATGGTAGCACCATGTTACAGTACTTCATAAATTAGCTAGCGTAGCAGTATAATTGTTTTTTAACTCAAGTCACTGAAGGAAAAAAGATTAAGGGTACCATTAGTGACAATCAACAAACTATGTGCATCCTCTGCCATGGCATCAAAATGATTGCTTGCATTTAGCATGTGACTTGAAGGATGGAGATGGAGCAAGGTTAAAAGTTCAAACTGTCATTAGATAACATGGGTGCCTACTTCTAATTTATTTTGAAAAGCTGAATTCAAATCAAACAATTTCTAACCACAAGCTGGCAAGATGTTATTCTTACATAAATGCCAAGTCCATTGAGCAATATATATTCCTCTGCAACGGTACATTGAGAAATCAATCAAGCTCATCATTATATACGGATATACAGGAGATGCATTTGTTGTAGGAATGACTAAGCCGCTTATTTCGAACCATATCAATTGTGCAGATTTCTATGAATCCATCACGAGATAAATGTGAGGTGTAAAGATGACAAAGAAAGATGTTTTGCCTCCTTAATCTATAGAAAGAAGAGCAGACGATATAAGTCCCGCTTGCTTGGAATGAATGTTTCCAAGGTGAGACAATCCATAAATGAACTGGATATAAAATTGTCTACAATAGAAGCATGGGAAGAAGCAGAATAGCCCATATAAAGTGCTACTGGAACTTAAAAAAGCCACTTGCAATACATGGAAGATCAACTATCAAAACCCTTTCAACCCATAGTCACACAGCTTCGTGTTCATAAATTACCTACCTGCATCCTCTAACATCCCATAAAAATGATTGCTGGCATTGGCCATTTTACTTAAACGACAGATACAAAAGAAGGCGAGGAGTTCAAACTGTCAAATGATAACATGGGTGCCCTGTTACTAATTTATCTTGACAAGCTGATTTCAAATCAAGTGGTTTCTGACCACAAGCTGGGAAGCAGTTTTTTGCTATGTGAATGCCAAGTACATTGTGCATTTCGATTTATTTATTTGGAACAATACTTTGAGAAGTCAATCGAGCTCACCACTTCAATTTTCTAACATCATATATTGATATACAGGACATGCATTAGTTGTAGTAATGGCTAAGCCTCTAATTTCCAACAATATCAGTTATGCAGATTTACTTTAAACCAGCATATGAGATAAATCTGTAGGTGTAAAGATGACCAGAAAAGTTATTTCTGCCTCCTTATATCTATCAAAATAAAAGCAGACATTATAAGACCGGAATCAATGCTTCCAAGGTGAAACAATCCATAAATTAACTGGATTTAAACTTGTATTATTTCACCATTACACTTCAGTCTTGAATATCAAAAAAACTTCTTCAAATAATTATTGTGATATAGTGTTCTTATGATCCAAGGGGTTCTCAACAGTGCTTCCCACATTGTTCAAAATCCTTTCTTTTAATTGTCTACCTTAAAATAGGATCAGAAAAACTAATATATCATAATTATGTCCATGAGATTGATTAGCCTTGCTAAAAGCAGAGAAAACTAACTAAATCATGCAATAAAGAATATACCGATTCCAGTGATGAACTATGTAGTGTGATACAAAGTTGAAAACTTGGTAGCTTACCACTTGATATTGTTGGCGACGACAACAGGGATGGGGGGAAGTTGCTATAAGCTTTCATCTCATGATAGGAAAACCCTACAGCGCACACCTTCTCAAGCTGGAACGTTTCCATGTCTAGCGTGAAACAGCCAGCCCCAAGCAGTGAGGTTTGCCCAAGATGCAGAAGCAAGTGCTTCCCCATATTACAATCCAAATAGGCGCGAGAACCCAGTGAGATTGTCTTCACCTTCTGCCACTGACTCCCACCATCGTTTTGCCTAATGAAATAACTGAGTTCAGATCTGTTATCCGATAGCACAAACATCCCAAGCCTGCCCTCCCCTGCCTCCACCATGGCGAAATCAAAACGACTATTGGCTTCCGGTGGGGTAGTTGTAATGGAGAATTCCATTGTTTTGATATCAAGCAGTAGTAATTTACGTTCTTCGTAATCAGGTGTCTGCCAGTAGAAGCAGCCATACACATAGTGGCGCAAGTAGAAGAGAATACTCTCTGTCAAGGGTGGCAAGCAAGCAGACAAATCGCTCCAACGCCGCAAAGAAACAGCTCGCCATAGTCCACTGTTGGAAGAGAAGACAAAGGCGACTAGCATAGTTTTGCACTGTGCCATCAAGATCACTCTGAATGATGTCTCATCTGCGGTAGCCGCCTCCGCGCCATCGCCGGAAGGGATAAGGAAGATCTGGGCGCGGAGCTGCTTATTGTTTGTCAAGATTGGGTCTTTCAATGAAGCAGCTAAGTCGTCACTGATTGGGGGAAGCAGGAGGTATTGCCGGTGCAAGGGGTCGCACACCACCACCTCCGGGAAGACCACAGTACTGTTATGGACGCGCATTGGCCTGTCGAGGAGGACGCGGCCGTTGCGGATGTCCCGCACTACCCAGTCCCTGGCGGGGGCGGGGAGGAAAGAGAAGGAGAAGTCGGCGGCCAAAGCAACAGCGCTGGCTGCTGATGCGGAGGGGTACGGTGGGGCGGCGGGGTAGAAGACTTTGCCTCGCACGAGGAAGCCGAGGAGGGGCGGGGCGTGGAGCTTGCGGTAATGGCGGAGGAAGGAGTGGTTGGCGGCGACGCGGCGGAAGGAGACACAGACGGTGGAGGCGCGGACGAGGTCGGCTAGAGTGGGCAGCCGGAGGAAGATCTCCACCATGAGCTCGTCGGGGATGGGCAGTGAGGCCATCTCATGGCATCGGTGGTCGAGGATGGGTTCCGGGCGAGGGATCACACCCGTGGGGCGCTTGTCCGCCGTGCCGCCGCCCCTTCCGCCGCCGGAGCCTTGCTCAGTTCGGAAACCCTAGGCCCTAGCACACGGGAGAGAGGACTGAGTGTGAGTGAGGGATTTGGGGGAGAAGGAGGCACTTCTTGCTGCAAACAATGGAGGTGGCCGGCATCAAAAAAAAAAAAATGGAGGTGGCCGCACATCACGGTGTGTCCAATCTTCTCCCTTGCATACAAATCTAGCGGCAGTGTGAACTGTCAACTCTAAAAAAAACTACACTGTGTAAAACGCTTTTTTTTTTTTTTTTTTTTTTTTTGCGGAAAGTAGAAGATGATATTAAACCCCGAACATTACAGAAAGATCCAGATGAAAAGCAGAAATTACAAACGGGTCCTTCTGGATCCCGACGAGGTCAACGACGAAGACGGGTCGCCGGTGCGCCGCTGCCACCGCTCCCTTTGACGCCTTTGGACGGAGCGGCCCCTCGACAGCCGGGAAGTCGACGAACGCACCAGACTCCAGAGAGCCTGCATCTTGGCCGATCGACGCCATCGCGAGGTTCTTCAACATCTTCCACCTTGAGGTCAACGAACGGATCCACCACCTACCTGGATCCGGCGAGGGGATACACCAAAAGGACGCGCGTCCCGCCGCGAAGCTCCGGAGAACCACCGCAGCAGAGGGGAAGAACGCCGCCCCCAACAACCTCCAGCCCGACCGCGCCGCCGCCCCCACAACGCCGCCAGAGGAGAACCTACAAGACCCTACACTATATACAAGCCGTAGATCGGGGATCCCCCGCCTCCCGCCGCCGGAGCGGCCGACGGAGACGAAGGAATCCCACGATCTCCCGGCGAGCGAGGTGGATCTGAAGGAAAGCTCAAAAGTTTCGCCCCTCTGTTACTGTAGATGGAGGAGGGGACGAGCAGGCGTTGCTCTGGTAAACTTATTTGAGTATAGTTGCCACATGTAACCTCATGTAGGTCACTCGTAGTTCATTCTGAATTTATAAAAAACACTTTAATCCTCTAGGACTCATGATCTGTTTTCTTTTCTAATCTCAGTCTCTCATTTGATTCTTATATAGCAGCTACAAATGGGTTGATGCCTGAGGTGAAATGGAGAGATTTCTTTAGCTATTTATTGCTTATAAAGTTCCGAAGATGATATTATGATGTAATACAGTACTTCTTATAGTCCTATGCTATTCACCGAAAGTTTATTGGTTTAACAAGAGAAGTGGACAGGTGGGGAATGTCTCTCCGTTTTTATTTACTTCACGTTCTGGGTTTAATCAAAGTCAATCTTTGTCAAGTTTGACCAGAAATATACAAAAAATATCAACATATATAATACCAAATGCATATAATATGAAATATACTTTACGATGATTCTAATACTATAACTTTTATACTGTAAATATTGAAAAAAAAAATCTAAATATTTGGTCAAACTTTGACTTTGACTAAATCTAGAACACAAAGTAAATAAAAACAGAGAAATTACGTGTGTTTTGCTTATGGACTTGGGAGGAAGGAGCGATAGCAGTGCTAAGAGGCACGTGTCTGAATACCGACATGAGGGTGATGAACCGCCTTTTGCGAAGAACAGGTTCCGACTAGCTTTTGTTGTCGTTGTGCAATCTAGACATGGATGGCAGTGTGAAGCTACTATTACTGTTCTGGTATAGATGGCAGAGTAGACAAAATTCTCTCCATTCAGGTTCAATGTACAGCAATGTGAAGAAACTATGTGAAGTTGGTGATACATCCTGCAGCTTAAGAATTGGGCATAGCAATGTATATATATAAACTTGTGAATCTCCATTTTGGCGTGGAGAAAAAGGACATAAATAATGTTCCCGTTTTGACATGAACCTTCAGCATTTCGATATGTTGATTAGTAAGGAGAGCAACAAAACACAGATCTACAACAAATCCCAACTAAAGCAGAAAGAACCGTGCAAATACTGGGCAATCAAACTCCACTGATCCAATCGCCGTTCGCCAGAGATCATCATCACTGAGGGCAAAGTGGTCCAAGGAGCACCTAGAGTGATGTGCAGGATCATACACAACAGGATCACAATCACTTTGCTTCTTACAGGGCGTCTGAATTAACTCAGTGGTTGGGCAGAAACTTAACACCGTTAATACTCTTTTCACCTTATCATTTTCATGTGTAAGATCAAGGCGCACTAGATCAATGGTAGGTTAATTCTAGTGACTATATTACGGACCAAACATAGCCAAAAGAACCATATTCCTGAACAACCTGTGGTTAACGGGCAAGGAGCAGCTCAGCCTCAAACAACGCCATATCTAGTCCACACACCAGAACGACCTCCATAATCTGCATCTATGGGCTCTTCAGCTCGCACCGCCTCCACGCCCTCTTCCACCACCTCCTCAGCACCTTCCTGAGAACCTGCACAATATATCAAAAATATGCATGTTCATAAGGTAGCATCAGGAGCTTGTGAGCAAACAGGAACATCCACTATTGGGGAACACTTGGTAATTGCTTACTAGAAAAGCACTGGAAGAAGCGGAATATCAAATATAAAGTGCTGGGGTTTAAAGAATCCACATGTGACACATGAAAAATATACCTTCATAACACTTTATACCATAGTCACATTGGTATAATATTGATCTCACTTTTATGTGTCTATGACTGTAATTTACAATACAAGTTGGAAACTCTCCCCACCTTATCCAGGAGACAAATGGACTGATCATTAAACACTAGATAAGGCCAGGTTAATTGTAGTCATCACATACTGATTCAGCAGAAACAGAGAGCACTGGGAGGTAAATATCTTCAGCATGTAACCTACTAACGGCGCCAAAATCTTTTAAATGCCTGCTAGCTGCGAGGATTAAGCAGGATATGTACTGATAAACACATAGAGTACATAAGTGCGGCAAGTCATTTTAAAAAATGATCCTCTTGGGTTTTCGCCTCAAACTCAGCAGTTGTAGCAGTAGCAGGTGCAGATAATGACAGGCATACAACAAAACCACAATCACATTGACTGGTTAGGTAGTAGTATTAATTAACCTACTGATTGTGCAGATACTAATTGTCGCTCTCGCCACCTTATCCGACGGACAGATCAAGGCACACAAGATAAACTCCAGACTGATTCTAGATGACCATATTACATACCAAACAGAGCCATATTCAACCTACTATTACTGACCAAACAGTCCAGTTACCCCACAACCTCAATCAGCGCCATCTCCGATGCTCGACACGCCAACCTGGCCTCCAGCATTCACGTCGGTTGTATTCTGATCATGGTGACTCTGCACTTCAGCTGGCAACACCTCTGCGTCTTGTTCCAGCATTGGCTTCACATAATCTTCCTGAATACCTGGTCAATATCTCTAAATTACTCGTGTTCAGGTTTTAGATATTGAAGAGGTTGTGATACAAAAGGAACAGACAGCAGGTCTTAGTATCAGGCAACACTCGGTAAATTTGCTTAGAAAAAAGTACTGGAAAAACGCAAAATGGCCGAGACAAATCACATATGCTACATGGATTATCAACATTAATATCAACAAAGTTTGTAATGTGTAACAGCAAACACTCGTGTTCAGTGTAATTTTAAATACAAAAGTTGAAAACCATAACCCAACAAAAAAATACCTAGAAGTTGCAGAAAAAATGGTAGCATCACATTGCAGTACTTCATAAGTTAGCTAGTGTAGCAGTGCATTCTAACCTAAGTCACTGAAGGCAAAAACAAGATCAAGGGTACAAGTAGTGAGTAGTGACAACCAACAAACAACGTGCATCCTCTGCCATCCCCTAAAAATCATTGCTAGCATTTGGCATGTGACTTGAAGTTCAAACTATCAAAAGAGAACCTGGGTGCCTACTTCTAATTTATCTTAAAAGGCTGAGTTCAACTAAACAGTATCTGACCACAAGCTGGCAAGCTGTTCTTGGCATGAGTAATTTATATTCTTCTGGAACAGTACCACTTCGATTTTGCTCACATCATATACTGATATGCAGGAGATGCATTTGTTGTAGCAATGACTAACCCTCTTAACTCTAAACAAGTGACCATAACCAATATGCAGATTTATCTGAACCCATCATGAGATAAATTTATAGGTGTAAAGATGACACAAAGTTTTTTCTGCCTAGTTAAATCTATCAGATTAAAAGCAGACAATGTAAATCCTGCTTGACTGCAATCAATGTGTTCAAGGTGCGACAATCCATAAATGAACTGGATTATTCCGATGTAAGTATCAAAAAAAATCTTCCAGATTATTATTGAGACGTAGTGTTATAAAGATCCAAAAGGTTTGACAAATGTTGCTCACAGTGTTTAAAATCCTTCCTTTTACTTGTCTAATTACCTTACATGGGAGAAGAAGACAAATTGATCACATATATGTTCATGGGCTTGATCAGGGTTCACAAAAGAAGAGAAAAACTAACTAATATCAATAGTGTAAAGAAGAATTACCAATGCCAATAATGAACTATGCAATGTGTGATAAAAAGTAGAAAACTTGGTAGCTTACCACCAGATATTGTCGGTGACGACAACAGGGATGGGGGGAAGTTGCTATATGCGTGCAGCCTACGAAAATTAGATCCTAAAGCGCAAACTTTCCCAAGCTTGAAAGTTTCAATGTCCAGGGTGAAACAGCCTGCCTCCAGCAGTGAGCTTTGAGTCTGATGCAGGAGCAAGTACTTCTCCATATTACATATCAGAGAGGTCTCAGAACCCAGTGAGATTGTCTTCACCTTCTGCCACTGGCTAGAACTCCCACCATCATTTTGCCTAATGAAATAACTGAGGTCAGAGGTGTCACCTCCGAGCACAAACATCCCAGGCCTGCCTTCCCCTGCCTCCACCATGGCGAAATCATGAGAACTTTTAGCTTCCAATGGGGCTTCAGCAATGGATAACTCCATTGTTTCGGTATTGAGCACTAGTACTTTAAATGCTTCTCCACAATATATCACTGAGTAGAAGCAGCCATATACATATTGGCGCGAGCGCGAGTAGAAGATACTCGTCGATCCCAACGGTGGCAAGCCAGCAAACAAATGCTGTGATGGAATGGCTTGCCACTGTCCGGTGTTGGAAGAGAAGACAAACACGAGTAGCTCCCGAGTTCTGCACAGAGCCATCCAGACCATTCGGAACGATGTCTCTTCTGCCTCATCACCACCGCTGGGAGGCACAAGGAAGAGATCAGCGGAGCAGACTGAATAAACGGGTAGGTCATCGGCGATTCGGGGAAGCAGGAGGTATCGGCGGTGCAAAGGGTCACACACCACAAACTCCAGCGGGAAGCCATTAGTTCCGTGGTGGCAGGACCTGTAGAGGAGGACGCGGCCGTCACGGATGTCTTGGACGACCCATTCGCTGGCGCCGGCGGGGAGGAAGGAGAAGTCGGCGGCCAAAGCAACAGCGCGGGCTGCGGATGCAGAGGTGTGTGGTGCAGTGGCGGGGTGGAAAACTCTGTGTCGCTCGAGGATGCCGAGGAGTGGCGGGGCGTGGAGCTTGCGGTACCGCCGGAGGAAGGGGCGGTCCGCTGTCACGCGGCGGAAGGAGACGCAGGTGGCGGAGGTACGGGCGAGGTCGGCTGGGTCAGGGAGGCGGAGGAAGATTTCAGCCATGAGCTCGTCGGGGATCGGCAGCGAGGCCATTTCCTGGCTTCGGTGCTACAGGCGAGGTACCACGCGCGCCTGCCGCTCGTCCGCCGCGCCGCCAGCCATCCCGCAGCCGGAACCTACCTCACCTCGAAAACCCTAGGTTGGTTTGGTTAGGTTTGTCACGGGAGAGAGGAGAGTGAATCCCGTGAGAATTTGGGGAAGAAGGAAGAACTCCTTTGGGGCAGTTTGGAGGTTTAGAGGTGTCTACCCATCACAATCCCGTCCCTTGCTTACACATCTGGCGGCTCAGATTCACTTCTGTAAAAAAGGAACTTCACTTGTGAAACCTACCATATTTTTAACTAATCCCTCCGTTCCAAATTAGATGACTTCCATTTGTCCACATACGGATGTATCTATACTTGTAACATGTCTAAATACATCCGCATGTAGACAAATGGAAGTCATCTAATTTAGAACGGAGGGAGTAGTTGGAATGTACGTGGTGCAACGCACGTCTTCATAATTAAATGAGATAATTTACAAGTATGACTTTGTTATAATTAAATGGGACAATTTACGATTGGCAAGAAAAAAAGGATATTTTACAAGACATGAATTAAATTTAAATACATATATTCAATATTCGTTTTCACAATAAACTACATCATTGTGTGTCACGCTAAAAGTTCTTCACTAATATCAATGTTGGAATAAACCATATTTGCACTCCAATCAACTACAAGTAAGAAATACATATATTAGACTACCGATGCGTGCGGTGCAACGGAAAATAAAATACATAAAAAACGTTGACAATACAGTAAAAAAATGTATTTTTTTCGTAGAATAATATTAGGTTTCACCTTGTTTTTATGCTTCATGAGAATAACGATTTAGATTGCTGAGACAAAATTATTTTTAATCTTGGATGAGTTGATACTTGAATCCAATTAATATATTGAAATTAGGACAAACATGAAAAATATTTCAACATTAGCCATTTATCTTAAGTGTATGGAAAATGAGTTCAGACGCGCTATTAACTAATACTCCCTCCGTTCCACAATAGATGACTTCCATTTGTCCAAAAGTGGACGTATCTAACGTATATAGATACGTCCACTTTTGGACAAATGGAAGTCATCTATTATGGAACGGAGGGAGTAGAAGATTGTGGCAGTATTAAAAAACCAGACGGCCGATACAATGTCAGTTCATAATCCCTCCAACAAACACGTTCTACAGGTTTGCATGAAGAGACGCAAGCTTTGCACTACAAGAAATAGCTTTGCAACAAAACATGATTTGCATCTTCAGTTAATCAGAATGCGTAATTACACTTGATGCAAGACTGGGGATCAAGAAGCCAGAACCAGAAGACATGTTCCCTAGTCACGCTGCAGCAAGCAGTAAATGAAGTTTGCATCGGTAAATATCACCAAAAAATGAACATTCGTTGTTTTAGTCCTAGACCCAAAATGTCCTTCAGTCAGAAACCAAACAACATTCTCTCTTTGACATTCTCTTCCAACAATTCTCTTTATATTACAAGCACACGCAACCTTCAGTTCTTCATGTGGCCAACGCTCCTATCTTTTCTTCTCTTTTCAGTTAGTACCATCACCACGGCGCGGATTCAGTTCTTCTGTACAATGCACACATCATTTTCAATTCAGGTCAAACAGTTTTAACAGAACAAGCACACACAAGTCCCCTTGATTCATTGGAGTCTCCATACTTCATTCGCACCACAATGCCGAGCCTACAGCTCTCCTGGTGTCCCACACGGAACCAAACACAACTTCAACGCAGATCAATCCAAAATCATGTTTCAGTGTAAAACCACGGGGAAGCACGACGGCGTCTGATATACTTCAGCAGGGGCTGATTATTATTCAGCTCTTCCCAGCGAGATGGCCAGCGGTCGATGCAGCCATGCAGGTAACGGAAGTTGTGGCCACAAGGGAGCAGCGGACGCCACCGCTCGCTGGCACGCGACGCCTCGAGGAATACGTAGCAGACGGGAAAAATAGGTAGGAAGACATCGAACGTGAAGAAAGTCGAGGTCCGTTTGGCCGGCGGTTGGACAGCACCACGGGTGATCGAGCAGAATCCATATGACACAAACAAGTATAGATATGGCAGGCAGAACAACTCAGGACTCTACATTTTCCTTTCCTTTCAGGACTCTGCCAGCGATCCAAAAGTTGTTTGGTGCATAACATCGGGACAATCTCGATCGTTGATTGAAAATTGAACAGACAAGATTAAAAGTGTTTGCTGCTCGACATCGGGACAATCTAGATCATTGATTGAAAATTAAACGGACAAATTAAAAGTATCCCAACATGTTGGCTCTTTTAATAGTAGTATAGATATAGATTAGTACTCCTACATACTGTAGAACCCAAGTCACAATATCAAATGGGGAAAAAATTGAAAGACTCATTTTCCCAGCTGATACTTTGGCACATATCGCATATCTGTATAATTGTTTTGGCTAGCTTAATCGTATATTTACATTTCCCTTAATGATTAGATTATGGTAGAGCCATCACCTGTTCAAATACCCTACCATGAACATTTTCCAATTCAGCATATCCTTCCTCCTATACCACACATATTTCTTTCTGAACTTTCGGAAATAATTTTGTTCATTTAGGACTCTCATTCTCTCATTGGCAGGGAGGCAGAAGCCCTCGAGAGCATGCAACATGTTGCTTAAATTTTTTGTGAAAACCCAAATATTAAATTAACCAGCATTCTTAGGGAGCAACTCCATCTGGGTCCAACACCCAGGACTGGTGATGGATGTAGATGGAACATCAAATGATAATGAAAGACCCATGACAAACATGTTAATGTTTGAATGGCTATGGAGATTTATTCAGGTATTTTATTGCTTATAAACCTATAAAGATAATGTATAGAGCAATTTGATTTATGCTAGTGGAGCAATTTGATTTATGTTAGCTTATACAACGCCATCTGTAGCATCTATGTGTTACGAAGCAATTTGGTCTCAGAATTGGCCGAGGAACCTCTATTGAACATAACCAATCTGTACCAGTGCTAAGATCGTGGCCTGAGAACCGTCATGAGGGTGATGAACCGCCTTTCGTGAAGAACAGGTTCCGACTCGCTTTTAATGTTGATGTTGCACACTCTAACCGTGACTGTAGATGGCAGATTACGCAGGATTTTGCCCATGTTTCAGGTCCATTGTACACCCTGTGGATAACCGTTGTCAATACGTCCTGGTGTTTTAATGAATTGCACGTAGAATTTTTCTTATATAAGATTGCAAGACTTCTCTTTCGACATGAAAAAGGGACGAGATTTTTTTTTAAATAATACGATTTTATATCAGAATTTTGGACAATAGCATGCGTGGAGAGGGAATTCGAAAACTAGCGCGCCGTCGGCCTGGGGCGCGCCGAAAGTCTACTTTCGGCTGGGAGCGGGCCGAAACTAGGCTGAGTAGGCTGTCGGCGACGGATGGGACGAGAGCTGCATGCGCGCGGCAGGCGGGGCCCGCAGGTTTCGGCCCGTAGCGAGCCGAAAGCTGGTTTCGGCTGGGAGGAGGCCGAAACCTGCCAGCTCCATCGACCGCCTCCTTTCTTCTCCCCTTTCTTCTCTTCTTCCCTCTTCTTCCCTGGTTCCTCCTCCTCTTCTCCTCTTCCTGCTCTTCCTCCCTCCACCAAATCCAGTCCAAAAATTTGTGCTGCCAGAGATTTGTTCGGTAAAAAAGAGAGAGGAGGGACGGGGCATCAAGGATCTGTGGATGGGATAGCTTTTTGTGGAGTCGTTTTGAGGTGTGGAGGTGGAGGATTGGGAGCAATGGTGGTCAACAACGGTGCCTACTGATGGTACAAGTTGTTGTTTGAGAAGGTGGTGTTGTGGTGGAGCAGTGGTGGCGGTAGATTGAAGCCGGAGAGCAGCACTGACCGGATCGACACGCTTCAAGGGTAAACCCTTATTAGTCACTAGATAATTATTGTTTAGTGTAATAATACTCTGTTAGTGGACCGATGCATATTAAGTATTTTGTTGGTGGTTGCGTTAGTAGTAGTGTAGACACTTTTAGTCAGTGGATTCGTTAGTATTACTGTCGGAATAATTTATTTGATGGATGCGTTGTAGAAATATTATAGTACTATTATTTTGTTGCACGATGCAGTGTAGAAATTTTGCGATCGGTTAGAATAAATATTATGGCAGTGATCGGCATCTGATGATGCAATAAATTTTGCGATCGGTTAGAATAAATATTGCGATCGGTTTGAATAAATTTTGCGATCGGTTAGAATAAATATTGCGATCGGTTAGAATAAATTTTGCGATCGGTTAGAATAAATATTGCGATCGGTTTGAATAAATTTTGCGATCGGTTAGAATAAATATTTCGATCGGTTTGAATAAATTTTGCGATCGGTTAGAATAAATATTATGGCAGTGGTCGGCATCTGATGATGCAATAAATTTTGTGATCGGTTAGAATAAATATTGCGATCGGTTAGAAATTTTTTTGCGATCGGTTAGAATAAATTTGGCGTCATATTTTTGAGTGATCGACATCTGATGATGCAATAAATTTGTTTAGGTCATGGAAGTGGTTGATGTTGTTGTGCACTATGGCGTCGGTAATGTCGGTGTAAACGAGTCAGGTGTTGATTTGAGTGAATTTGGGAATATGTTGATTCAGCTTACAGACCCAATGAATTTGAGAATAGCTGCCATTCAGCAGTATTTCACGATAAATTTCCGGTTTGATCCTAATATCTGGGCTGTTAAGATTCAGTCTGTATGGAGCAAATCCCGTACAAATATTAATCGGGAGTTGTTGCCGCTTGATCGGACAAGTCAGTGGACATCTTGGCTAGCATCATGCAAACGCCGAGGTACACAACCTGAAATCCTGCTGGTATTTTATCTGAAAGAGAACAATTTGGAACACGGTGGCGGGGGTCCTGAGCATGGAGAGAGTAGTCAGTGTACTGGCTCACAGAATGTTGATTTGTTTGGCTCCATGGAAGATATTCCTGAAAATTATGAACCGGCACTTAGTAGTCAGTCGGCAGGACCTGCGCATGTAGGGGAGGCAGATGGGGATGAGTACGCAGGAACATTGCAGCAACAGATATTGGACGAAGATGAGGATGGCCTTGCAGAAGATCTTGATTCTGATAATGAAAATGATGCTCATGATGAAGATGATGAAGATGATGAAGAGGATGTTGACGATGTGCCTATTCCTGACTCTTGGAATGAGGACAAGTCGAACATGACAGTAGTGGAAGATGGAAACTCTTCGTCATGGGAGTATCACATGAATAATATTCAAGTCGGTGCTCAGTACAGCACAAAGCAGCAGCTTAGGGAAGCCGTGATTAAGTGGGCTTTGTCCACGCAAAGGGTTTTCCGCACTGAAGTCTCGAACAAAAAATATTTGACTATGAGTTGTGTTGATATTAACTGTCCAGGAAGGGTGCATGGTCACTTACCGAAGTTTGACGTGATGTGGGTGGTTTCAGGCTTCGAGCCGCACACTTGTGAAATAAAAGAAAACTTGACTGACCATCCAAACCTGACTTCAACTCTGATTGCACGCCTCTTGTATGATGAGATAGTGCGGACAAAAGACATGGTGGCGAGAAACATCATCTCGACAGTTAAGGCTAGATGGAAAACAACAATTCAGTATGGGAAGGCATGGAGAGCAAAGCAGAAGGCTCTGGAGGAGAGGTTTGGGACATTTTATGATCTACGACACACATCGGCACGACCCGAGACCTCGTTTTACACCTCCTCAGCCTAGGAGCACACGACCTACGTTCGAGGTCGGTTCATCATCTCACCAGCCAGAGCATTTCGAGCCGGGTCCTTCTCAGCCAGTTCCTTCCCAGCCGGGTACTTCGTCGTGGGTCATGCCCCCTCATATGATGATGCAGCAGCCTGGTATGCATCAGTGGGGCATGCCACGTGATCAAGGTTTCGGTCAACCGTCTTATGCAGAGATGATTTGGAGCGGGATTGCACCGCCTATGACTCAGCCAATGCTCCATCTCGGTTAGTATGTTTTATTTTTTCCACATATTACTCTTGTTCATCAACATCACATACTAACATACTATCATCTGCAGGTGGAGGTGGTTCGGCATACAGCTCTCCACGATTTGACCAGGAGAATCCGATGTATTGTACGCCACCGCCCGTCACACAGCCTACGCAGGACGAGGACGAGGAGTTGCCGCTGCAAGGTCGTGGGACGCAGCCGACACAGGATGACGTGGACTTGACAGTGCCTCGTCAATTGAGGGTACCTCAAAGGTACGGCAGGACACCGCCCGTCCAGCCCCCTGCTCGTCAGCCTCGGCCACGCAGGGGTCAGTGATAGATTTGGGACATATTTGTACTTAGGTCTATGAGACATATCCGTATATCTATTTGTATGTGAGACATATTCATATTTATGTTCGTCTGTACGAGACATATTATTATCTATGTACGAGACATATTATTATCCACATTGCATAAATTAAGTTAACATACAACACTACACGTCCACGTTACAACTTCACTACTTCTAAACACTGCATAGAACAACTACTGGTACAAATATTACATGCAACTCAACGATAACTAATTCGAATCAACGACTTCACTTCCCTCTGCCACGTGCTCGTGTTGGAGGCATGAAGTCGTCATCACTATTTTCATCGACTATAGCCTTGGATGCACCAACACTCTTCAACTTACGTCTAGAGTTGGCTCGTTTAGGAGGCATGAAATCATCATCACTATCATCTTGAACGGCTTTCTTGGATGATCCACCACTCTTCGCCTTTGATATAGCCCTCTTCACTGTTTCAGCGTGAAGGAGATTTCCAGGCCCATCAGGACATGAGCCAAAAAACATTTCCATCCAACCAAAATGAGGGATCTCTTTGTTCACAAACTGTCCATCGGCAGGCCAGTGCTGGACATTCACAAAATCAGGGAAAAAAGTTAGTACGATAACACTAGATTCTAACATAATATAAATTCGGTACTCAATTACCTTCACGTGAAATGCATAGGCCTCCGGCGAAAAATGGATTATCTTTGACTTAGGTGTCATAGGCATGTCCCTAAGCCCCGCCTCAATAGCTTTTAGCTCATTAATTCTCTGCCACTTCCACCGCCACCCATCAATTTCATCTAAAATTTCTTCAGGGGTCATCTGGATTTTGTTTTTTTTGGCTATAATTTCTCCCACCTCACGAATGTTGCCCCACTCACTAATTAGCTCCCTATAACAGCTCTTCGGCCTACCCTCCCTAATACTTCCTTCAGTCCATATTGCGGCGTGATACAAAACACACCACGACCTATGCTCCGAACTAGGACCCGAACTACCAGACATCGTTCCTATCTGACTGAGGAAATAACCACGCACCACACCCCTCCTCCATCACCAAATCTACTAGGGTATATATATAGGCTCACCCGGGAGAAGAAGAGCGGGAGAAAAAAGTCGGGACGAAAATGGCGGGAACAAAATGGCGCGAGAACTATGGCGCGAGAAATATGGCGGGAGAAGAAGGGCGGAATAAAAGCCGGGAGCGCGAAAAAGAAAGCAGGGACGATACCTTTCGGCCTCGTCTGGGCCGAAAGTCGACTTTCGGCTCTCTTCGGGCCGAAACTCGCTCTGCCCCGCAGAGGCCGCAGAGGGCTGTCGCTTCTCGCTCTGCCGCGCAGAGGGCTGTCGCGCACCGACACCCAGCTTTCGGCGTTAGCCAGGCCGAAAGCCCTCTTTCGGCCCGCTCCAAGCCGAAACACGTGGGCCGCATGCAGCTCTCGTCGCGTAGCGCGAGAGTTTCGGCCCGCTCCCAGCCGAAAGTAGACTTTCGGCGCGCCCCAGGCCGACGGCGCGCTAGTTTTCGAATTCCCTCTCCACGCATGCTATTGTCCAAAATTCTGATATAAAATCGTATTATTTAAAAAAAATCTCAAAAAGGGACAGACAATGTTTCCGGTGCCCTAACACATATAGCTCTCGAGGCATCACCTGAGCCTTCCACATGACATGGTTGCCCTTGTTGAGTTTCTCGTCACGTTAGTGCCGAAGAGGAGCTGGTGGTGGAGGACGAGGAAGATGAACTCGCCATGGATGGGTTTTGGAGGATAAGCTCTTGTACCATATTGAACTTCTATAGGTTTGGGTTGAAGCGATGCATTTGTCTCGCCTCGTGTTCCATGTTAATATAGGGGTCAAAGCCTCATAAGATTTACATGATTTGTTACAACCATGAGAATCAAGAAACATCTCAAGTTTCGGTTTATACAACTACTTGAATCTTTATTTACAAGTTAGCTACCAATCTTGTAGAAGCCTATCATTTAACACCCACTGACCAAGGAAATGAGCGTTCTCTTTTTCCCCTCCTCTTCTCCCTCTCCTCTGCTCTTCTTCTCCAGATCTCCGTGTCGCCGGCCAGCGCCCCGCCCCTTCTCCTCCGGCGGCTCTGCCGCTGTGAGTGGGGTTGGGAGGGGTCGCTCGTGCCGTGCTGTAGATATTAGGTCTAGGGTTAGCTCGTGTCTAGGGTTTGCGTCCTCCGTGGCGTTTGTGTCCTCCGTGGCGATTTGGCGTAGAGCTCGGGATCTCGGTGGCCAGATCCTGCGCGTGCTGGTCGCCTTCCTCGCCGTGCTGCGGGAGGGAGTGAAGGCGCCGGAGATCTCCTTCAATAAGGCCTGCCTGTGGGGAATAGCTTTGGCGCATGAGCGCGGCATCGAGCTCGGTGTGAGGGTCCTCTCCTCTCAGCTTCCATGGTGGAAGTTGGATGGCAGAGGTGGATGCGCACCCCCCCCCCTCCTTCAATAAGCGCTCTAGCCTCCTGGCGCAAGATCTTCCGACGGCCTCCTTCCTCCTGGCCGGCCGCGGTGGCGAGTGGGAGGAAGATGGTGCTGGTTGGACCGGATCTGAAGCTGCGCTTGCGGGCTCGCTGATTCTTCTGCTCCAGGCGGTAGCCAGCGCCGCTGCTGGAGTTGGTTTCTGCTGGGCTCACAGAGACCCATGGTGGGCTCTCTGCTTCCTCAGCCGTTCTAGGAATCAATCTGCTGTTGCTGGTTTGGTCTTCTTGCCCGATTTCAGGTATGAGGTTGTTCTCTTTGATCTGGCCGGCCATGGCGGCGAGGGGATTGAGATGGGCATCTCGGCTACCTGGGTGATTGGTGGAAGACTTGATTCGTTGGTGCTGGGTGTTGCTGCTCTGTTTTATGCAGAGACTACTTCTTTGGTCAGCACCAAATCATCCTGTGAGCTTCATGACTATGTGCCTGGCTGTTGTGTTTGGTATCCAAAGTTTGCTGATGTGCATGATGGTGAACAGTTCTCGCTGTTCGGGACATGCCGGAGACGGATGAGATCGTCTCTGCTGCGGTTTCTCAGATTCAACGGTCGAGAACCTCCTGTATTGAGCTCGGTGAAGGACATTCGAGATCTACAGCTCAATAGCCTACCTCACAAGCGTCTTCCAACTCGATTGCTGGTTGAGCCGCTGGCTCTACGGTTGGATAGATTGCAAGAGGCCCCTGAAGATTACGACTGCAGGTTTTTCGTGTCCGAGTTCTCGACGGACCCCCTGACAGGCTCCGGTTGTTTTCTTCTGCTTTGCCATCTAGTCTATTCGGTAGTTTTTAACTCCCAGCTAGGCATGTTCCTGTCGGATGAATGTTGTAATCACTGTGCTGTAATTCGTTGCTGATGTAATGACAGTGGTTAACCTTTCAAAAAAAAAAATACCCCCTCCCTCACAACCCATGAAACCCAGCTACGCCCCCATATATCGTTCCACTGTCCTTCTGTTCAGTCTATAACTTCCGGCTTATACCATCGTCGACCACCACCCGTCGCACTGCCGCCTACTGCTTGCAGCATCCCCACTCTGGCTCTTAGCACCCAACGCTGCAGCATCCTGACTTCGACGAGTAGCACGGTCGTCTAACGCATGCAGTGGCGGGTAGGGGGTCGAGCCCACGCGGCCGACCCGGCTCGATTTTGGGCAGAAAAAATTAGATACTAGGAGGCACCGGAGGCAGTAGGAAAAATATACGAGTCGACCACGGACCACTTGCCCAGACGACCACGACGCAGCGAGCCAGCGACCTAACAGGCGCTTCTCCGCCCTGCTCTCCCCGCGCCGCCACTGGCTCCGCCCCCCATCGCGCCGGCGCCGGCCACCGCCCTGCCCACCCCGGCCGCCCTGCCCCGCCCCGGCGCCCCGACCTCTCTCTCCCGCGCCGCCCCGGCCCTCTGTCTCCTGCCCCGCAAGGCCGTAGAGGTCATCTTCCTCGACACTTTCGTCTTGCCAACATGGATTCAACTTAATGGTACTATCTTCTTATCAAAATGTAGCACTATTTTTTATGTACTCTTTTTGTTCTTTGTAGTCAGTTTGTACTTGTGCTTCATGAAATATGAAATTGAATTTGTTTGAACCTTTTTTTTGTTCAATACACTTGCTTTTTTGCCTAAATTTTGTGAGCTATAATATTGTGAGACTTCAACTTATTTACATTGTTCTTTCCGTACAATTGTGGATTACATGTGTTGTCAAAAAAAAAATTGCCGGTGGCACACATTTTACTGTTCGCCCCCCCCCCCCCCCCCCCCCCCTCGTCTCAATTCCTGGCTCCGCCACTGAACGCATGGAGCATCCAACTCCGTCCTTGTCGTGTCCATATAATTTTACATGTACACATAGAACACTTCTACGGAAAATTACATGTCCAATTATTATTTTCAAATTCTTTTGGCGTCACGTGGGAGCATGTGCTCCTAGGAGCCTATTGAATATCTCCGAGTCTTTCAAAAACTTGGCAACAGTAAAGTTTTTTTTAAAAAAATTATATGTATCGAGATCAAAAAACATTTTTTTCTGAAGTGATACGTGTTGACTTCTTCGTGGGATTCCATACAAATATGTATACTTCTCTTAAATTTCGAATTTGAAAGAAGTTTGTATTTCTGTTAATTAAAGAAAACACGTGGAGGCCCATCGTTCCGTGAGATCTGAGGCCCATCTCAGCAGAACTCAATTCCCCTTGCCGTAGCGTACCCCAGCGGAAGTCTCTCCGCTTGCCGCCGCCGCCGCCGCCGCGCCATCGCTTTCCGCCATGCTCCGCCTGCGAACCTGCATCGTCACCCATCTCATCTCTTCTCCCTTCGCCACCAGTACCATCCCCCTCTCTCCCGCCTTCTCTCAACCACGGTGCCCCCCATTCCGGCAAACCCCACCTTCTCCGTCGTGGAGTACCTCGTCGCCACCTGCGGCCTCACCCGGCCGCAGGCACTCAAAGCCTCCACAAGAATTTCTCACCTCAAGTCCCCCTCCAAGCCGGACGCGGTCCTCGCCTTCCTCGCCGATCTCGGCCTCTCCAGAGTCGATGTGGCCGCCCTCGTCGCCAAGGATCCGCTATTCCTCTGCGCCCAAGTGGACACGACCCTGGCCCACACCCTCGTCAAGCTCACCGGCCGTGGCCTCTCACATACTCAGGTAGCGCGCCTCGCCTCGCTCGATCCCAAAAGCTTCCGCAGCACACACATGGTCTCCAACCTACCGTGTTGCCTACACCTCTTCGGCTCCTACGAGAACCTCCTCCGGGTACTCGAGAAATGCCCAAAGCTTCTCTCGTCCGACTTTGGGAATGTGGTGAAACCCAATGTCACGCTCCTACGGGAGTGCGGACTAGGCGCTTCTGATGTTATCAGGCCGAGCATGCTTAACAACACCACAGGGAGCCTCCGTGCCATGGTGGCGCGCGCCGAAGGCCTAGGTGTGCCCCGCGGCTCTGGGATGTTCAGGTTTGCACTCCGTGCTGTACAATACCTCAGCGAAGAGAAGATCACGGCCAAAGTGGAATACTTGAAGAACATGTTTAGGTGGTCGGATGCAGAGGTGCGCATTGCTGTCTCTAGGACTCCAGCATTACTAATGAGGTCTAGTGACATGCTGGAGCGCATATCCGAGTTCCTTATCTCTCAGGTGGGGTTGGAACCGGCGTACATTGCTCGTCTGCCGGGAATGATCACTCTTAGCTTGGAGGGCCGGCTTAGGCCCCGGTACTACGTTGTAATGTTTCTTAAGGAAAATGGATTGCGATATCAGGATTGGCGCTACAATACAATTTTCAATATGACCGAGAAGGTATTCGTGGAGAAGCTCATCTGCCCTCACAAGGAATCTGCACCCCACCTTGCTGAAGACTATGCTGCGGCTTGCAAAGGGGAAGTGCCAATTAGCTTCAGATTTGTTCGAGAAAACAATTAGCTTCAGATTTACCTGAACCAAGAACAAACTATGAATATTGGTGACTGCGTATGACATGACAGAGTTTTCACTATGCCTGGTATATCATACGAATGTTTTTTCCCCCTAATTAGATGGTTGTTTCCTTCTGTATTATGTCTGCCACATGCTGGTTGAGTCGTTCCTAATGCCTAATGAAAGTTATAATTTAAGTTCTGTACACCCAGATGCTGATGTTGTCATTAAGTAGACAAGAACAACACACATAATCTTTAAAAATGAGAGCCCATGGCTATATTTGTGATTCTGGCTTCCATTTAGAGTAATGGAAATTGGATGTGTGGTAGACAAATTTTCTTCTAAACCAGAACCCAGAAAACCAGGAAGCAAAAGAACTGTCCTTCCTCGTTTTCCAGTGTATATATCAGTATGATTTGCTTCCATTCAAAAATTTATGTTCCCATATTTATTTCACTTTTGTTTTCCATCTTATGTCAGTTAGTGCCAAATTTGCAGCACAGTTTTGTATATCTAGATTATGCTGAGAAAGTATGTTTCTGTTGGCCTGTTGGGTGCCTTTTATGCCTTTTCATTTCTCTCCCCTTATCCTTCTAAGATTGATTATCTTTGTTCTTAAATCCTGCAGCTGATTTTACTTCCACTGTGAAAAAATTCAAACTTGAAAATGCAGGTTGTATACTTGTAGACAAAAAGGTTAGCTATTTGGGACTAAAGCATGATCAACAATGAATTAGTTATTCAGTGCTTACATATGTGATCTTTCGTCAGAAGACTACATTTATATTTTCTGCTGTTGTATCTCATCAGAAAACTACACACATATCGATCTTGCAAAGCTTGTTCATCACAAATCGTGGCTTTGAGCAGTACTATAATTATTTGCATGACACTGGCACCTTATTTGGCAATCCTTACATAAGTAGCAAATCGTGTTTAGTGATGCAATTATTGAAGCAACGTTGTGTGATATTATATAATGATTTAAGAGGGGTAACTATCGACTTTAGTGTTGCGCATCATAGTATGTATCATTTCTTTTCTGATCGATGAATCAAAATATTCCCTGCTAAAACTCATGAAAGATACTTGTGATTCATGGCACACTCATTTCAATTCAAAAGAAAAAGGAAGGAACACTGTTGAATAAAAACTGTGAACAGCTGATGGTTGACAGGATTAACGATAGCATATGTTAACTGAAAACAAAAATATTAACTAATGCTCATGGATTGGAGCAGATAGATTTCGCTCCAAGTAATACACGAGTAGCCGACCTGGTTGCCCTCCCCATGCAATCTTAATTTGGGGCAGCAACATGTCTCTGGCTGGGTTTATCTATATTATTAAGTAAGATGGGGAGCGGCGTTTTGGCTCTCGGGCACAGATGCACCGGATATCTGCACGGCTGTCGTTGTGTTGAGATTGTTATTCGTGTCTTTGTCGCGACGTGGTAAAACGATGAAAGGTGGGCAAGCGTCGTGACGGCCGCAGCTTGGGCGGACGGCTTCTCCTACCTGAGCTCCGGGGGCAGGACGCAGATCTCCCTGAGCCCGCGGTCCAGATAACATCTTCCCACACCCCACACACCCCACCCCCCCTCCCTGGTCGTGAAAGGACGATGTGCGCCGGAGCTGAGTCTGCGGAGACAGGCACACTCGAGAGGCGTGAGGAGGGCGGGCGAGTGCGGGCGAATCTTTGAAGATGGAGGTCGCGGCGGCCGCCGGGATGAAGATTCTTGATGGCCAGCCACTAGCCTTCGATGGCATGGAATTCCTGCTAGATCCAGTTGACAGGTGATCCATTTCTATGCGCCTCCGCCCTGGAATACAGTCGAAATCTTGATAGTTAGTGCTTTTTTTTTAAAATCCTGGGGATAATGTGTTCTTTCCGCAGGTTCCCGTCGAGGGAGGCGGCGGGGGGTACCGGCGACGGGATGGATCTGATCCAGACGCTGGCTCAGAGCAGCGTTGCTGAGCAAGAATGGGGAGAGTTGAATGGCGGGGATGGCGATGCTGGTTCGGCTGTGGGTGATGTACGGGGGAGAGATGAGGAATCGCCTGAGGGAGAGGTCGACAGCAAGCGTGCGCGAAAGATGCCGTCGATGTCGCAAGCTTCCGGCGTCAGAGGGGATCCGAACGCCCCCGGATGGGAGAGGAGGTTTGTCCAATTTCAATTCCATTCGTGTCATGAGTATTGCGGCCATAGTATAAGTACAAAAAAGAATGGAATTTTACGAATTTAGGCAAGAAATTTTAGGCAATAGGAAGACAGTGCACAAAGAATGGGATCCTTGAATGTTTTTCACCTCTGCAAAAAGAATTTTTGGCTTGCCCGTTTGTTACAGGAGTGCTTGGGTATGTAGGACTAGCATTCGAACAGCAAGAAGGAATTCTTTTGTTGTGTTTTTTACTTGCCCCGTTTGTTACAGGAGTGCTTGGGTATGTAGGACTAGCAGTCATGAGTATTGCGGCCATATCATTTTCGACCACTAACTTTGCCAAAACAAACTTAGTGATGAGTGATGAGTGATGAGTGATGATATGTTTTTGGCAAAGGTAGTGATGAGTGATGATCTGTTTTTGGTCGTTTTGTTAGAAACACAAACTTAGGTTTGATTGGCCAAAAAAATTATGTGCAATCCAACCCAGTTGCATTTGTGCCTTTTTAAGTTTCTGCTCTGTATGCTTAGCAACGATTGGTAAGAAATTGCAATGGAAAAATGAAATGCAGAGTTAGGATTGGTGCTGCCCCGGAAGAAAGGCCGATATGTGCTGACAGGATGGGGGCCCTAGAGAAATCAGTTCGGGATTATGCCCAGAATCCTGTGGGTGGTGTGGTGAAGCCAGATCCTGGGACAAGTTTCGACTCGCTGAACGAGGCGTATGACTTCTACAACCTTTATTCATGGGAGCATGGATTCGGAGTGAGATACGGCAAGAGCAGGCTGAACATCGCGAGAACAAAGTGTATGCAAGAAATTGTGTGCGGCTGCGCGGTGAGCATTTTTCAGGCCCCAACTCGAGTGTAGGGATTTTGTTTTTTATTGATTCTGGTTGATACGTACTCATATCCGGAAAATTCTTTTGTATGTGTTTTCAGGGCAAGCCTGGTGCGGAAAATACGAGGTCTTGCCGCTGCGAGTGCCCAGCAATGATAAAGCTGCTGCGGACTGATGACAACGGATGGTACATAGCAGAGCACAGGGTACGGCACAACCACTCTATGTCGCTGACTTGTGGCGAGAAGGCTTTCTGGCCATCACACAAGTACATAGATGCATATACCAAAGACCTGGTGAAGCAGCTGAGAGAAAACAATGTGAACATTGGAAAGGTGTACAGCATAATAGGTAGTTTTTTTGGTGCTGTCGAAAATGTACCATTCACTAAGAGGAGCCTGAGGAATCTGTGTGGGAGGATAAACCGTGACCAGGCGGATGATGACGTGCAGAAGACAATTGATGTTTTTGCCGAGATAGGGTTAAAAGACCACGATTTCACTTACCGTGTGCAGTCCGATAAGGAGAGCAAGATCAAGACTCTGATGTGGGCGACTGGCAGCAGCCGAATGCAGTACAAGTATTTTGGGGATGTTGTTACTTTTGACACAACCTACAAGACTAACATGTACGACATGCCGTTTGGGCTATTTGTCGGAGTAAATAATCACTACCAGAGTATCATATTTGCTGGTGTGCTGCTTAGGGATGAGCAGGTAGAGAGCTTTGATTGGGTGTTTTCAGAGTTCGTGCGGATGATGGGTGGTGTCCCGCCGCAAACAATCCTAACTGGTAAGGATATATGTGGTCTGTTCTTTTGGTAGCAGGTAATCCCGCGGTGAGCTGCTGTTGACTAACTGATTTGTGATTGCCGGCGACTGTGTTTTTTCTTTTCAGACCAGAACCGGGCCATGGAGATAGCCATAGTGAATGTGTTGCCTAACACGACACACAGATGGTGCAAGTGGCATGTCCTGAAGAAAGCAAAAGAATGCCTAGGTCCACTGTACACCAAGAAGAGCACTTTCAGGGCTGAATTTCACAAAGTTGTGAACCATATGCTTACGGCAGATGAGTTTGAGTCAGCGTGGGCTGCCCTGTTGGATAAATACAAGCTGAAATCACACCCATACATGACCCAGATTTATGAAGTAAGGCAGAAATGGGCAAAACCGTACTTCAGTGGTGTGTTCTGTGCCAAAATGACCAGCACACAACGTAGCGAAAGTGCCAACAGTATGCTCAAAAAATATGTGTCAGCGGCTAGCCCGATGCACATGTTTGTGAGGCACTACATGAGACTTCAGTTCGACAGGGAGTCCGCTGACAGCTTTGAGGAGAGACGGACAAGGATTGTAAGTTGCATGTTAACCCTGTAAAATGACATTTTGTTGAGCCGTATGGTGAGTGTTACATGGGATGTCTAACTTTGCATACCTGCAGGGTGGAGCGGTGATGCGATTCAACCTTCAGTTCGAACGGCATGCCAGCAAGGTGTACACCCGCGCGATGTTTGAGCAGTTTGGGGATATTCTGTACAATGCCAACTACTATGAGATAGAGGAAGTGGAGAAAAACAAGGTGTACAAGGCAACACACTCCCAGGCAGATATAAGGATACGCCATGGAAAGGCGTATCAATTTCATAGAAGAAGATGGCCAAGCGGCCAGTCACCAGCCCGGAGGCTTTTACAACACGATCCTGGACAAGAACATAAACCGTGCTCTCACCTACACAATCTAGCCTGTCCTCTCGTCACTGCTGCCTCTAGTCGACTACTCGCGATCCTGTCCCCTCAACGGCCCAGGCAGATAAGCGAGAGTTGTGGAGCCGTGTTGTCTTCCAAATTAAAATGCTAGAAGATGGGGAGGAATTTGACTGCGAGTGTGGTCACTTTGCACACACTGGATCCAAGTATGTGATGGGCAGGGTCGTGCATCCCTGAGAACATTTTAATTAGTTGCTGGATACTCGATCCAAGTGTGTGAGGTGCAGGATCTTTGAGAGTGCGACACTCCATCCAGCACCACCTTCCCCCCCCCCCAGTTCTTTGCTGTGAAACGATGCTCTATTTAGTTGTGCTAAAACTAAAACTATGTGTCTGTGCTGACATAAATATTGTTGTCCTGTCATATTATTGTTCTTGTTCACTTTGTTGTTCTTGTTTTAGGAAAAAAATGCTGTCGACATGTTGTAGAAATGCTGTTTCCATGTTGTAGAAATGATTTCCCGACAGAAAATTTCATGAACCAAACTTTCTGCCATGTTAGGGGTGTATGCAGTGGTGCAAAAGTGCCAAAAAAAAGAACAGGGCAGAAAAATTGGTCTTAGATCAGGAGAAGTATGTCCAGTGAAACAGTTGCTAATACTGAAAAAGTTCTGGGCTGTCTGTAGTAATACAGAGTATGGTCACATAAATTGTACAGACATAGGGGACCATAGTTAGCACTGATAAGGTTTTACACACTGATCAAATTTTTACAGAAAGGTGTCCAGGGACAGAGCTACGCCACAGAGAGCTAAAAACATAGGGGACATACTGCTAACTGAAGAAAAAACATAGGGGACGAACGAGTGCACAAAAACGGCATGGTTGAATTCAAGCCGCGGTTCTGGACATAACATTCTTGTGGGGGGTGCATGGAGTACTTGTCGGATAGCAGATGATGATCAGTTGGAGAAGCAAACTTCACTGCTTGGTGCTAGGACAGCCCAAACTGCGTCGTTTGCTAGCAGAGACGCATTGCCCCTTAGCTTCAGGAGCTCATAAAGTGTGTCCCTCTTTAGGTTGGCGATGTTATACTGACAAAAACAAGAAATAGAGTATGGAGCACATGAGAAAAAAGGTTTGGGGGTTGGGTGTGCATAATTTGTTAGGCCAAGAAAGAATGTTGAGTGATGTTTGATTTACCTTTGTCAATGGCAGCTTGAGAGATCTGCCATCGTAGTACCTGGTGAAATGGAGCACAGACACCCCGGATTCTTCTCTACATGATGATCAAAAAAGCGGAGCCAGTTCAGGCAGCAGTACAAAAAAGGAAACTGGTAGCAGATGTAGCGTCGTGTGGAATGAGGAAATGTACCTGGTGAAAAATGTGTCAAGTAGATTGGGAAATCTTGTGGTCCAACCCTCACTTGTCGATGACCAGCCAGCATAATACTCATGGAGACAGTCAAACAGAGCATCATTGATTTTGAGTGCAACGGACTCTTGGCAAGCTTTGGTGTCCGGATTGGGACCCTGTGGACCAGCCATCGGGTCGAACACATGCACTACCTTCTCCATCATGTCACTCATGATAACGATCCAGCCTTCCTCCCACGGGACAGGAGAGAAAAACTGCATTACGAACATTGGGAGTGTGTGAGTATACGGCTGTAAACGGGAACAAGGATACAAACACATAAGGAGAAAGTCGATGTACCATTCGGCAGTGTGTCACGTCGTAGGGGATGTGGTCAGCGGACAGCTGGTGCTGGATTGACAATGTGTGCTTGTAGTTGCCTTCTGCCAGTACAATGGCCTGGTAAGTGAAAAAGAGGGGAAGAAAACATCAGGTTTTTTAGTTCCAAAAACAGAAAAGATTGCACTGTCGTGTATTGTGTTGACAACTGTGGCTCACAGCGAAATCGGGTTCCATGCAATGCTTCCAGCTCATGTACGGGCTGTCCGTGTTGGAAGATGCATCTAGCTGGGCGTACCGTCGGAGAGCCACAGTTAGCACCTCGTGCCGCAATGCATGGTTACCGACTAGCTGATCCCGTAGGGCCGTGCCCGTTACCTTAGCAAACCTTGGGATCTCATGAACAATGTAATGCCTGCATGTATGAGCTGATTTAACTTGACGTAGAATACAGGACGTCAAAAAAAATCATACCGGATAATTTAAAAGGAGAACGAACCTGCTGAGTTGCTCCTGAGGCAATGACACAAAAAATTGTTCCATCTGGTCAGTCAAATCTCGGGGCGGAGGCTTAGGGAAGAAGCCTCTAATCCATGGGTTAGCAGCAAATCCCTTATGGAAGACATATGTCCGTTTGGGGATCCTTTCCATGGTTTGGCCAAAAACGACTGATTTGCAGTTAGCAGGCAGGTCAGAGTATAGCTCACTCAGCCTGCCAACGTGAGCTCTGGCACGAGCAGCAATCCCCAAAGACATGTTAGTGCTTGCATCGGCATTGCGGGGCCTCTTGTCTCGGTGTGATGAAGCAGATGAGGTAGGAGGACGTTTGCTGGACGAGGGTCCAGTGCGGGAACTGTCTGCTTGCAAATATGTATGATTTGTTGTCAGTCCCTATGTAACCAATCAAATAGGAGTTGGCTTGGCCTGCCAGAAACATGTCAGCTGGGGGAGTACCTTCATGATCGAGAGGTCAAGCCTGTGTCCACTAATTTTTGAAGTTACTGGTGTGCGGAAAGGATCACCTGCTTCCCCCGGCCAAACAACAAAAAAGAAAGGGTATATTGTTAGACGACACTCCTGTATCCAACTTGCTGGGTGTATCTGAAAGGTGGGTGGACATGTTAATTTTTCACAAACCTGCTAGGGTTCTTCTAGGCTGCAAAGGGCAGTCAGTAAAACCCCTGGTTGGGCAGCAAATACAGCGCTTGCTGAGTGCGGCCATTAGCTTCTCTGCAAATTTGAACATGTCCAACTGCATGTTATTCTTGGCTGTATTGATGTGATGAATCGACCTAGCGTTTTGCTCCTTCAGTAGCATCATGATAGTATCGGCAACCTGTTGATCATAAAAACGGAAAATGTTGGTGTCAGCTGGGTAGCAGAAAATTTCCAGTACCATGTGAGGATAATTGCCGATCTACCATGTCAGGATAATTGTTCCTCAGATAGTTTGAAAAGTCCATGGGACCTAGCTGTCCATATGGGGTTGGAGTGTCCATGCCAAAAGTGTTGTGCTGCTCGTTGTGAATGGGCTCCGATACATGTGGAACCTGGGGTGTGGTCTCACAGGCTGGTAGGCAGGTTCGGTCCTCAGGGTAGTTAGCCCGTGTGTAGCAGACCGTTGATGCGTCCCTTAGCTGTCAAGTAAAAGAATTTTTTTTTAAAAATGCATAAGTGTAATCTGACAATGAAAAAACAAGAAAATGAGGCAAGACATTCGCTTACTGGACTGCATTCATAAGATGTGGGTCCCTTCTTAACATCGGCCGCCATGTTAATCAACCTCCGAAAGGTTGGTGCATCGAACACTGCAATCCTTGGTAAGACGTTGTGCTTCAGGTTGAATATTCCAAGGTCAAGGTTGTCGAGCAGGAAAACCTGACATGCCAATAAAGACATTATTGATCAGAAAAATACACTACTCTGAGAGGGGATTTGTGGTGTAGAGGATTCAAATCGCATACCTGGAGGAAAAGGTGGCATCCAGTGAGGTGGAGGGAGGAGTTGTTAAGCTTCATATCTCTTTTTAGTTTGCGTACTGCGTCCATCAAGACATCCAGGATGTACTCGCACCAGTTGAACTGGGAGATCAGCTCTGTGTGTGCCAGCGCGCCCCAGAAATTTATAGTTGAATAGTCATGCTTGGTTGTGGGTGCAAGGACATGTCCCATGACAAAAATGACAAATGCAATCTGGAAGCAGTCTTTCTCGAGCTTGCTCGAATCCTCAGTGATGTCCCTATTAAGGAAAGCCTCGGCCACCTTAAGACTATGGACGCCTGACTGCTGCATGCCTAAAGCTGCTTTTATGAAGTCTACGGCTTCAGGTGTGATGACTGCATCCCGGCCGTTGACATCACGGGCGCCGCATGGTGCCCCCATGACTTTGTGGACATCTGCCGGCCAGAACTTAAGTACCTTTGAATCACTAAGCACTATTGCGCGTCGGCCCTCGTCGACTTTGCTCATAATCCAAGCACTGAATTTTAGACTGAGTTTCTGAAGCATGGGGAGCTGGAGCATACCTCCAAACCCAATCTGACAGACAAGCCACTTCTTGTAGTCGGAGAATGTTTCAATGACGGCAACCACATGCGGACGGACATACGGGACGTTGGTACCACCTGACCTCCCTGACCACCGCTCCTGATGTCCTCATCTGAGTCCGTACTGATGCGTCGAGCTGCAGACCTGCTGCCTTCCTCCTCCGAGTCGACATCGTATCCCCCAGCAGCCGACATTGTGCCCCTGCAGACGGGAAAAACAGAGGCGCATCCCATTGTGAAAAATCCACAAAACATAGACATAAGGCAGCAAAAAAGGAAAAATCGAAGAACAAAAGAAGAAGCCTGGACCTCTGCCTTTGAAGTAATACGCATACCTGGTGGGGATGGAGTTCTGCTGCGTGAGGAACAAGTATCGACGGAGCGAGGAGCAGGCTTGAAAATGAGATGGTGTGGGACTGGGGGCAAAGGAAGTGTAGATGAGGCGAGAGAGTGAGCACTGGCGCGCGGCGGTTCGAAAATTACACAGCTCCACTACCACGCTGCTGAGCAGGTGAAGCGGGATGGCTAATTTGAATTTTGAACACAATGGTTCGGAACGCGGGGGTCGGTGTATGCACCCCACGTGTCAGCCCCAAAAAATAAAAAATAATTCAGAAAACAAATGCAAATGGACAGAAAAAAAACAGTGTGGTTAAAGACAGACGATGCTAATATTGCACTGATAAAGGTTTTACACACTGATAAATATTTTTACAAAAGAGGTCCGGGGGCAGAGCTACGCCACACCGTGTGAACCATTCATCTAGCACTAAGCACGAGCTAAACACATAGGGGACATACTGCTAACTGAAGAACACAGTGGTTACATTAGCCTAGCTGGTACGGTGAACATCACACCTGATAGTTAGCCTAGTTGCTTCTAAACACATCGATCTAGTTCTTGGATCCAACCAGAACGGCCAGCACAACACCGAGCAGGAGGACGGTGACAAGCAGATTAATCACTGAGACTGCGAGGCTAATCCTTGCCAAGTCAGATGCGCCTGAGCAAGTCGAGCACCTTGTGACTGCAGCCTTGGTCAGTAGATCCGCTCCGGTGGCATTTGCCCCAGGGCCCTGGTGTCCAGCAGCCGCCATGGATGCAACTCCGGCTCCGGCAGCCGGATGCGCGACGGCAGCAACGGGATGGCCCGCATGTACTGCGGCATCTGCATCAGCGGCGGCGGCAACTGGATGGACCGCATCTGCAGCGCCGGCAGCAGCCTGTGCAGGAGCGTGTGCCTGCAGATCTATCCCTTCGAGAAGAACAGCGTACTCCTCCTGCCATTCGAAGAACGAACAGCCGCCGGACTACAAGATAAAAAAGGTGAGGTGAGCGTGAGAATCAAATGGGGATCTGATTGAATCGAGTATAAGAAAAAAAGAATAGATCCTCGGGGAAAATCTTACACTGAATCGGCTGCACTTGTAGAACCGGATCCCGGGCCTGGAAGCTTTCCGGCAGATGTATGACAGGAGCTCTGCCCCGCATAGCGGACAGGGAATGAGTGGGAGAAGAATCTGTGGAGGCGCGTCCGGCGGAGGAGGTGGGGGTGGCGCTTGGGAGGATGAGGCGGAAGAAGACATGGCGGCTGTGGCGGCGACGCCGGATGCTTGTGAGATTGGGGCAGGGGCAGCGGCGGCGGGTGCTTGTGAGATTGGGGCAGGGTCGGGGAAGAAGATAGGGTTGGAATAAGTGCGGCCCGGAGCAGCGGTGTGGGGGTTTTGTTGGTGCCGTGTAGCTCCGTTCGGAGGCGGCACAGTTAGGTCTAGGAACGTCTCCCGTCCGTCTGTCCCTTTAACTGCGTTCGTCACCGTTTGAAACAGAGTTGGATGGAAACAGCGGGCCCACTCTGAATTTACCGCGGTAAAGAGACGATGGCGCTCCCAGCTGTACCGAATCTCCATGCAAACGCACGTACAGGATATCCGGAGCATCTGTGCCCGGGTGCCAAACCGAATTTTCGAGTAAGATGGTAATAACATATGAATCAGTAGTCGTACATTGCTAAATTCGCAGTGTAGAATATTTTCCACTCTTTTCGAAAATTAACGCCTCAATGAGGATTGAGGATATGTAAATTTGTGGAAACCTGTCAATATGGAGTCTTGAACTTGTGTGGTAAGAACTAGATGTTTTAATTGTGTATTTTGTAGCTGAATTTATTTTCTAAGTTGCACACTCGGTAGCCCATTCTGGCTCAGACTTGGGATATGGCAATTAAGACAAACCTTGGAGAGCTCTGCACATTCACTCTGGACAGAAGAGTTGCTACCAAGTAGAAAGATGAGAGGTCATGCAATTAACGCCGGACTCCACTACCTCACTTGTCCAATGGTTTCCGGTGGCGCAAAGATCTGGCGGGAATGAAGGCCCCCATCCAGGTGGAACATGTTTTTTCAGTGTTTTGTGAGTGGTGGCAGTCTTACCGATCCCAGCTTGCGCTTTGCTTTGGATCTAATGGCTCTGCCATGTCTTCCTCGGAATGTAAGATGGTTTGTCGATGTTGGAGCTCTACCTCGAGCTGGAAGATGTTCGTTTTACATCTTTGAAGTGCAGATCAGGGAAGGGGGTTAGTTGAAGAGGTAGTGGAAGCTTTGGCTGTGAGTGAGTTTGAACCGAAGACTTGGGTCCTGCTCTTGGCCTGGGGGAGCACAAGGAACAAGTTTAGTGCGCACGAGGAAATGGCCAGAATGTTGTTCGGCCAGCCATCGAGTATCAGTGCATTCAGATATTCGGAGCCAAAAGAAGCATGAATCTAGGCCTGCCCTGAGTACCCAAGTTAACAAAATTCAAATCTAAAAAAAAAAGTTAACAAAATTCATATTTTCCCGGCGCTCAGCAGCACAGATTCATAAGATTTATTGCCCAAAGAAAGGTACAGTTCGATCCTAAAATGGTGTATCTGAATTCTGAAGGAGCAGGATATAAACATGTGCTGCTACGTAGATGACAACACTTGAAGCGGCTTCTCTCCTTTTCTTTTCTCAGTTGAAGGCATCTCGTTGGGCCCGGTAAAGATAGATGACTGCTGATATATTTTCCTCTGGAAGATCGTCACAGTATGTTATCTCGTCTATGCTGAATAATTTTCGCATATGCATCGATTGGGCAGGTACTCCGGAAGTGGAAGGTGCTGAGGAGGCGTTGCTGCGTGTTCAACCATGGGTGTTCTGCTGATGATTTGGAACCTGGAGATCGATGATCTTATAGGACTGTAGATTGATGATCTTATTAGTTCCCCTGATTGAGCTTGTACTGAACCTCGAGGGTTGCCCAAGAGGGGCTTTTGTTGTGTGCCTTGAATCTGATGATGAGTGATCTGTTTGCCATGGAGAAGAGAGGGGAGCGAGCTCCGACAGCATCCACTGAGGAATTGAGGGGAGCCGCAGCGGCTGCACCTCCAGCCTGGCTCCAGGGTGATCTTTGGGGGCGTGCAATGGAGAAAACGGCCTTGACGACCCTCTCCGACCACCTCCGGCTCCTCCCTCTGGCCTCTGCCCCCTCTGGTGGCCACCTTCGACGGCCCCTCTGACGCGCTTCTCTGCCCCCTTCTACAACCACCTCCGACCCCTCAACCAAGTGGGGGTCTTTGCCGCGTCGACAACCACGACCCACGATCCCAGCAACAATTTGGTGTCCCGGGTGCATATGCTCCTGTTGTTTGTTTCAAAACTAAAAAAGTATGAAAACCCTTTGAAAAAATCTGAAAACAACTGGGCACAAACATATGCAAGTTTTCAACATCCGTGCAAAATTTTGGAAGGAAATGGCACTTTCTGCGGTCTGTGCAAAAAAGACAAAATCTGTGGCCAAATATATTTTGTCTTTTTTGCACAGACCACAGAAATTATTATTTTCTTCCGAATTTTGCACGAATGTTGAAAAGTTGTAATTTCTAGTACCCAAATTTTTAAGATTTATTAGAAAAGTTTCATATTTTTTAAATATTGAAACAAATAACGTGAGCATATGCACCTGGAAGCCAAAACGCCTTCCTCGGAAAGATATAGAATCTTAGTATTCGAAAGAAGGAGTTGAAAAAGTAGCAAGGCGTTTTGGCTCCCGAGCACACCTGCTTCTGCGCTATTAAAAAAATCGAAAAATAGTAAAACATTTTTAAAAATTATGAATTTTTTTGGTAATGAAAATAAACAAGTTTTGTACAAATGTGCCAAGTTTCGTGGTGAAATGACACTCGTGATGCTCGGTGTAAAATAACAAAATCAGTGCTCTAAAAAGCTATATTTGTAAGTCTCATTTCTGTCAGTGATGTGTTATTTTTGCACCGAGCACTACGAGTGTCATTTCACCACGAAAATTGGCATGTTTGTCGAAAACTTGTTTATGTTCATCACCAAAACATTTCAGAATTTTTCAAAATGTTTTACTAGTTTTCTCGAATTTTTTAATTAGGTAGGAACATGTGAGCTCGGGAGTCAAATTGAATTTCTGCTGAAAAAATGAAATATTGAGCCATACATAAGAAGGAGCTGTTTATACATGCAAAACTGAACTGATGTATCGCTTCTGAATTTATTCTCTTGAGCCATGAACAACTAAGGTAGTGAGTGCCATGGTATATTCTTGTGTTTTAATTCTGTTTGATAGAAATATTGCCGATTGGGGGTGATGTACTGTTCAATTTGGCAAGTTTTGATTATTGTTCTACACACTTGTGAGTGTTTTGCATTTGCAAGTGGTGTGCAATGGAAGAAAAGTGTTAACCAAAAATTTGTATTGTTTGCTGAATGTGTCAACTGCAGCCTGAAGAAGAAATGTGTGCAACTGTCTTCCTAAAGAAATTTACTTGCCTCGTTGTTATTCGTCAGAGGGGAGCAGATGGGACCACTATTGTCCGTGACGGAGAGCGGAGGGAGACGTCGAAGGGGGGCAGAGGGGAGGCGAGGGAGTATATTTAGGAACGAAGGAACTAGTTGTTAACTAATTCGATTATGGTAGTGAAGGGGTTCGTAGCAGAAAACAAAAAATTTCTAACTAGCGAATACCAAAATATAGCCAGGATCTATCTATCTAGTAATGCGGTAATGGAGCGGAATATCGATAACGTACCCTCGTAGATCGACAAGCGGGAATTACGCTCCCGCACAAGCGTTGCTGACGTAGACGACGTAGCCGACCTCGAGGTCGCGAAGAACTTGACGCGATGAAGATGAAGACCGGCGCGACGATTACGCCTCCGGCGCCCCAAGTGTGGCGCCTCCGAGTACTCACACACGTGCGGACCTTGACGACAACCCCGGTCACTCAGATCCAGCTGAGATCACAGGAGTAGAACTTTGGGTGGAATTCCGCGGTACGACGGCGCACTGCGGTATAGCTTTTATGGGAGAGAGAAAGAAAAGCGGGCGGAGAATTAACTCAGGCCGGCGTATACAAATTAATTGTATTTTTAGATATCTTAAAACAATTAACATGCCTTTCTTTATATAGGGGGGAGGGGGTGTGCAACACACCTTGCCTCGCCTCCCCAATGTGGGACTAAAAACTGGAGCAGCAGAGGAGCCGGCGTCGTGCCATGCATGGCAGCGTGGTGGCCATGGGCCCCATGCATGGCCCATGCGCCCCACCTCCATGCAGCCCCACATGGGCCCAATTAGGAATTGGCCCATTAAGTGGGCTGCTCTCATTTTTCTCCATTTTTAATTAATATTAAATTAATACAAATATATATAATTCATAATTAATATATTTGTACATCATTTAATCTCCCGTGACTCCGAAACAATTTGCGGACCACCCGAACTTCCTTCAGACATTCCCGGAACCCTTCCGATACTACCGAAACCTTTCCGGATTATTTCTCTCTCCCTATTTCTATTATTCCAATAAATCCAAACGATCTCCATGTGTCGGCAAGACCTTAAGCGTGTTACCCTACGGCTCGAGAACACTCCAGACATGGTCGAGACCCTTCGCTCGCCAATGACCGCCAGGGAGACCTGGATGCCTGTGACGGTCCCTGTGCATTCTACGAATATCGTCGTTGAACCATAAACATGATATTCATTCCTTTTGTTCCTTCGATACTACCCTAGTCCGAGATATGATCGTAAACATCCGATGTTCTATTTTATCTCGTTACCGACATAGGTTAATTAACTCGTTCTGTGATATTACATCCCCATGACCTAGTCATATGCTGCGCAGCGTTTCAGATGTAATCTCACCGAGTGGGCCCAGGGTATCTTTCCATCACGAGGATGAACAAATCCCGCTCTTGATCCGTATGCCTCAACATACCCTTTTGTGATCCACAAGATACACCTTTATAGTCACCCATTTATGGACTGACGATTGATGCACTTAGAGTATCCTCCGGGGCAGCAATTAATACGATCTCACGATCTGAGGAATAAGCTATCATATTTCTTTCCTATTGCAGTGTTGAACTGAGTGATACGATCCTACTGCAATACTTTGGTGGGTAATGTCCATCATTTTATTCTACCAATAAAATGACTCCATCATCAAATGATATGGATCAATATGACCGGGAAATCACGGTCATCCATTGGCTGATGGACTAGTTTATATAGAGGCTTAACTAGGGACTCTGTTTTGTTTACATACCACACGTGTATTAACAATTCCGATTAATACAGTTATAGCATGGTATAAAACAAATTATAAACTTAACGAGATAATGCAATAAATCCTCATTATTTATTTGCCTCTAGGGCATATCTCCAACAGTCTCCCACTTGCACTAGATTCAAATAAACTAGCTGCATTTCTGTACCAATCATACAACCTTATCATGTATAAGCGTTTATGATAATGCTTGCTCGTGGAAGAGGTTTCCTTCGGCCAGAACCTTTCATAACCGTAGTTCTTTGCGAATTATTGACATCACCTTGTTTGATATCAAGAAGCTATCTTTATAGCAAATATACATATTTAGCAACTAAGTGAGACTTTTGTTTCCCTGCGCTTACTCTGATCTTATATCAGTTAATTGCATTAAAACACACTCAGTTTCAGAGAATACATTTTCTCTACCAATCCTATGTAACTTCGCAGTATCTAAATACTTTCATAATTACCTAAGTAGATCCTGACATTCTATTGTCAGCTTAATGCCTTAACCCTAAACGACTTGATCCTTATTTTCTCCAGTCATCCAGGTTGATCCTTTCTTAACATGACTTTGTTAAACTCATCATCCTTTCAGACTTGGAATAACCACATATTCCCAGTTTCTTTTAAACAACGGAAAAACTTGGTTTTACTAACGGTGAATACCAATTCACCTTAGTATTTGTTCTTCTTGTAAGAACACTTGTCATATCATATCGAACATAATATGGTTCCATATGCTGCCGCCTTATCATGGCATAGAGGTGCAACATATTTTACAACCATTATTATTTTCTCTAGATTTACAAGGACCATTTCCTTGCCTCGTCTTTTCTGACCTCTCAGAATTCAATCTAGAAAAACCCTTCGACTTCTATTTTAAAATCGTTGATCTATTCAAAACAGATGCTCACATTTTAAAACATATATGATTTTATTTGTAACTCCACAATTACTTCTAACTCATTTCCTAGTACCATCTATTATATGTCATTTACATATAAACACCTGATTTAGCTCCCACTCAAAAATCATATTCACTTGAGATTGTGTAACTTACGGTGCTCCCACTCAAAATGTCAATTACATCTTATCTTGTGTAGCCCATAAGCTCCCACTTAATAATATGTCTCTTACATATTAATACGGTGAGCTGTCCTACTCCCACTTAAATTATACAGATATAATTTCCTTCGATATTTCGGTCATAACCGAAATCTTTGATCATTTATCAAATCGAAAATTCCAAACATGATGTATTACTCATAATACAAATCCAAAAGACTTTAGGCATGTCTACATCAAATGTAGTCAAACTATTTTGTTTTTGTCTAAGACATTTCTTTATGATAAAATCAGCTTTATGTCCTTTTTCATGGTTTCATTCTTTTCACACAACCTGTCATGTGAAAAATCAAGTAATCTTTTACTTAATAAGATACGATCAACATTTACTATCATTATCTTAAATGCAACCTTTTGGATTTATGACTCATTAGTCATGATTCGAATTTGGTATCACCTCAATCTCTTTGTATTTCGTAGGTATCCCTTGTTCCAGTAACAAGATCATTAAATTACGAATATTAATATGTGACCGGACATAAAATATTCTTAATGCCTACTATTTATAAAATCTCCTTACTTGAAAACATTATGATCTTTTATCATCATTTTCCATTTCCGTTTGTAGAGTTTTTGTCACCGGAAAAATTCCGAAAACATTATCTCTCACACAACGATAACAAGGTCAATTACCTCATTTAAGCTTTTACTTTATTTCATATCCTAATTGAAACTTGCTTTCAACAAATCACCAAATTAGCAATACTAATTTTGCCCTCGTTGGTGTTCACTATATGAAATATATATTCATCCCTATGAATATTTTACAAAGAACTATTTCGTATATGGTTTCATATTATCATATAATCCTATAAACCACGACACTAATATTTTGTCGTTCATACGAATTTCAGGTGAAGTTTTCAAAATATGGGAGTTTACTTGTTCTAACAAAATATATTCTACGCAATGTCTAAACTTTTAAGAGATAACTTTTAAGACCATACTTTATTCATAATAAAGCATAATTATAATATTCACACAAATCAACACGCTTGATAATATTACAATTTGTGAACCGAATTCACAAGTCCTTTTATGATAAAATAAATCTTTAAAATCCTTGTTGCTATAATCCAATTATAATAGCCTGATTTTATATCCTTCTTTTCCTCTGAAAAATCCTTTTGATCTAATCAAATATTTGTAGATAATTGTATCTTTTAGCAAATACCTTTTATTTACTTAGTCATACAATAAAAAGTCTCAATAATAATTTTCACTACTCAATTTAATTCAACAATCATCTTGTATGATTTCAAATTAAACTTCTTCTCATATTGACATATCAATATTTTCAATCATCATGTCTCAATTAGACATAATGTATGCAAATACACAAGATCAAAGTATCTAAAATAATTGCAACATTAATATGATTAAAATTTCGGTAGTGTATTTAATTATTGACTTAGGATATTTATTTTAGCATTTATATCCACCGTGCTATCATTGAGATTAATACACGAATAACTTGTTCATAATCGAAACGTGACCATAAGAAACTTTATTCATAATAAAAACAACTTGCTTGTTCCTTACAAATATGAATAACTTGTCTCACCAAATGTGAGACACACTTTTTACAATCACTCTTAAACTCGATTACAAAAACTCTTATTCAAAACTACTAATCAAAAACTGATAACTATGGGCGTGAAAAACTCCTTGGCCAGCAACTACTTTCGCTTGCCTTCATTCTGCAACATCATGTCGTACTCTGCAGCAATCCTTTTATATTCTGGTGCTGTTTCAATAAACAGGACATAAGCATCAAATACTTTAATATAAACAAATGCAAGAAATAACAATTGTTACTTGTATATCAAATATACCTTGTGTGTTATCGATTTCTCCTTCAATGGGTTCTACCTCAACATCTTTGATTTCGACCAGGAAATCATTGAAGAGGAGTGAATCAGCCTTGATCACATATTCATTGACAAGCTCCTCATAACTAGGAGGAAGAGAACGCAACACTGCTTGTATTGCAAAAGAATCCGCCATCCAGTAGCCACACATATTTGTGAGATCATCGTGTATGTCAAACATATTACACAAATGTGTTTCCAAGCAGGTATGTTCTTCCATCTTGAGTGAAAGAAAATTATCCAGCTGCCTGTACTGCTCAACTTTTATTGGGTTCCTAAACCAGCCTTTGAGAGCATCTATCATCACAATAGGTTCCATGTGGCGAAACTGAACTTTCAGCTCATGATCCATGCAGGTAAACATCGTGCATTGGACACTCCAGAAAATGTCCTTGCGTTGGCGAAACTGCTCTTTCGCCTCTGCACATGCGGAGTCTCCCGGTTTATCTCCTAAGAATTCTTGTATTACGTAGGGAATATCATTTTGGAAGAGGACGTCTTTCAGGCTTCTGTACCACATCATGAAGTTGGATCCATCGTTTCTAAGACTCTCTTTTCTAATAAAATGGTTGAACTCGAGAGTTTCTTCCTTAGGGTAAATCATGATCTCAGAGATAATTTGTAAAGAACAGGTAAGGCTAAGTTTATAATAATTTGAGTTTACTTTAATAATCATATTATCAAACACACTCCACTAAGTGAATTATCCCTAAAAATTGTCTTAGCGATTACACGATCCTAATTCACTGTACTACCCCCGATCGTCACAGCCGGCAACACAGCTTCAAAGGTGGACATCGTAATGTTGATCACAACAAACATGTGACTCATGCTCGATCTTTCGATCTTCCCGTGTTCCGAGGCTATGTCTGTACATACTAGGCTCGCCAAACAAACCTCGGTGTTTTGCGCGTGCAACATGGCTTACACCCACTGTATGCCAACGACGAAATGTATGACACCCGATCGTCACGGCCTGCCTCATAACGTAGAACTTTCTTGGTGGTGCACACTGAGGGAGAACACAATTTTGGGTATTTTATTAGGGATCATCCTATTATAGCTACCGTCGTATATCTTATATATAAGCAATCAATAGGATATACACACAACAACACAAAATCTAATAATGTAATGAAGTGCGATATGACATGGCCGTGCGTCTGGACCTCCGCAGCGCCGCGCGCCTGAACCTTCATGGCGCCGTGCGCCTGGACCTCGCACCCTGGCATGGCACCGAGTCTACGGCACCTCCTTTGCCTCCGATAACGCGTGAACAATTCATAAAACTTACTGTGACCATGTCATATCAAATTGCCCCACTGCAAAATAAAGTTAGACGCTCTTCTACTTTAATTTTGCATGTTTTACGTGGCTGCTAGGGCTTTCGTAAAAGAACCGTTTCTTACCTACGAACATACAACCACAACAGCGATTAAATAATTGTCTCTATTACACCCTTTTCAGGACCCTCCATTGCAAATGATATATCAACTATTGAAAGAGAGACAGACACCCGCCAGCCACATATACGGTACAAGCCGTATGTCAAGTGTGGAACCAGTCTCGCGTAAAGTCGGTCCGGGACGCTTCATCAAACAATGCCGCGATATAACAAGTACACGCGAGAGGGTAACAATTAAAGAATCGATGCCCACATTCAACATGTGTTTTAACCGAAACAGCAATACTACGAATAGATCGGCTCTGATACCACTGAAGGGGTTCGTAACAGAAAACAAAAATTTTCTAACTAGCGAATACCAAAATATAGCCAGGATCTATCTATCTAGTAATGCGGTAACGGAGCGGAATATCGATAACGTACCCTCGTAGATCGACAAGCGGGAATTACGCTCCCGCACAAGCGTTGCTGACGTAGACGACGTAGCCGACCTCGAGGTCGCGAAGAACTTGACGCGATGAAGATGAAGACCGGCGCGACGATTACGCCTCCGGCGCCCCAAGTGTGGCGCCTCCGAGTACTCACACACGTGCGGACCTTGACGACAACCCCCGGTCACTCAGATCCAGCTGAGATCAGAGGAGTAGAACTTTGGGTGGAATTCCGCGGTACGACGGCACACTGCGGTATAGCTTTTATGGGAGAGAGAAAGAAAAGCGGGCGGAGAATTAACTCAGGCCGGCGTATACAAATTAATTATATTTTTAGATATCTTAAAACAATTAACATGCCTTTCTTTATATAGGGGGAGGGGGTGTGCAACACACCTTGCCTCCCCAATGTGGGACTAAAAACTGGAGCAGCAGAGGAGCCGGCCGGCCGGCCATGTACGCTGGTACATGGTCGTGCCATGCATGGCAGCGTGGTGGCCATGGGCCCCATGCATGGCCCATGCGCCCCACCTCCATGCAGCCCCACATGGGCCCAATTAGGAATTGGCCCATTAAGTGGGCTGCTCTCATTTTTCTCCATTTTTAATTAATATTAAATTAATACAAAATATATATAATTCATAATTAATATATTTGTACATCATTTAATCTCCCGTGACTCCGAAACAATTTGCGGATCACCCGAACTTCCTTCAGACATTCCCGGAACCCTTCCGATACTACCGAAACCTTTCCGGATTATTTCTCTCTCCCTATTTCTATTATTCCTGTAAATCCAAACGATCTCCATGTGTCGGCAAGACCTTAAGCGTGTTACCCTACGGTTCGAGAACACTCCAGACATGGTCGAGACCCTTCGCTCGCCAATGACCGCCAGGGAGACCTGGATGCCTGTGACGGTCCCTGTGCATTCTACGAATATCGTCGTTGAACCATAAACATGATATTCATTCCTTTTGTTCCTTCGATACTACCCTAGTCCGAGATATGATCGTAAACATCCGATGTTCTATTTTATCTCGTTACCGACATAGGTTAATTAACTCGTTCTGTGATATTACATCCCCATGACCTAGTCATATGCTGCGCAGCGTTTCAGATGTAATCTCACCGAGTGGGCCCAGGGTATCTTTCCATCACGAGGATGAACAAATCCCACTCTTGATCCGTATGCCTCAACATACCCTTTTGTGATCCACAAGATACACCTTTATAGTCACCCATTTATGGACTGACGATTGATGCACTTAGAGTATCCTCCGGGGCAGCAATTAATACGATCTCACGATCTGAGGAATAAGCTATCATATTTCTTTCCTATTGCAGTGTTGAACTGAGTGATACGATCCTACTGCAATACTTTGGTGAGTAATGTCCATCATTTTATTCTACCAATAAAACGACTCCATCATCAACTGATATGGATCAATATGACCGGGAAATCACGGTCATCCATTGACTGATGGACTAGTTTATATAGAGGCTTAACTAGGGACTCTGTTTTGTTTACATACCACACGTGTATTAACAATTCCGATTAATACAATTATAGCATGGTATAAAACAAATTATAAACTTAATGAGATAATGCAATAAATCCTCATTATTTATTTGCCTCTAGGGCATATCTCCAACAGTCTCCCACTTGCACTAGATTCAAATAAACTAGCTGCATTTCTGTACCAATCATACAACCTTATCATGTATAAGCGTTTATGATAATGCTTGCTCGTGGAAGAGGTTTCCTTCGGCCAGAACCTTTCATAACCGTAGTTCTTTGCGAATTATTGACATCACCTTGTTTGATATCAAGAAGCTATCTTTATAGCAAATATACATATTTGGCAACTAAGTGAGACTTTTGTTTCCCTGCGCTTACTCTGATCTTATATCAGTTAATTGCATTAAAACACACTCAGTTTCAGAGAATACATTTTCTCTACCAATCCTATGTAACTTCGCAGTATCTAAATACTTTCATAATTACCTAAGTAGATCCTGACATTCTATTGTCAGCTTAATGCCTTAACCCTAAACGACTTGATCCTTATTTTCTCCAGTCATCCAGGTTGATCCTTTCTTAACATGACTTTGTTAAACTCATCATCCTTTCAGACTTGGAATAACCACATATTCCCAGTTTCTTTTAAACAACGGAAAAACTTGGTTTTACTAACGGTGAATACCAATTCACCTTAGTATTTGTTCTTCTTGTAAGAACACTTGTCATATCATATCGAACATAATATGGTTCCATATGCTGCCACCTTATCATGGCATAGAGGTGCAACATATTTTACAACCATTATTATTTTCTCTAGATTTACAAGGACCATTTCCTTGCCTCGTCTTTTCTGACCTCTCAGAATTCAATCTAGAAAAACCCTTCGACTTCTATTTTAAAATCGTTGATCTATTCAAAACAGATGCTCACATTTTAAAACATATATGATTTTATTTGTAACTCCACAATTACTTCTAACTCATTTCCTAGTACCATCTATTATATGTCATTTACATATAAACACCTGATTTAGCTCCCACTCAAAAATCATATTCACTTGAGATTGTGTAACTTACGGTGCTCCCACTCAAAATGTCAATTACATCTTATCTTGTATAGCCCATAAGCTCCCACTTAATAATATGTCTCTTACATATTAATACGGTGATCTGTCCTACTCCCACTTAAATTATACAGATATAATTTCCTTCGATATTTCGGTCATAACCGAAATCTTTGATCATTTATCAAATCGAAAATTCCAAACACGATGTATTACTCATAATACAAATCCAAAAGACTTTAGGCATGTCTACATCAAATGTAGTCAAACTATTTTGTTTTTGTCTAAGACATTTCTTTATTATAAAATCAGCTTTAAGTCCTTTTTCATGGTTTCATTCTTTTCACACAACCTGTCATGTGAAAAATCAAGTAATCTTTTACTTAATAAGATACGAGCAACATTTACTATCATTATCTTAAATGCAACCTTTTGGATTTATGACTCATTAGTCATGATTCGAATTTGGACCGGAAGACCAGCAGCACGGCGGTGTGCATATGGTGGAGAAAACCTCAACCCAAGCGCTACCCCAATTGCGGAGTCACGCTGAAGGTGAGAGAGAGAGAGAGAGGAATTTCTGGTGGTATTTCAAAGGCAAGGGTGCACCTCTATATAAAGGGGAGAGGGGAGTGCAACTCCCCTTGGCTTAGCCATGTGGGACTAATCCCACATGGTGCAGCCGCACCAAGGGGGGCTGCCGGCCCTAGGAGGGCCCCATTCGGCCCACCTAGGCTGGCCCCCTCCCAACTCGCATCAAGGGGGGACTTCCCCCCCTCATGGGCCTCTTTAGGCCCATCTAGGTGTGCAGCCTTTAAAATTCGAATTTAATTAAATAAAAAATATATTTAATTATTAATTACACTAATTAATATCAAATAATTTTATCTAATTAATTCTAGCTCCGAAAACTATTTCGTTGCTCTCCGATCTCCATCGGATATCACCCGGAACACTTCCGATGTGTCCGGAACACTTCCGGTGTTCTTCTCTCTATTTTCTTCTCTACGTCCAATCTAAATAAACATGTCATCTCCCCTTAAGTGTGTTACCCTACGGTTCGAGATCTCGCCAGACATAATCGAGACACGCTCTCCGATTAATGACTAATCCGTGGACCTTGGATACCCAGGATTAATCCCTGTGAGATAACGAATAACTTTTTCGTTCGAACCTTAGACGTCGAGTCTTAAACCTTTTGCCTGGCGATACTTAGTGTGTCCGAGACTCGTTCATAGATATCATGATACCTAGCTTGATCTCGTTACCGACAACACTATTCTTTACTCGTCCGTGATATTATGTCCTCGTGACCTAGTCACATGCTTGCAAGCTCATTGACATAATCTCACCGAGTGGGCCCTAGAGTATCTATCCTGCTATGCGGATTGGCAAATCCCGCTCTTGACCCCTCGTCTCAACATACTCCCTTCCGATACCCGAGAGGGACACCGTTATTGTCATATATATAAGTGATGACGTTTGATGCAATCAAAGCATCTTCCAGGAATAGCGATAAGAGTTGATCTCACGGTCAAAGGCGTAATGACTACGTCCTACAAATATTGGGTATGTCCATCACATCATTCTACCAATGATATGACTCCATTGTCAATTGACACCAACGTCACATGATCGGGAAACCTCGATCATCGATTGCACAATGAACTAGTTAAATAGAGGCTACTAGGGACCTGGTTGTTTATCTACCACACGTGTATTAATGTTTCCGCTTAATACAGTTATAGCATGGTATAAAACATATTACGAACAATTGAGATATGACAAATAAACTATCTTTATTAAGTGCCTCTAGGGCATATCTCCTTCAGTCTCCCACTTGCACTAGAGTAACACTTAATCTAGTTTACCACTTTGGTAAAAGCTTAAACACTATAGCAACTTGGTGCATGCTTGTCCGTGGAAGAGGAAGTTTAGTCAACGGATCTCCCATTGAGATCTGTATACTTTGCAACATTTCTATGTCAACTCGTTTGACATCATCCCGTATCATATGATAACGGTGAAATATATCTTAGTCGATGGAGTGAGACTCGAACCTTCGCGTAGCATGGGCCTTAAAAGTCTAAGAGATCTATTAAGGGAACCATACATGCTCGGAAAACCGCTCAGTCCAATCACACTAGCTACTTCTGGAGTTGCCATATATTTCTATACCTATGTAGATTATGCGACAGTGCATTCATATGCGACTTCGCAAGCTAACCATGTCTTTCTTCAAAACAAAGGACTTATCCTATATGAGATTTCTAGTCGTATGGGTCAGTGTCATAACTTGCATCATCGTAACCTTTTACGGCAAGTTGTCTTTTCACTCTTACCCTATACCAGAAAACATATCTTCAGTTCTCTCAGACACTGAAGAAAATACTTAACGTTTGTTCATTGATCCATCCAGGGATCACTCTAGAACCCGTTCTTCAACCAAGAACTTGGGTCACACCAAGTCGAGCTTTCAGTCTGATAGAATCTATGGCTGAGGCATAGAGGATGTCGGACATCCTTTTCTTTCATTAGCTATCGCTGAAACGCCAAGATAAACTTAATATTTTACCTAGTCATACAAGCAAGAACCTTTTTCTTCGCTTGTTCTATTCTGAAAACACTTCAGAATCTTAACCTAGGAAAATATTCCGACCTAATGTTATTAAGCCCCTTTTGATCTATACAATTATAGACCTGATGCCTAATACTCCTAACTTCATTCATAGAAAATTTAATCACTTAAATAATCATTTATACTTTACTAGAGGATCTGTATCATTCTCAATATGTCATTACATATAAAATCAGGAATGACACCTAGCTCCCACTCAAATACGCCTTCCGCATATAAGACCAGGGAATTTCTTTTAGCTCCCACTCAAATATGCCATTCACATATAAGATCAAGAAAAGCTACTTAGCTCCCACTCACTTCTTTGTAAATGCAGGTTTCTTCAACTATTTTGGACAACTCCAAAATCCTTTGATCACATTATCAAAGTGAAGATTCCAGCTCCGATATGCTTGCTTCAGCCCATGAATGGACAGCTGAAGTTTGCATACGTGTCCAGCATCCTTAGGATCAACCAAACCTACTTGTTGTACCGATTACAACTCTTCCTTAATGTTGCCATTAGGGAACACGGTTTCTTTATCCATCCATCAATTTCTTAATTGAAAATAATTGCTAGAACAATCCTAAACAGACTTAGGCATCGCCACTTGAGACAAAATCTCGTTGTGGTCAACTTTTGAATTTGTCGAAACTGTTTTACGACAAATCGATCCTTATAGACGGTTTCTTTCCGTCAGTGTCTATTTTCATAAAATTCCATTTACTCTCAACGGCCTATAGCCATCAAGAAGACTTACCCAAGTCATTACTTGGTAATCGTACATGGATTTTATCTCGGATTATACATGATATAGCCATTTTCGGACTTAGGTCACCATCACTTCTTCGTAGTTCGTAGGTTTGTCATGTTCCATTAACATGACGTTCATAACAAGATTGTCGTACCACACATTGCGGAACACAACCTCGTACGCCTACGGTCTTAGTATGAGCTCAGAGCATCATGATCTTTATCATCAGCTTTCCTTCCGTTGAGGAGGACGACACCGGAAACATTTCCGTTGCGCCACTCTGATGTCTGGAGAGAAAGTTCATTAACTTCGTCTTGCTCTACTTTCTTTCCCACTTATACCCTTGGACAAGAAACTATTTCTTTTCAAGGTATATTCCGCAACGATTTTGCCTATGTCGTGAGACATGTACCCAACTAATTTTAGATACACTACAAAGATTTATCCATTTTAGGTTTGATCACATCAAAACACTAAATTACTGAAACGACAATCTAGGCTAAAAGCCATGCCATCACTCATATGGTATTGCCTCCACGGATTAGATGGTTTCCCTATTATCTAACGTGAATGTTTTGTTTCTACCATATGACTCCAATGATCACAATAATTCGATAAGAGATTTTATTTACCACACACTATCCAATAGAGTGTGATTACGACGTCAAAACACACCATAACATTGTGGTGTTCCATGCGACGTAATTTGTGGAACTCTTCTCACAAGTCTTCCAATGATATGCCAACCTTATAACTCAAATCTTATTTCCCGATCTGTATCGCAGGAATTTGATTTTCTTGTTAAGTTATTTTTCTACTTCACTTCGAACTTGTTTGATCAAATCAAAACCTTTCAGACCAACATTTGATCAAGTGATATATCCATATATACTCGAATCATTTGTGAAGTTTACGAAATAAAGATTTCCACTACACGTTAATTACTTCATTGATCCACATACATCCATATGCATGATTCTCAATAAGTTATATGCCCGCTTTCCGAAAACGGTGTCTTAGTTATCTTGCAAGTGTCAAAAGATCAAAATCTAAGGACTCGGAGATCCATCTGAATGGAGCTTCTTCATTGACTATAACATTGACATGACTTAAACGTTAGTGCCACAAGAATGTGGTGTCTTTATTAAGTTTATATCCTTTGGCATTAATGTTATGAATGTGGGAGCTTCTACCATATAAATTCAAATCGACGTATGATCATTACTTCATAAATATAGGACAACGATTTTGTCACTAACATATATGAACAATCGTCTCGCTAGAGGAGACACACTTATAACGATCATACTAACAGGCGATCACAAAAGAATTTATCAAATGGTAGATGCAGAGGGAGAGTGTCTATGACCATCACAACATATTGTCTGCCATCATCAACACACATTATCACCTCATCCTTCCAAGCTACTCAAGCAGAAAATCTTGTTTTCATAAAACATGACTAGTATCAAACTTAGTCACTGCGAGTACTTGCTTAGGTAAAACATTCATAACGTGTATATCATATATACACCATCATCATTGATACTTCCCGGCGATCTGTTTCATCTACTTGATTCTTCAACGCAATCAAGAATTCATGAAGGTGAACGATTCCCCTTGCATGACATAGTCTATGACAAACATTTGCATCTGGCAACGTTGCATGTCATCCAGTGATCGAGTTGAGCGAGGCGTCTCAATGTCATCAAATATGACCAATGTCATCGAGTATGACCGCCACGTGCTCCTTTAATGCGTGTTCTCTTCCATCTTGGTTGAGAAGAAAACAGTCAAAGTACTGATAAACTTCATCAACCCAACTTGTGGTGTATCTCGAGTTCAGCGATCATCTCATATGTTCGCGATCTGACAACTCGCACCCACAGTTAATTCTCTATGGTAGAGATCATAGCATACACTGGACTATGATGATATTATCCGCACAAAACTTGATAATCCAAATTATCCTTTTGTTAGCGGAATCTCCGGGTTTATCTCCTAGCGGGTATTGTATCACATAGAGCTAACGGTTTAAACAAGGAGTATCCTCAAGCTACCGTATAAAACTATGAAGTTTGGACCCAACCTTTTAAGTTTCTCAATCGCAGGAATGCTCCTAATTTTTAAAGAGGGCTATTACACTGGTTAATATCTACAAAGGTTTTGCAAAATATAAAGACTTTGTTCATAATAAATATGGGTTCAAGTTTTAATAAAATAAAACTACCAGAACTCCCACTCAAAACGAATATCCCTCTAATCGTTTTAGTGATTACACGATCCTCATCCATTATGCAACCCCTCATCGTCAGAGCCGGCAACATAACTTCAAGGTAGACATCGACATGTCAATCACAACAACTCTGTGACTCATGCTTAACCTTTCGGTCACCGTGTTCCGAGGCCATGTCTGTACATGCTAGGCTCGCCATAATAACCTTCAGCGTATACGCTTGTGCAAACATGTCTTACACCCACCGTATGCGAACGACGATATGTCTGACACCCGATCGTCACGGCCTGCCTCATAACGTAGAACTTTCTTGGTGGTGCACGCCAAAGGGAGAACACTAATGGTATTTTGGAGGGATCATCTTATATTACTACCGCCGTGTAACTAATATAACCATATATATATATATATATATATATATACACAATATAAGATGCAAACAATACATAACATCAAAATGTAATGCGACGTGATATGGTCCTTGCGCCGATGGTCTCCTTCGCGCCCACAGTTTATAAACAATTTATCAAACCTACCTTGACCATATCACATTGCCCCTGCAAAATAAAGTTAGACGCTTTCTACTTTATCTTTTGCATATTTTACGTGGCTTGGGGCTTTCGTAAATAGAACCGATTCATACCTACGAACCTATGACCACAACAACGATCAAATAGTCGCTATTTATGTATCCCTTTCGGGCCCTCCATTGAAAATGCAAAGCCAACTAAAGAGAGAGAGACAGACACCCGCCAGCCACATATACGGTACAAGCCGTATGTCAGTTGTGGAACCAGTCTCGCGTAAGCGTACGCGTAAAGTCGGTCCGGGCCGCTTCATCAACTCAATGCCGCCGGCTAAACAAGTGCACGCTAGAGGATAGCTTCTAAAAGAACGATGCCCCCATGAGAACATGGGTTCTAAAACCGGTATAGCTATATCTACGCATAGATCGGCTCTGATACCACTGAAGGGGATCGTAGGCAGAAAACAAAAAATTTCTAACAACGATAACCTTATACTAGCCAGGATCTACTCTATGCAGATATACTATACGGTAAAAGACGGTATACATACCCTTGTAGACCGTAAGCGTCGACGATCAAAAGATCTGTTTCGATGACGACGCGTGATGAAGACGACGTAGCCGACCTCGAGGTCGCGAAGATCTTGACGTGACGATGAGGATGACACCGTCCTCATGGTGGTGGAGGCAAGCACCTCCCAGCACCCCAAGTGTGGTGCCTCGCAGGGAGTCACACACATACGGTGGAGATGACGACCTCCGGGCTCCGATCCAGGGACGAGCAGCGGAAGTAGAAGACTTGGACCGGAAGACCAGCAGCACGGCGGTGTGCATATGGTGGAGAAAACCTCAACCCAAGCGCTACCCCAATTGCGGAGTCACGCTCAAGGTGAGAGAGAGAGAGAGAGAGAGAGGAATTTCTGGTGCTATTTCAAAGGCAAGGGTGCACCTCTATATAAAGGGGAGAGGGGAGTGCAACTCCCCTTGGCTTAGCCATGTGGGACTAATCCCACATGGTGCAGCCGCACCAAGGGGGACTGCCGGCCCTAGGTGGGCCCCATTTGGCCCACCTAGGCTGGCCCCTCCCAACTCGCATCAAGGGGGACTTCCCCCCCTCATGGGCCTCTTTAGGCCCATCTACGTGTGCAGCCTTTAAAATTCAAATTTAATTAAATAAAAATATATTTAATTATTAATTACACTAATTAATATCAAATAAATTTTATCTAATTAATTCTAGCTCCGAAAACTATTTCGTTGCTCTCCGATCTCCATCGGATATCACCCGGAACACTTCCGATGTGTCCGGAACACTTCCGGTGTTCTTCTCTCTATTTTCTTCTCTACGTCCAATCTAAATAAACATGTCATCTCCCCTTAAGTGTGTTACCCTACGGTTCGAGATCTCGCAAGACATAATCGAGACACGCTCTCCGATTAATGACCAATCCGTGGACCTTGGATACCCAGGATTAATCCCTGTGAGATAACGAATAACTTTTCCGTTCGAACCTTAGACGTCGAGTCTTAAACCTTTTGCCTGGCGATACTTAGTGTGTCCGAGACTCGTTCATAGATATCATGATACCTAGCTTGATCTCGTTACCGACAACACTATTCTTTACTCGTCCGTGATATTATGTCCTCGTGACCTAGTCACATGCTTGCAAGCTCATTGACATAATCTCACCGAGTGGGCCCTAGAGTATCTATCCTGCTATGCGGATTGGCAAATCCCGCTCTTGACCCCTCGTCTCAACATACTCCCTTCCGACACCCGAGAGGGACACCGTTATTGTCATACTATATAAGTGATGACGTTTGATGCAATCAAAGCATCTTCCAAGAATAGCGATAAGAGTTGATCTCACGGTCAAAGGCGTAATGACTACGTCCTACAAATATTGGGTATGTCCATCACATCATTCTACCAATGATATGACTCCATTGTCAATTGACACCAACGTCACATTATCGGGAAACCTCGACCATCGATTGCACAATGAACTAGTTAAATAGAGGCTACTAGGGACCTGGTTGTTTATCTACCACACGTGTATTAATGTTTCCGCTTAATACAGTTATAGCATGGTATAAAACATATTACGAACAATTGAGATATGGCAAATAAACTATCTTTATTAAGTGCCTCTAGGGCATATCTCCTTCACGTTGCAGCTACCACCGTGATGTGTATTGAAGTACTATGATAGGAATCATATAAGTGGAAGATGAGTGGGGCCGAAGAAGAAGATGGGACGACAAACGACCTTGCCGAAGACGGGGAAGGCCGCGACACCGCCAACAAGATAAGAAGGACCACGGCGTCGCAGGTGGAGGTGAGGATGAAACTTAGCTTAGAGATTGGGTACGAGAGCATAGGATTTAAAGGGAATTTGGGGTGGCGAACTGGCGATGGAGTAGCGCCATGGTGGTGGCGCCAGCCTTGTGTAGCGAGAACAGACTGTTCTGGCTCGCGGTGAAATCGATGGCAAGAGCGGCAGATGGTGCGGCAGGGAAGAGGATCACAAGTGGCTCGCGTCCACGCACTGAGGGCGACGAAAACTAAAAAAGGAGCTCAAAACTTAAAAAAAAAATTTGGAGGTCCCCATTTTTTCCTTTTTTTTTTGAGAATACCCCATTTTTCCTGAAAGGGAAAGTTTTGGACAATTGCGTGTGTACTGTTGTCCTTATGGCCCAAGTTTGTAATTTCAGGCCCATTTAGACAGACGACGCGTGCTCTGTCTGTGCAGGGCTCTCCCACTCCCGCACAGCACACAGCAGTACAGCACAGCCGCCGCCGCCATTGCCAACAGCTCTCCACGACCAAATGTACTCGCTGCCGATCCCCGACGAGCTCCTGGTCGATATATTCCTCCGAATCCCCACCCCGGCCGACCTCGTCCGCGCCTCCGCCGCCTGCACCTCCTTCCGCCGCGTCGTCGCCGACCGCTCCTTCCTCCGGCAGGCGGCAGTACCGCAGGCTGCACGCCCCGCCCCTCCTCGGCTTGCTCAAGGACCGAGCCTTCCACCCGGCCGTCCCGACGCACCCCTGCGCGGCAGCCGCCGGCGCGGTCGCCCTCGCCGCCGACTTCTCCTTCTCCTTCCTCCCGGCCCCCGCCTGCGGCTGGGTCGTCCAGGACAGCCGCGACGGCCGCGTCCTCCTCCTCAGGTCCCGCGACCACAAGCACTGTATCACCGCCTACGGGCAGCTCATCGCCTTATGGGAGATCGCGGTGTGCGACCCCTTGCACCGGCGGTATCTTGTGCTTCCCCAAGTCCCCGAAGACCTAGCAGACACTACGGTGGAGGAATTTCTCCTGAGATTTGAGGCCTTCCTGATCCCCGCAGACGACGGCGACCAAGAGACGTCATTCGGGGTGGTGTGGATGTGGCAGGGGAAAACTAGGCTGGTCGCCTTTGTCTTCTCTTCCAGCACCGGAGAATGGCGAGCCCTTCCATCCCGCATTTGGATCGATTTGTTTGCTGGCTTGATACCGTCGACAGAGAATGCTCTCTTCTGCTGTCGCACATACGCCTATGGCTGCTTCTACTGGATGGCTAATTCCCGTTACTGGAAGCAAGAAACCAGAATGCTTGTGTTCGACACCCGCACGATGGAGTTCTCCATTGCTGAACCCCCACCCGAAGCCAAAAGTTCTGGCGGTTTGGATATTCAAGTAGCTGTGGTCGAGGCAGGGGAAGGCAGGCCTGGGATGTTTGTACTTGAATCTACCCCATCTGGCATCACTCTACATTATACCATTATGCAAAACAGTGGTGGGAGCTCCAGCCAGTGGCAGAGGGAGAAGACAATCTCACTCTCTCCAGGTTGTTGGCACCTATCAGAAGGTTCAGCAGGGAGGTATTTGCTACTGCTTCGGTGGGGAAAGCCCTCATTCGAGCCATTCTGTTTCACACTGGACATCAAAACATTCAAGTTTCAGAGAATGTGTGGTCAAGAGTCTGGCCGTGCATATAGTAACTTCCCACCATTGTTGTCGTCGCCGACGGTATCAACTGGTAAACTTCTCGTTGCCTCCTAGTCATCTTCTTCCTTTCATAGTTATCAACAGCTTGTCGGATGCTAGGTAGTTTTGTGTTACTTTTTATGTGCTTGTGCAAAGCTAATTGAGCTCAGGAACACACCCTTGATTTATTCGTTTGTATATTTTGTTACCATTTTAAGGTAATTACTAATTAGACAAGTGAAAGAAAGGATCATACACTATAGTTAGAGAAGTGAAAGAAAGCTCAGGAACACCAGATTACAACAATTACTTTGGGGAAATGGTTTTTATGGCCAATCTAATTTTCAAGGGATACAAGTTGTAAATCTTGTTAACCTGCATGGGAAACATTCATCCTAATCAACAACACACTTGTCTTGTGTACTTAATTTGATAGATATAAGGAGACAGAAAAGTCTTGTTTGGTAACTTTTACATCCTATACATATTTCTCTTTTGTTTATTTTCATAGATATAAGGAGGCAGAGCTGGTATGGTTCAAATAAAAATCTGGGCCATTGTTGCCACTAATGCATCTCCTGTATATGATATCAGCAGAAGTAAAGTAGCGATCTTGATTAATTTATCGATGGAGTTGCAATTAGCAAGACTGCAGGAGTTGCTTGTGCTCAGAAATTCTTTGAGTTAAAATGATCTTCTGAAGAGAAATTAGAGGCATGGTAACCATGCTTTTTTAGACAGTTCGTAATTCTCACCCATTTGTATCTCATTCCTTTAGTTTTTGTAGGATGACAGATTACACACAGTTAGTTGATTTGTTAAGTGTTTAGACTAGATGCATCCGTATCTAGACAATGTTGAGACCATTAATATGGATCGGAGGGAGTAACTAAATTGCTGCTGATACAAGTAGCTAGCTAACATGTTTCTGATCCTACCGCTTGGAGGAACGCAGAAGCAACGTACGTCGCGATGACTCCGACCTCTTGGGCGTTTGACTCGGTACGGGTATATACATAGTCGCAATTAACAAGACTCCACCCTACGCAAAAAACAAAAAAAAATCAAGACTCGATACCAAGACGGCGACCATGTGACGCTGACCTGTCAGGCAGCGTGCACCGTCCGTGCATTTGCAAGCATGCAAAGTTGCAACCACTTGCGATATTTCCATTTGTGGCATGGCCACGTACACGACTGCGCGCATGTGACCATATATATACGTGACACGTCGCCAGCCAAATATAAACGTGCTAAATAGTATCCGGCGGCAATGACGCTGACGTGGTGAGAGGCGACAAAGGCACAAATACGCTAGTGCACAGTACGTACCTAGCTACCCGCGTGTGCGACGACGTAAGAACGTTTCAAGCCATACATACGATCGACAAGTCGCCGTATACACGCAGATAACCTGTTGATCAAATTAATTTGATCAACAGGTAATTTGATCAACAGGTAATATATAGTGCGCACCCCTCTTACCTACTAGCTACATTCTTACGAGCACACTGTTGGCTGCACTAGCACTTAATTTGATCAACAGGTAATATATAGTGCGCGTATTAAGCTATAGGTAAGATCGTACGCAGTGTTCTGATCCGTATATATGCGCGCAGTGTTTTGACTTGGAAAAAAAATCCGTATGCAGTGGAAATCGTACGTACGGTGGATCGATCAATGAGGTAAACGTACGTACGTAGCTCAAACTCCGGCCTACCTTGACAACGTACGATTTACTTGACCAGGTGATTTCAGGCCGTAAATTAATCACATGCTAGGCTAACGACCAACGCTGGACGATGGAATGTGTAGCAATGGGGTTTTGACATGATCGGCCCTTCTTCTTCTTTTTATTTTTTTGACAGTACGTGCAGTGGGGGGTTTGACATTGGCCCTGGACCCCTGGTACCGCTGGCAGGAGTAGTCGATCGCATTGAGCATTGAACAAGACTCGATCGAAGAAGACGACGGACGACCACTCGATCGCGTACACGATCGAGTGCTCTCCGTAGATATGCCAGCCAAAATTAAACGTGCAGATATACACCCGACGGGACTAGCCACAAATTAAGTGTCACTGATGCTGACGTGGTGAGACGGCAAAGAAGGACACATGCAAGCTGCATGCGACGTAAGAACGTTCCAACCCACACATATAGCGTCGACACAAGCGTTGTATCGCTCTCTAAATGTTGTTGTAGCTACAGTGCGTATTGTAGTAACGTACGACTAGATATGTACAGTGCAGTGCTTGCCGCCGCGGTACCAGCACCGTGAACGAGGACGAAATACGTGGCTAGCTAAGGTACCTACGTGGTCTTCTTCTAATGGTAACGCGCTGACTGGCGGCGGTATTGAAGAAGCAAGCCGACCCGTCGTGAATGGCGCCCCTCTTGCGATCTCGGAAGCCGACAGCGCCGGTCGACGAGCCGCAGAAGAAGGCGATGATGCAGTAGCCGGAGGAGGCACCGGAGGGGTTGACAGTGGCACAGGTTCGCGTGGTGCAATCCGACAATCAAAAAGACCGGCGATTACGTGCGAAGAAAAGGACGGAGGAGCAACGAGCGCCAGTAGGAAAGCCGGCCAGGACCAGGAGGTTGGATTTCGCACTTGGTGGCGCGTTTTTCACATGTCACTGTGGCTAATATAGCAAAGCCGGCCAGGACCAGGAGGTTGGACAGGGCCATACTGGGGAGGCCGTCCAAGAGGAAGTGGGCGTGCATGATCTTGAAACCGACAACACCACCTGGTGGGCCGGGGCAAGAGGAAAGCCATGGATCGACGTGGAGGATGAATTTGTGTGTGACGCTTGGACATCAATAAGCCAAGACGCCACCCACAACGCATAAAAACTCGTGAATCATATTGGAATATGATTCATAAGGACTTCAAAGAATGGAAGAATCATACCCGCCACACGACCAAATCTATATTGAACGCAATGCGAAGGCGATTGAAAACCGGTGGGGCGTCATACAAGTCGCAATGCAACAAATTTCATGGGTTGCATGATCAAATAATGATGAGAAATGAGTGTGGCAAGAGACAAGCCTTGAAAGTAAGATGCTACAAACTATTTGGGCTGCACATATGAATATGCTATCACTTTCACACCTATTTGATTTGTGCCCTTTTATCTAGTTGCGAGATGCTCTAACAATGTTCCAGGAAATCGTCCCCGAGAAGAAAGCCTTCAATTGATGCATTGTTTCTCCAAAATTTAAGAATCTCCAAAGTGGAAAAAGTTTCGGTATGGCTGGACTATATATGTCGTCTACAATGTGTTTGTCGGATTTATTGTCGTGCGTCAGGGGTAGGCTTTTCCCTACTAGTGGAAGTTCCAACCCGTGTTCCCTCGTTGCTTGCCGATCTCACTACTGCGACGAGTGGGTTCAAGTGAGCATGCATGGCGAGGAGATGGTGCTAGGCCGCAACTGGCCGGAGGTGGTGCGCAAGTACGAGCTGGAGGAAGCCGACGCCATCGTCTTCAAGCTCACTGGATGGGGCTTCAAGCTTACCATCTTCAAGAGCGTGACGTCGACCTCCAAGGGCTACAACTGCCCTTACCACGGCTAGGACCAGCGTGGTAAGGTTCAAGTCATGCATTTTGGGTTAGGGAAATACAGGGGCATTCCATGCCCCTGTTTAGATGTTGAACCAGGGCTTATGTATGCCCAAAACTTATGTGATGATCCATTTTGGTCAGGAGCATGTGTTGCCCATGTAAGTTGCTGATCCAGGGGCATGGGATGCCCCTGTTTAGTTGATGATCCAGGGCTTATATATGCCCATGAACATAGTCTGATGGTGGTAGTGTGATGTAAGTACGTAGATGCTACTAAACTTCTACTAAGTTAGCTCCGAATGTGTGTTATGTCTGAATGTGTGTTAGCAGTGCACGTTATAGGTGGTAAGGTTACCATTTTCATATGTGGTGACAATAAAACGACAGTAGGCTGTAACCAAACGTCAGGTTTTGCTCTAATACATTACTAGGACACCAAACACCGTGTAGAAAATTTACAAAACAGTATTCTTGGGCGTAGAAGTAAAATATATGCGCATGTACTACCACGACGACTTTTCTATGTTGGCGCCGGCGCTCGGTCGCTCACGTAAATCAAGATAGACGGCGACAGTTGACAGTTGGATCGAACATGCCCCACATTTTCCCGGGAGCAAAACAGCAGCAGTATTTATGAACTCGTCTGCCTGCCGGTTTGCATGTTGGGTCCTTGTTTTCCAACTAATCTGTGGCCAGATCAAACGTGTGGCCTCTCTTGTGGCAGCAGAGTGCTTTTACACGCACCACACAAACAAAGAGTAGATCTGCATTCTCAGACCTAGCCACTTGCCGGCCTGTACGTTTCGTCTTCTGTCACTTCGCCGCACCGCTAGCTTCTCTCGGAACACATTGTCCTTGAAAAGCAAGGACAGACGATGAAAGTGCAGTGGGTTTTGGTTGGGTTAAATAGGTGCATTTTGGTTTTTGACTTTTAATGTGGACTGTTGCATATCACGATATAAACCAAAAGTTAAATCCAAAAACCTGTAGTAGGTGGTTATCTGTCTAATAAACCAAATTTCTAAAATCGAAAATGACATTTTTTTACCTTAAAATTCGTTGTATTTTAAGCTGCAAAAAAATAGAAATCATGTAAATTTCAAAATTTTGAAACTGTGTATTGTTCACCATCCAGATTCACCAGTTTTTATTTTTTGTGCCGTCCAAAAAAATGTCACACATGTAATAGCGTCGAGATCTATGAGCGTGAAATTTTTTACCTTAAAATTCGTTGTATTTTAAGGTGCAAAAAAATAGAAATCATGGAAATTTCAAAACTGTGTATTGTCCACCATCCAGATTCACCAATTTGTCTTTTTTGTGCCGCCCAAAATACAACGAATTTAGAGTTAAAAAAATTCACGACTGTAGATCTTGACAATCCGAAAGAGAGAATCGTTCTAAGGGCAGCTTAAACCAGCCAACCTCTTCATGGTCCCATCCAGGAATTGTTTCTCGATTTTTGTAAATTAAAAAAAAACGGGCACTACGTAGCACGGGTTTTCGACCGTTCTATATAATATGCACTGCTCACCACACTATAGCGCAGCACCTGTGGTACACACCACACCAGTCAGGGCACAAACCAAAAATAGCAACTCTGATAGATCTCTGAACTGACGAGGTTGGCTTCAGAAACAGGAGAGCACTGTTGTGTCCGAAAGCCAACGAGCTGGGCCACAGAGTTGCTGTCGCACAGGATCTATCCAGCCACTGGCCCACGACAATCTGCATGCAGGGCTGTGCATGAGAGGCGCACGTGCGAACACGTAGGTCATCCCGTCACCACGGGACGCAAACACACTTGTCTAGATATATGCACTTTCAACAAATCTAAAACATTTATTTTTGGGCGGAGGGAGTATTTTTTTGATTCTGAAGTGTGTACGTTGCCTGTCCGTATGCATGCATGGTCATTGGTCATACTCCTACGGAGTACGTGCATGTTACTACCTGGAGTCCTGGAGTGATTAACTAGCAGTAGTAAAAAAGCTGATCTCATCCCAAAAAAAAAAAACTGATCATTCTTTAAGTGGGCAGTGTTTATCTTTTCTTTTTGCCGTGATGATGATATGCCTGCCCTTGAGCAAATCGTACACCAGTTAATTAACAAAATGTGGCTTCCATAATACTACCTGATTAATTAGTGTCTCTGGATGTCGTCAAAATGCGTGCGTGCCTGCGTGGATGACCGTGGGCTTGATATAGCGATCTTTTCGGATCGATCCGGGTGATGACTGATGAGAGGCCGGGCATGATTGCAAATTGTACTCCGTATTTTTTTTCCCGCATGGTAATACGATTCTCACTGCAAATTGTACTCCGTATATGATACTGCATATTTTATGAGTTGAAGTGAGTTGCGACGTCGATACTCGTAAACACAACAAGCAGGATGTCTGTGTGTAGTTTTTGCACGTGTGAGCGCTTGCACGGACGATTCTGCCGTTAAAAAGGAAAACGACCCGGCGCCGCAGCACCCCCACAGGCACCTCCGGCCTAACAGTTGTCTGTCCCGCTCGCAACCGGTGCGCTACCGTGACGCCTCGCCTCCCTGTCCTGCCCCGTTCTCCTCCTCCGCTGGTCCGTCGGCATCCCTCTAATCGCGCCCTCTTTTCGGCGTTGGGTTGCCTCCACCGCGGCCAACCGTGTCTTTGGCCGTCGGGGAGGGAGAAGGTGGGTGGGCCCACAGCGCGTCGCGAGCGTGTGAGCACTTGCACGCACGAACATAAACATATTGGCAACATGAACGCTGGTTGGACTCCGCAAGCACGTGCACGACGCCATGTCAATTGTCAAACAAGCAAACACACGTACGGTACATGCATAAATATGTAGTCCACCTGCTCTCCTACTGACCAGCTCCTCCTACACGTATTTTTTTTTTTTTTTTTTGAAAGCCTACACGTAAGTTGCACACGCGCGCGCTCGCAACAAGAAAGTGGCCATATATATCTGCTTCTCGCTTTAAATGGCGGCAGGTTAGTACAACAAGAGGTGCAAAGGGTTGGCACGTACCACTTCGTATACCAAGTGGCGAATCTAGTCCATACGTCTACTGGCCGCACACCTGTCCACGCTGTGACCACAGACATCCACTTCCACATGCTCCCTCCGTTTCACGATATAAGATGTTTTAGTTAGCTCACATGTTGGCTAGATACATACCTAAATGAGTGTACATACACATTAAAACATATCCACATACATTTAGATCCATGTGAATGTAGACAAAAGCTAAAACATCTTATATTTATGAACGGAGGGAGTATATCTAGCCCACATACATCTAACCAGGATGTATTTTTCTACCTAGAACCGGCCGGCCCCCATAACTACCTTGACCTAAACTTGCATATATCAAAGTCAAGGCAGACAGGGTTTTTGTCAATTTGGCATCGAGCATCAACAAATCAAGCACCACACATATATACATCAATCCAGCACATGCGTTAACTAATTGTACGTACGGAGTGGATATGTCTACCACCACCTAGGCGTCGACATTTTTTTACACGAGGTATAACTAATCAGAGTATAACAGATTGTACTACTTAAAACACATACATAAGTGACAAAACAAAACAAAAATTTGCTCCTACGACTCAGGCCATCAGAGTGTACCATGCCATATACCTATGAACAAGTAGCAGGGTCTCGTCGCTTCGTCGGCCGCCATTTGTGTTGGGTTTTGGTCCAGATTTTCTAATAAACCAGACAACTCTCTTCTTCTTACGAAAATGCAGTACTCATGCTGGTTACTCGGGAAAAAAATCGGATCGTACAAATTGTAACACAAAGATCACCAGAAAAAAGGATGTTGAGTCTTTTTTTTTTTTTTTTTTTTTGCGAAACACAGTACAACGCAAGCGCTCATATACACGCGCACACACTCACCCCTATGAACGCACGCACGCACACCCTACCCCTATGAGCACCTCCGAGAGACTGAGCCGGCGGGTCGAGTCTTGAGATTGACGAAGTCACCACGGGCGCCTCGCTGTCGACGGGAACGTCGCCTCCCACTGAAGAATATTCCGCCTTAAATGAGAAACACCAGCGTCAAACCTGGGGTTTGAACTCTGGTGGGCTGGGGGTACAACCACCCACCTAACCATCTTGCCACAGGCAAGTTCTCAAAAGGATGTTGAGTCTAAGATGTTGAATCTATGTTAAATTAAAAGACCGATCCTTTTAGTACTTTATTATGTCTCTTTCGTGGACGGGGCATCAAATTATCGATTACCCGATTTCTGGATGCTATGCTGTCCCAATCTCATAGATAATTCATTTCTTTAGGAAGTTATCTTGAATCGTGACCCAGTTGGCTCAACTTTATCCTAGTTTCGTGGAAGGATGAGTGGGATGTGATAGTAAGGGTTGAAAGTATACTTTGCAAGAAGAAAAGTGAATTGTTAATAATCAAGACGGAGAGTTGCAGACAGTGAAAGAAGTTCAGAATAAACTCAAATACTTTTATCTAACCTAAGTTGGAACATGTGGCCATGCATTCCATCAAGATCCTCTCAATATTCAGATAGTTCTTAGCCATGATTTAGAAATAGTTGCCTCTGAGTTACAAAAAAGGTAAAAAAAAAGAAAAGAAAAGCAAAACCTAGATATATATACACTCCTCCTTAGCTTCAATTGGGAAAGGAAGAAAAGGCGCCTTGACATCGTGGACAGACAGTAATGCTACACCTACGGGCAAATAACTTACGGAAAGAGTCCTACGCGCTGACGTGGGTTAGTACGTGGAAGCCGACGCCCAGCAATTCACCGGAAAAGCAGAGAAGAGCACGACGGCTCTGGTTTCTGGCCGGTAACTGCCGTTGTTGATGTTGGCCCCCGTCTTTACCATCGCCTAACGCCGTCTCCGGCCGCTGGCCTCGCCCAGCCCGCAGCCCGCAGGCGAGTTGCTCGCGAGCATGGTCACCGTGCTCGGTGCTCTATCCCCTTTGTGGCTGATAGCGACGACATCAAGAACAGCCGGTAGACACTGGACAGCGGCGCCGACGAGAGGCAGATAGCCGCAAGTATTGGATGCATGATGAGATCGATGCGGCTGCATGAACCCGTGGAATGGTTTTCCGCTTGCCGGCGACCGAGAGGTTGCCGCTTCATCCACAGGGGAGCTCGCCTCGCCGTCTCGGAGGAGCCCGGCGCCGCTGCAGCCATTTGAGTCGCCGTCGGCCCGTCGCCTGAGAGAGACGCGATGGGGAATTGAAGATTTTTTTTTGATACAATCGAGCGACCTGGATTCCACGTACCATACCACGTCAGCCCGTAGCTCCCTTTCCGTAAGTTATTTACGTAGGTGTAGCATTACTGGTGGACAGATAATGCAACACAAACTAAGAGTACCGGTGTATTAATGAGATGAGAATTAATCCGGACACAACTGCCTGATGGTAGACGCCTGGATTAGGTTTGGCATTGCATTTGCAGAGCTAGCCACGACACGACCACAGCTCCCACCACAAAAACCTTTCTCTCTGGCGTTGTCTTGTTCATGTGGTTCTCCATTAGACCACCTCTCCCTCTCTCTTCCCAACAATGTACTTTCCCTGGTGCAGTTAGCTTAGGCCCAACCCCGAAATAAACAAGAGCCACCAAACCTAAACCAAGAGGAAACCAAAGCTGCCGCAAAAAAGTTCATCATCACCACATGCACAAGTACACCGTTGTACTACTAGTAGCTTCGCTCGATCGATGTCCATGAGGAGCGTTCCATGACCAGCCCCTCCTCACCCTCTTCTTCTTCTTCAACCTCTGCCCACCAACGGCGACGACATAACCAAGAAACCAACGTCGACGGCGACGAGGTCGACCACGGCATTCCGTTTCCCGGGCCAACAGAGGAGGAGGAGGACGACGACGTCGAGCTGTCGCCGCCTCGGTTGGAATGGGAGTTCCGGCTCGCGGCCACGGTGCCGTCCCCGGCGCTTCCCGGCGGGTCGGATGCCATCGGCAGCGTCGACTTCGACCCCGCCGGCCGCCTCCTCGCCACCGGCGGCATCGCGCGCAAGGTCCGGATATACGCCGTCGCCGACTTCCTGCCGCAGTCGCTGTCGTCGTCGTCGTGTAGCCCCGCGGCGTGCATCTGCGTGCCGGCGAAGCTCAGCAGCGTGCGGTGGCGGCCCGAGGGGGGTGCGGTGGGGTGCGGCGACTACGACGGCGTCGTGACGGAGTACGACGCGGAGCGCGGCGTGGCGTCGTGGGAGCGCGACGAGCACGCGGGGCGCCGCGTGTGGGCGCTCGACTACGCGCCAGGCGGCGCGTCCATGGCGGCGTCCGGCTCCGACGACCGGACGGCTCACGTGTTCGACCCGCGCGCGCCTGCGGCGTCGTGGGCCACAGCGCGGGCGGGCGGCGCGGTGCTGTGCGTGGAGTTCGACCCGTCCGGCGGGCCGCAGCTGGCCGTGGGCTCGGCTGACCGGCGCGCGGCCGTGTACGACGTGCGCGCGCTGGGCCGCGGCGCGGTGGCGTGCATGGACGGGCACGCGCGCGCCGTCACGTACGTGCGGTGGGCGCCGGCGCGGCGGGTGTTGACGTCGGGCGCCGACGGGACGCACCGGCTGTGGGAGTGGCCGGCGACGGCGGAGGTGTCGGGCGCCGCGCGGGAGGTGCGGTCGTACAGCGGCCACGTCAGCGGGAGGAGCTTCGTGGGCATGGGCCTGTGGCGGGGAGCGGGGCTCGTGGCCAGCGGGTCAGAGTCCAACCACGTCTTCGTCTGCGACCTCAGGTGGGCCAAGCCCGTCTGGGTCCACCCGTTCGCCGTCGCCCCCGACTCCGACGCCGAAGGGTTCGTCAGCGCCGTGGCCTGGCGGCAGGGCGACGCCGACGGCGGCGGAGGGGCGCTCGTCGCCGGCAGGTCGGACGGCGTGCTCAAGATGTTCACGTGCCAGCGCCGTACAGATGATAACCAACATGTGGGCGACCAATAGCGAGCCGCGCTCTCCCTGTTTCTTTATTCTGAACTAGTGTGTGTGTGAGATTCATTCTTCTCGCATTCCAATTTTTACGACTATACTTTGGTAGGGTACTGGGAAAATAATTATTTTTTCTTATTCTTCTTTTTCTATTTCTGATTTTGTTACTTGGGCTCCTGACCATTTTTATGTACGCGCTGATCTATTTTTTAAGGAATAAGAACAATTTATTCATGACACTATTAAACAGTGAAGTGTTTTGTTTTTACAGCTCTTTGTAGTTCTTGTAAATCTCGGCCTACATTGTTTGTTGAGCTTATTACACGGGCACCCATAAACTTGTCATGATCGTCGGCGAGGATGGGGTGGCCGCCGGCGAGCGGCGGTCCTGGGTGGTGCGCTCTCTCTGTTTCTTCACAACTAGTGTGCGCGTGTGAGAAAATATTCATTCTTCTTCCGTTCCAATTTTTATGATTATACTTAGTAGAATACTGGGAAAACGATTATTTCTCATTCTTATTTTTGATTTTGTGACTTGGGTTCCTGACAACTTTTTATGTACGCACTGATCTATTTTTTAACGAATAAAAATAATGTATTCATGACACCATTACACAGCGAAGTGTTTCTTTTTTGAAAGCTCGTTGTAGTTTATGTAAATCTCAGGTCACAATCTCACATTGTTTTTGCCATGAGTTCACGTTCAAGTTCAAGTTAATCTCATCTCAAACCGCTGAAGATGCTATGCTCGATGCGGTTAATCTGGGCCGCCAGATATGCAGGCATGGGACCAGATTGGCCTCGGTTTGATGTGCAAGCACGTCCCTTGGATTATACTAGGGATATTAGCGCGGCAATGCCCTGCCCGTTTGATGAATTCCAAATATTTTTTTAAAAATTGTTGAATTATGAGTATTATTTGAATTCGAAAAAGTTTGCGCTTGAAAGAATGATGAGATTTTGAAAATTGTCCGTATTGGAATGTATTGAAATTTGTATTATTTTAATGTTAACAAAATGATCAGATTTGGAAGGTATTTAAAATTCTGAAATATGTAAATGTGGGATTTGAGATGAAATGGTCAAATAGGTTTTTAAAATTGTACAATTTAGAATTTATTCAAATTTTAATTTTTTAGTGTTTACTAAATGATCAGGGGTGGAAGTCATATAAAAATTTGGAATATTCAAATTTCTAATTTGAGTTGGAATGCTCAAATATGATTGCTGTTTAGATTTTGCAAATTGTTCAAGTTGGGGTGTTTTTCAGATTCGAATCATTTTTCGTTTTGTAAAATGAGTAGATTACGAAGATGTTTAAGATTTTGAAATATGTAAATTTGAATTTTGATTGTACGGCACAAATAATCAGCATTTATTTTTGTGAGGGTATTTATAGAAATACTTTCATGTTGTACAAATTGTTCTAAGGAGGAAGTGCATTAGGATTTAAATTTGAATTTTGATTGTATGGCACAAATAATCAGCATTTATTTTTGTGAGGGTATTTATAGAAATACTTTCATGTTGTAGAAATTGTTCTAAGGTGGAAGTGCATTAGGATTTTCTTCAAATATTCACCAATTTGAAATATTGAAACATATTTGTTTTTTGACATAAATAATTAGTATTTAATTTGTCGGATCATTTTGTTGTATTGGGAAATTGTAGAGATACATCCATTTGCTGGAAATTTAATAAAATTAAATGCATGAAATTAGAGGAAGTCAATTTGGATTTTGTCTAGATATTAACCGCACCCGTTGTAATTCGAATTGTTGAAATTCATTTACTGATATTATTAATTCATTTACTGATGTTATTTTTGTGGTTTTTTTTAGTTCAAAAGAGATTTGTGAAATCCATATTTTATAAATTGACGTAAAGGTGTCAAATGAGCCTTTATGTATAATTTAAATTTTCTAGATTTGCAATAATTTGGAAAAGGTTCCGAAGTATTTGGAATGATTATTGTAGTTTTTTTCAAAAATTTGAAAGTTGGGCTGAATTGATTTGTAGTTGGTTTGAAAAGTTACAAAAGTTTTGAATAGTAGGAAAACAAAACAGAAAGAAAAAAAAAGGGGCCGAGCCAACCGCACAGAAAGCGGCCCAGCCCAGCTCCCCAAGCCATAGTCATCTGAGCGCGGCAAATGCCGCGCCGGTTTTTTAAATTCTAATTTGAAAATGGCGACGTTCTAAAATTGTCTATGCTTGGAAATCGTTAAAATTGGAAAAAAAATCGTTTTGAAAATAGTCGGATTTTGGAGATTGCTCAAATTTGGAAATGGTTGTAATTCAAAAAGAGTTTATGTTTTAAAAACGTTTAGATTTTAAAATTTGGTTAAAGTGAAACCGTATTAAGGTCTGAATTCTTTTGTTGATCATTGAAAGAATGTTAAAATTTCTGCATGTCTTAAATTTGAAATTTGAATTGAAACGGCATACGCCGTGGTCGTGTGGTTAGAAGGGAAAATACCGCGGAGTAAAATATTCAAATTTGGAAATGTCCGCATTCGAAAGTTGTTTAGATTATAAAATTGTTGAAATTCAAAAATGTATATGTTGAGAAGTTGTTCAATTTTTTTGAAATGGTCAAATTGGGGAGCTATTCATATTTGAATTGTTTTCACGTTTATTAAATGCTCAGATTTTGTGGTCATGTTGATATATGTGTCATATTTGTGAATACCGGGGTGTAAAAATACAAATTTGGAAATGTCCGCAATAAAATTTGTTTGGATTTCAGTGTACTGAAATTTGGAAAATGTTTACACTTAAAATTTGTTTAAATTTCAGTGTGAACACCGTGGTGTAAAAAATTCAAGTTTGGAAATGTCCACATTAAAATTTGTTTAGATTTGAATGTATTGAAATTTGGAAAAGTTTGCACGCAAAATTTGTTTAAATTTCTGAATTGGTAAAATTGGGAAGGCATCCATATTTGAATTTGTTTAACGTTTATTGAATGCTCAGATTTGAAAGGCATTCAAAATCTTGGAGCAGCGTTTATTGTTGTGTTCATGTTGTTTTTTTGGCACATTTGTAAATACCGTGTTATAAAAAATTCAAATTTGAAAATGGCCATGTTCAAAATGTGTTTAGATTTGAATGTATCAAAATACAAAAAAGGTTTATATTTATGAATTCTTTGATTTCGGAAAGTTAGTAAAATAGTTAAATTTGGAAGGCATCTAAAATTTTAAAATATTCAAATTTGTATGACGCGTGTTTGTGGTAAAGTTCAAATTCGAAAATGTCTAAATATTAAAACTGTGCAGGTTTTGAAATTATTGAAGCTGTATTTGAAAAGTTATAAAATTTTTAAAAAAAGAAAAATAGAACAAAAAGAACAGAAAAAACAGGAAGAAAAGAATAGGAAAAAAATAAAAAGGGCCGAGCCCAGCAAGAAGCCCAGCTGCCTCAGCCCAAGCCCAGTGTGACGTCAGAGTGGCGTCACCAGCGGACGGACTTTGCCGTGGCGGCGCGGACCAAGCCGGCGTCGCGGCATCGTGATTCGGGACGCGCGGGTGAGCGCCTGGGATGCGCGCGGACGCGGGGCGTCCGCAGGTGGCGGCGCCGCCGCTTCTGGGTCGCCGGAGCGGCGGTGGCGGCGTGGAACGCGGCGGCGGCAGCAGTGGCACGGCGGCGACGATTCCGGCGCGCTCTCGCCGTTCCGACACGCGAAACTCGGCGAGGAGAGAGAGGCGGCGATGGCGGAGCACGGCGTGTCCGTCGATCTGAACGGGGAGGGGCGGAGCGGCGGGGGCACGCGGCGGCGGCGATGGCGACTGCGGCGTCGCGGGAGAGAGAAAGGGGAGGGGGGGATTCTGCGGACGGTTTTGCAGAAAAGTCCGTGGGTTTTCTTCGAATTACAATTAGGTCCCTCGCTGCGTTAAAATTTGGACTGCGGGGTAATTTTTTGGGTTTGCGAGTTTGTCTTTGCGAACTTGGCTGCGCCAAAAATCATGCGCGAGCTCTGATTGGTAGAAAGTCCCGAGCTACAGTGTTGCTACAGTGTTGCGCGGCTTTGGGGGTGATCTGGACCGTCCGTGAGCTCGATCGGACGACTGGTGTTCAAAGGGCGACGTGGAGGGCATAACTGAGGCTGAATCCGACGTACTTTCATCTCTACTATATAATATGTCTTGAGGTGATGGTACGTTTTTCACTTTCCGATTTTACCCCTTATCATTAGGCTAATTACGCCCTTTGCCACCGCCAAGTGAGACTTACCGGTTCAGTTATTTCCCCAGCGGACGAGTACGACGAGGCCGTGGAGAAACTCACTGTCACGCCGCAGATTCTGCGGCTGCGCCCGCTCGTGGCGGAAGGGCTGTTCTGGGTCGACGAGGACGGCGGCGTCGCGGCCGTGCACGCGCTCGACGTGGCTGCGCGACGTCTAGCTGGTGTGTGTGGGCGTGTGGCCTGCACAGCGAGCTCGCCGTCGCGCTCTTCCTCGCCGACACCAGCTACCTCGCCTACGCCGTCCCATTCCCCGGCGGTTCCATGGATTCGAGCTCCACCAGTCCACCTCGATGGAGCCGGCGCGCGCAACGGAGGTCGCCGGAGGCGCCGTACCGGATGACAGCTCGCCCGACCGCGCCCTCCCCGAATGTAGCGCGGAGAGCACCTCCGTGGCGGCGCCGTGCCAAATAGCTAGCGACGCCGCTCGGCAGCAGCAGAAGCGCAGTGCTGCCATTGCACATGGTCATCGTCCAGATGCGAGTACTCTCCAGATGCAGATGCAGTCACGGGGGTCAACGGGGTGAGACGAGGATTTTTTTTTTGAGATTGATATGTGGGTCCCATGTACACCTCACCAAACAGCCCTTTTTTTTTTATGATACTGGAAATATGATGGCGCAAGGGTGATTATATGGGCTTATTATTTACCTGAAGTTATGTTCGTGTTGTTGTGTTAAAAAAGAGTCCTTCTCTATATGCAGTTCTCAACTGCTGGTGTCTCCCGCCTAGCTTGACAAGGCAAGACGGACTGTAGCGAGGTGCCCGACGGGAGCCGGGCCTTTTTTTTATAAAGAGAATTTTATATTACTTAAAAGGTTTTAAGCATTACACTTGACATCTGCATAAATAGGATGCACACAACCGTCACGAGTTCAGAAATATGAAAAGTAAATAAGACGAATTACATATCAAAATGGAAAATTGTAAAAAAAACATCGATGGTGGCGGAGGGCCTATGGTGGGAGCCAGGCCCATGCCCGTTTGGTACAACAAAGTACGACACTTTTGTTTATTGGCATGGACAGGGACATCAATCTAAATAGCCACTGTTTCCCTTCGTTCATTCCAATTAACTAGATTTGATAGAGAGTTCTTTTCAATGTAAATTTAATCATATGTTCTTGAGTAAATGTACTGCTTTGATCTGTTGAACAATGCAATACAGTTAGTTAACTAACTAGCTTTGATAGAGATTTCTTTTCAATGTAAGTTTAATCTTATGTTCTTGAGAAAATGATTAGAGTAGTTATAGCCTGAGGTATTAGTAGTTTTTGTAGGCATTGATCTTGAGTTTCGTTCCAGCCATAAGTTTTTATGGTATGCTTGCCTGGGGTGTCACGGTCGGAGAAGACGGTGTTACAGCACTTGGCCTCGCCCATGGTGCCGCCTTACTCGGGGCCGAATCGACAGGTATCTCGCGTGGCCCTTCGGGCCCTCTTCTCCTTCAAGCAGGTCTAGCCAGCACTCGCGCCACCTCACGCCTCATCCTGATTTATCCGACAAGTCACCCTCTCTCACGAACCTTTTTCAATATATTGGTCAGTTTGCACTATAGCAGCAACATCTGGTAAGTTCTGAGTGTTGTCGGTTCTTATTTAACATTTTTATCTATGGAGGTTGAAGTCAAATTACTACCGAGAGAGAGGAAATTATTGACAATGAAAGATGGTCGTACGACAAGAAAATTCATCCTTGGTGATGTTTGAAATTCTCTAACCGAAGGTGGAGGTGGTATTCTAAAATATGGCGTGGCTTTAAGAGTCTGTTGCTATATGCTTGTTCCTGTAGACTCTTCATGTACAAAATTGAGCATGTATGATTACATGGTCACTTTGTTCTGCAATACAACCAGCTATCAATAGTTCACATGTGCACTATATATGTTACACGTGCGGCAGTGAACTTGATGGCCTGTGGCAACACAAGAGCTTTATTTACATGTGTGTTTACACATGCGATGGTGATTTTGGTGGGCCCGTGGCAACGCACGGACATTCAACTAGTATATAGTAGATGCAGAAAGAGCCTCGAAACCTGAAAATTGCTGCAACGACTCCTTCCTTCTCCCCCAAATCCTCACGGCCGACTCAGACTCCTCTCTCCCGCCGGCCTAGGGTTTTCGAAGTGATTCCGGCGACGCGATGGGCGACGGCGCGGCGGACGAGCGCCAGACGCGCGTATTCCCTCGCCTCGAAATAGCCTCGCTTCCAATCCCCGACGAACTCATGGCGGAAATCCTCCTGCTGCTGCCCGCAGCCGACCTCGCCCGCGCCTCCGCCGTCTGTGTCTCCTTCCGCCGCGTCGCCGCCGACCGCTCCTTCCGCCGGCTGTACCGCAGGCTGCACCCCCCGCCACTCCTCGGCTTCCTCGAGGAATCCGAGGACGGACGGAACATCTTCCACCCCGCCGCTCCGCCGTACCCCTCCGCGCTGGATGCAAGCGCCGCCGACTTCTCGTTCTCCTTCCTCCCAGCCCCCGCCAGCGACTGGGCCGTCCAGCACGTCCTCGACCGACGCCCCGAGAAGAACAGCGACAGACACAGACTCCTCTTCCCGGAGACGGTGGTGTGCGACCCCTTATACCGGCGGTACATCCTGTTTCCCCCGATCCCTGCTCAACTAGCCGCTACGGTGGATCACCCGCTCTGGAGCAAACAGCAGCGTTACTGCGAGACCTTCCTCGCTCCCCCTGCCGACGGCCAGGAGGAGGAAGAAACGTCATTCAGAGTGAGATGCTCATTTTTTGCAGGTCGTTCATGGCGCACTGCACTGGATTCATATGTGGTCTTTCCTTTTACCCCAAGACCAGCGGTTGATTATGGAGTCTGGATGCTCCCGGTTGTCGGCGGTGGTCCGAGCTATTTTCAACCACAATGGTTGGCTGCTTCCTAGAAGACTTCAAGATGCGTAGTCTTCATAGATCCTCTCAGTTTCGTTGGCTGGTTCATGTACCCACTCTATCAGACCCTTGTTTGTAATATTTTGATTCTCGCACTGACGTACTTGGAGACGATTTATTTTTAATGAAAAGGCTGTGTGCATCTTCACGATGCAGAGGCCGGGAGACCCATTTCAAAAAAAAAATCTGGATGGCACAGTGCATGACCGGGCTAGTTGCCTTCGTCTTCTCTTCCAACACCAGACAATGGCGAGCTGTTCCACCTCGTCGCTGGAGCGATTTGTCTGATGGCTTGCCACCGTCGACGGCGATGGGTCCCTTCCACTCGCGCCGCTATGTGTATGGCTGCTTCTACTGGCTGACGCGTGAGTGTGAAGAAAGTGAACTACTAGTGCTCGATACCAGAGCAATGGAGTTCTCCGTTGTTGAAACCCCACCGGAAGCCGATGGCTGTTATGATTTCGCCATGGTGGAGACAGGCGAAGGCAGGCCTGGGATATTTGTGTTCGTGCTCGGACATGGCCTAACTATCCTCAGTTATTTCATTAGGCAAAACGATGTTGGGAGCTCTACCCAGTGGCAGAAGGTGAAGACAATCCCACTCGGTTATTCAGACCATTTTATATGCAATATGGAGAAGCACTTGCTCCTGCAACGACGCTCAGAGGCAGGTGTTTTCAAGCTCGACATTGAAACGGTCCAGTTTGAGAAGGTGTGCACTTTAGGGTCTCCCAGTTTTCAGATGCACGCATATATCAACTTCCCCCCATCCCTGTTGTCGCCACCTACAGTATCAAGTGGTAAGCTACCAAGTTATCTACTTTTTTATCCCACATTTAATAGTTCATCATTACCATCGGTAATTCTTCTTTGCACGATTTAGTACTAGTTAGTTTTTCTCTTCGTTTGGCAAGGCTAGTCAAGCTTAGGAAGGTAATTGTGAGATGTTTTGTTGTCTGTTCCCATTTTAAGGTTATTAGAAAAGTAAATGAATGGATTTTTGAACACTATGAGAAGCAATCTTGAGACCTCGTGGATCATAAGATCACTATATCACAATATCATTTTGAAGAAATGTTTTTGATAGTCAAGGCTGAATCTAATGGAGAAGGAATACAAGTTTAAATCCAGTTCAGCTAGATCACCTTTGAAACATTGATTTCTGTCAAGCATGACTTATATTGTCTGTTTTTTTGGGTCACCTTTACACTTTTAGATTTATCCCATGATTTTGGTTTCAAGTAAATCTGCATAACTGGTATGGTTGGAAACAATAGGGTTAGTCATTGCTACAGCTAATGTATGCCCTGTATACCGGTATATGATGTGAGCAAAATTGAAGTAGTGAGCTTGATTGATTTCTCAAAGTACGTTTCCAAAATAAATGAATATTCGATGGACTTGGCATTCATATAGCAAAAATTGCCTTTGCCAGCTTGTGGTCAGAAACAATTTGTTTTCAAATCAGCTTCTCAATTTAAATTAGAAACAGGGAACCCATGTTACCTTTTGACAGTTTGAACTTCTCGCCTTACTCTATCTCTGTTGTTTTAAGTCCAATGCCCAATGCAAGCAATCATATGGGATGGCAGAGGATGCACTTAGTTTGTTCATTGTCACTACTGATACCCCTGTTTTTTTTCAATTTCGACGAGTTAAGTTCGAATTTTTGAATACCGTCATTCTAGCTAATTTATAAAGTACTGTAACGCGAAGCTACCATTTTTCTATACTGCTGTTTTTCGTGTCTCTGGCTATGGTTGTGTATTGCAAACTACAAATGCTAAACTTGATTGTTGATTCTCCATGTATTGTATGTGCTTTGTTTTTATCCCCTGTGTTTTATCTCAGCCTTTGCTTGTTCCTGTTTTTCTTCTTCTTGATCTTTGTTTATCTCAGTTTTTCTTGCCATGCTGTTCCTCTAAGCAACTTACCTACATTTGTTCCTCCTTGCTGACAAGATCTTGTATGTCTACAGTTTGAATACACTAAATTTTGAGATATTGGACAGGTATTTAAAATCGGGCTGAGAAGGTGATGCTGGAACAACTCTCTGCTGCAAGCTCAAGCGCAGAGTCACCACGGTCAGAATAGTGCTGCCGTGAATACTGTAGGTTAGGCGGAGGATTGAGATAAATCTACTTATAGAAATAGCGAAGTGATATTGTATCAGGACAACAAACTCATAGTGTGTCAAAATCGATGCCAATTCAAAAACCACATACAAGAAAATTAGAAAAGGAGCAAGTACATATATAGGAAACTCAAGCCAGCACTGCAACAAAAAAAAGTGCATTACCATGATTATAGTTTTCCTTATTTACCACTGTGCTTTAATGGTAACATTATCTCATTTGGATAATGATATACAGTAGTAATTAATGTGGGTAATAGCATGATTCATTGTATCATCCAAAATTAGTGGCTCATATTAACTTGGAAGCATCTTAAAATTTCTCAATTTATTTGCTAATATTCTCCCCTTGGTATAAGCAGCTAAAGGAGCACTTGTGTCTTGAAAAGTAAAATATAGTACCCCTTTCATCAGAAGAAGTAAAATATAGTACCTCCTGCTGTAACTTCTGAGTTTCACGGCCTCAAGGGAGTTTAGAAACTTTCACTGTTGCAATTTGTATGCAAGAACTTAACCTTGTAAATTGTTCCATATGACCCCTTACTGATCACATGATCACTAAACAAGGATGAAGTTGACATTTGAATCTGCTCCATCAGTACCTATTATACTCGGTAACACATACAATCTTCTCGCTTGTTTTGTTCTACCAGCATACCTGTGATCACCACTACTCCCTGTTTCTTTCCTTTCAGAAGGGCCTTTGCTTGGGTTGAGCTCCTGTTCTGGCCACCTCCCGTTCTTTTATCTGCATTCTCCTTACAAATCTCCTCACTATTTCTCCTGTCAGCTCCAATCTCTCTAAGCTTAATTCCATCTTCAGTGTGCCAAATGGCAAAGTTCCGTAAATAAAACCAAAGATTCAACGAGAAACAGCAAGACCTTCTACACTGTGATTAGTGTTGGGAATAGCCCCTTACTTTCTGAGTGGAGTCAACCGACTCCTTTTTTATAAAACTCATGAAACTACCTCTCAGCCAACCTGCAAGAAGGATTTAAATCAGCACGGAGAGTTGACAGCATTTAGATTCACCACATTCAGTAGTAGGCTAATTAAGACTATGTAACAAGTCAAGTGGCTACCAATCTTTGTTGTATGCCTGCCAATCGCTATACCTGCTATTGCTACGACTACAGGTGTGTGACCAGAAGGAAATATTCCCAGGTATGCTGAACTGAAGGAGAAAGGCAAGAGGATTGGAGGCATTATCAACTGTGCAGTGCCGATCCACTCTCTTTATTTCACATTATAAGATTATCTATGTTTGCACAGTGAGGTGAATCACATGGCTGTATATTTGTTACATGCTTGTGTCAATCTGTTATTACTTATTTGCACAGTGAGGAGAGCAAAGTTTGTTGTGCGTGTGTTCGAGACCTGCCTCGCCAGCCAGTAGGACGGCAGTCTTGACCTGTCAAGGCCCGTTCAGCTATCTCTGGGCGTTGGTCTGAAGATGTTGACATTGCCGATGCCGGTTTCTGAATCTACATCAGCGCATGTTATTCATTGATGTGGATTCTCGCTTGTCATCGAAAAGAAGGAACAAAATAAAAATTCTGTGACTTGGGTTTGTGACATTTCTTATGCACCTACTACAGGTAATGCGATGAACATCACCTCATAACAGTTCAAGCTGAAATCGAAAGCGCCAGACAGGCGAAAACTGAAGCTAATGACCCAGCTGCAACAGATTGTGGCCGTGGGATACAACAACGTTGCATAAAACAGAAGTATTTTAATGGATGACTAGTTGTAATCGGCGCGGCGACACGCCGCGCCCTTGGTGACGAATTTGATGTTGTTTTTTTTGTTTTAGCTTGAAACTATATATTATGAAAAAATGTTGGAGAGTTTGAGCTCCGCAATGTGTGTAGTTTTGACATTAGCTGAATGACAGTGGATGCAAGGTTGCAATATATGTACATAAACACATGGGAATATAGATACACAGATAATTAGGGTCTACATTAGTTGGGGTGCAACCGCTTTTCGAAAAACGGAGATGCTTTGCTAGTGTCATCACATAGCTGCACATACTGCATTTACAAAATGGTGCGAAGTGAAAACATGCCGCTAATTTAATTAACATAGTTGGTAGGCGGTCGTTGTGAAGGCAGCGGCTTCATCAATATGGTAGCCACATCGTTGTCCCAAAATTCGCCATAGATGACTTATATTCGCCTAATATAAGCTTTGACCTGAGAAGATTTGTAATGAGCTGCAATAGAGATTATAGAAAGTACGTATGAAAGTTATATGAACTTGGTGGTCCCAAAAAATGTGCATACCTTCTCAGATGCTGTCATTGTTTCTGGATGTATAGACAGTGACTAAGCCACCGTCTTGCTTGTGGTGCCATACTGCCATAGTTTATTTCCATTGGTGGTGGGGTAGAAGAGTTGGAAATCGATGCAGGAATGAGAAGAGGAAGGTGGTTGGCAAATGATTCGATGGAGGCGATTTCGCTGGTGATGCGGCTCTCGTAGGCGATGGAAGCGCCGGTTGTGGCATCACTGTCGGTGACAGTGAAGCCGTCAGCTGCAGCATCGGCGGCTACTACGGCATCTTCCTCTGCGGCAATATATATATATATATATATATATATATATATATATATATAAGCAGATGTTGTTATCCCATCCAGCTTGGCCTTTGATAACAAAATTGTTAGAACAATTGCCTGCAAACAAAATGCACGAAGATTATATTATACCAGTCGTAGAATTTTCCACACATATTGCCTTAATTAATTTATCGATTACATGTGATTAAAAAAATAGACCAAAGCACAATCCCATCTAAGTTTCAAAAATTAAGATTGCAGTACCTAACATTCATTTACTCCTTCGTAGTCATCCAGGAAACAGAGGGTAACGCAGAAAGCAAAAAGAAATACATATCAACAATATTCATATGAAACTGGGAGGAACATAACTATGGAATTCTCACAACAGATCAAGAAAGAGAAGATTAGCAAATAACTGCTATGAGATCTGACCTCAGAAACTGAAAATTTGTACGTGCAAAAAGTTGCAGCAAAAATATTGCACCGCTTGTGCTGCGTACTGAATGTCCTCATTAATATCTTCCAAGCTGTGAGGAGATGAACAGATGGAAATAAAAATTAGACATGAGACATCCCACACCGCTTGTGCTGCATGCTAAATGATGCAAACAACTGTATATATGTAATCTGGCCTAAGGACACATGCAATGAACAATGCACTGAACCAGCTGTAAATTCATGGGCTAGTTTTGGGGAGCTTCGAGCAGGTAAGAAAGCAAAATACAAATGGACAAAGGAGCAGAACCAAGATATTCGAGTAAGCAATAAGACTACATTGCAGATCAATTTATTTGCTAACATACTAACAAAAAAGTGGCCACAAAGTGGCCATGAATTGTGAATGAGAATAAATTAAGGAAATTATAATGTGTGAAACCCTGCATTCTTACTTTATAATGCACACACTAAAGGGAAAAATTCTAACATATGCACATCTGGCTTAAAATACTTCATAGTCCACATACATGAAAAAAGCAAACGCAAGGACCTTTACTGAATTATTTAAGCTGACCTTCACAGAGCCAGAACTGAGAAAATCAAATCCTTTGTAACCTGCAAATAAATGGAAATCTAGCTCTTGTGTTGCTCCGAATTGTCATCTATGCCTGCAAATAAATGGAAATCTGGCCCTTGTATTGCTCTGAATTGTCGTCTATGAAAGCATTTACCTAATCAAAATGATTTAAAAGTTTTATGAAACACATGGGATTTAATTTAATGAACATCTTGCTTGCTGATAGCGGACAAAGTGACTTAGAAGTCTAATAAGAACATAAGGAGTAGAAGAAATAATTAGGGAGCACTGACCGCCATATTTGCCACTCGTGCACAGGCAAGCGCAGGAGCATAATCTGATCCAAATTTTCTGTTGGGTTCAACTTGAGGATCTCCATCGTTGCCGGTAGCTCCGAAGAAAGCAGCACCAATCACGGCCTATATTACCTCAGAACATAGAACTGTGTTAGCTAATTGATCCCAATACACCTACCAATAGAAAAACTGAAGCAATAACAACAATACCTCAATGCAGACTTAACCGGCTAGTGAAAAACGTGATTAATATGTTCCTGACATATCCATTATCCATATCAATTAGGAAGTGAAATACATCACCAGTGCCGCAGCTGCCAGGGGAGCAGGCACTAATAGACCTCCCTACTGCCCTCCATGCCCGGAACTCGGCGTCGCACAAGGCCTCCCACCTACCTCCGTGCTGAACCTCGCCGGCGCCACCAGACCTAGGCACGCATAAGGCAGTGACAGGAGAGAGAGAGAGAGAGAGAGAGAGAGAGAAAGGGCAGGAGAGCTGGCTGCACGCGGCGGCGGCGAGGTAGAGGTGGCCGCATCGGGGAGCCTCCATACCGCCGAAGGAGAGCCGGCTCCCAGCAGCCGCTGGAGGTGGCCGGAGAGCTGGCTGCGGGCAGTGGCGGCGAGGTGGAGGTGGCGTGAGAGGCGGCGCGAATGGAGGCTCGGTGACGGGCGAGGGGATTGGGGGAGGAGCTCGCGAAGGAGAGCTGCCGCCGGCGGCGGCTAACCCTAGCGTGGGGTGCGGAAAATGAGAGGAATTAGGGACGTAGGGTTCCGGGGCGGTTTATTATATGAAAGGACCGATTGGTAAATTTCGGAAAGCACGAGGGCTTTTGTGCAAAAAGGCCGCGCGGACCGTCGGATCTGCGATCCACGTCGCGGAGACGTGGGTGTACTGTAGCTTTCGCGAAGCTACGTACGGACCGTCGGATGCGCGATCCACAGCGCGGGGACGTGTGTGCACTGTAGCTTTAGGTGACGCTATAGTAACCAAAATGCTCACAGGCCGCGGATCTCCGCCTCTTTAATATATTTAGGTAATGGCATAGAAAAATCTATTCATTAAACCTCAAAAAAAAATCATGAATGGAAATATAAAAAATAACATCAGGCTGGCTAAACAAACAGCTAGCAAAAGGATTCCTTTTCCCATTTGATCTTGTGACCTGGGTTCCTGAAATCGTGATGGATTAAACTTTTTTTTTTTGAGAGATCACATTGAAGCTAATCTCATCTGAACCAGCAGAAGCTGTTCTGTTCCATGAAGTTAATCTGAGCGGACTGATATTGACCGCTAGATCTGTAAGCAAGGGACAGGATTGGACTGTGCGTGATGTACTAGCATCTCCGTTGCAGGCAGACCCAAATCCTCTCCCTCCCTCTCTCTCTCAAAAACAAAACAAAAAAACCTCACTCTCTCCCGTGCTAGGGTTCCGGCGGCGCAAGAATGGGCGGCGGCGGCGGCGACGAGGACGAGCGCGTGGTCCCTCGCCTGGAGATGGCCACGCTGCCAATCCCCGACGAGCTCTTGGCGGAAATCCTCCTCCGGCTGCCATTCCCAGCCGACCTCGCCCGTGCCTCCGCTGGCTGTGTCTCCTTCCGCCGCGTCGCCGCCGACCGCTCCTTCCTCCGCCGGTACCGCAAGATCCACGCGCCGCCCCTTATCGGCTTCCTTGAGGGACGCAAATGCTTCCACCCCGCCATTGCACCGCACCCCTCCGCATCGGCAGCCAGTGCTGTTGCTTTGGTTGCCGACTTCTCCTTCTCCTTCCTCCCCGCCCCCGCCCGCGACTGGGAGTTACGGGACATCCGTGACGGCCGCGTCCTCCTCGGCAGGACAATAGGCGTCCATTACAGTACTGTTGTCTTCCCGGAGGTAGTGGTGTGCGACCCCTTGCACCGGCGATACCTCCTGCTTCCCCCAATCACTGACGACCTAGCTGCTTCGGTGGAGGACCCAATCTTGACAAAAGATAAGCACATTCGCTCCCAGATCTTTCTTGTCCCTACCACCGACGGCGAGGAGGCAGCGAGTGCAGATGAGACATTATTCAGAGTGATCTGGATGGCACAGTGCAAAGCTAAGATAGTCTCCTTTGTCTTCTCTTCCAACACCGGACAATGGCGAGCTGTTCCATCTAGGCGTTGGAGCGATTTGTCTAGTTGGTTGCCACCATTGACAGCAGAGATTCTCTTCTACTCGCGCCAATATGTGTATGGCTGCTTCTACTGGAAGACAGCTGATTACGAAGAAAGTAGATTACTAGTGCTTGATATCAAAACAATGGAGTTCTCCGTTGCTAAACCCCCACTGGAAGCCCATGGTTGTTTTGATTTTGCCATGGTGGAGGCAGGGGAAGGCAGGCCTGGGATGTTTCTGTGTCATGGTCAAGGCCATGATGGCGGATCTGATCTCAGTTATTTCATTAGGCAAAGCGATGGTGGAAGCTCTAGCCAGTGGCAAAAGGTGAAGACATTCTCACTGGATCCTGATACCTATGTGATATGTAATATGGAGAAGTACTTGGTCCTGTATCGGGATCAAAGGCCACAGCTTTGGGCAGGCTGTTTTGATGTCCTGGACATCGAAACATTCCAACGTGACAAGGTGTGCGCTTCAGGGTCTTCCATTTTTAATGTGCACGCCTATAGCAACTTTCCCCCATCCCTGTTGTCGTCACCAACAATATCAAGTGGTAAGCTACCAAGTTTTCTACTTTTTATCACACATTACATAGCTCATTGCTAGGATGGGTAATTATTCTTTACACGATTTAATATTAGCTAGTTTTTCTCTGCTTTTGGCAATGCTAATAATTCTCATGGACAGAATTATGATATATATTAGTTTGTCTGTTCCCATTTTAAGGTAATTAGACAAGTAAAAGAAATGATTTTGAAACTATGAGAAGCACTCTTGAGACTCCTTGGATCATAAGAACACTATATCACAATAGTTATTTGAAGAAATGTTTATGATATTCAAGACTGAAGAGTAATGGTGAAGGAATAAAAGTTTAAATCCAGTTCATTTATCGATTGTTTCACCTTGGAAACATTGATTCCGGTCAAGTAGGACTTATATTTTCTGCTTTTACATTGACATATATAAGGAGGCAGAAAAAAGTAATCTGGTCATCTCTACACCTATAGATTTATCTCATGATGCTGGTTTCAAGTAAATCTTCATAAGATATGGTTGGAAATAAGAGGCTTAGCCATAACTACAACTAATGCATGTGCCGTATGTCAATATATGATGGTAGAAAAATTGAAGTGGTGAGCTTGATTGATTTCTCAAAGTACTGTTCGAAAATAAATAATTCGAAATGCTCAATGGACATGGCATTTACATAGCAATACCTGCTTGCAAGCTTTTGGTCAGAATCCACTTGATTTGAAATCAGCTTCTCAATATAAATTAGTAACAGGGCACCCATGTTCTCTTTTGACAGTTTGAACATCTCGCCTTGCTCTATCTCTGTCGTTCAAGTCAAATGGCCAATGCAAGCAATCATTTTTATGGGATGGCAGAGGATTCACATAGTTTGTTTATTGTCACTACCGATACCTTTTTGTTTTCCTTTCACGGCTTAAATTAAAAATGTCATACTGACATACTGCCATGCTGGCTAATTTATGAAGTACTTGAACCCGAAGCTACCATTTATCTGTGATTTCTATTTTTTTTTGCTATGGCTATGGTTTTGTATTCCAAAATACAAATGCTAAGACCTATATTTTTCCTCTTTGCTGACAATCTCTTGAATATCTACAATTTGAATGCACTTAATTTTGAGATATTGGGCAGGTGTTGAAAAAGGACCTGAGAAGGTGATGCTGGAACAAGGCTGTTCAGCAAGCTCAAGCACAGAGTCACCACGGTCAGAGTAGTGCTGGTGCAAATGCTGGAGATCTGGCATTGTTGTAAGATTAGAGAGGCTGGTGATATTTGTGATGCAACTCGATGGTTAATCACTACTAAGTTTGTCTGTAGTAGGGTGCTTTTGCTCTATTTAATTAGTTGTAATATGATCATCTTGAATTACCCTGGAGTTTATCTTAGTTGATCTGACAATGGATGTGTTGGATAAGGTCGTTTAGATTCTGCACATTCAGTAGTATGTTAACTAAGACTATGTAACAAGTTTATGTGGCTGTGAGACTTGTTATATGCCTGCCTCTCTGATAACGGCTATTACGAAGAATACAAGTGTGTGGCATGGAACATCCTAGGTATGCTGAACTGAAGAGAACGGCCAAGAGGATCTGTTAGAAATCAACTGTACTGTCCTACTTATTCCTGGGAGGCGTAAAATGCAAACTAACCTGTGCTCTTTTGGCAGTGAAGTGAATTAGATGGTATGTTTGCACAGTGAAGTGACTCGGACGATATGTTACCTGGAGCATTATGTTAGTGTTCTTTGATCTGCCGATGATCGGAGCACTTGCTGTTTCGCTATAACCTGGAGCATTAACAGCGCGTTTAGTTTCTGTAGCAAGCTGTCGCTGTAGATGCTATTGCTAAAGCATGTGAAGTACTGTTTTGAAATCAAGGAGACCTTGCATACAGAGATGATCCAGTCGTAAACAACATACTGTACTACATGAATGCCAAGCATACTGAAGGGATGGTTTAGACAAATTGCTTGATGAATTTTGCATGCTCTGTTTTTTCTTTCTCTACCTCACATAGTGTTCTACATCTTCATCACCTTCCAATCTAGTTTATTCAGTGCACATAAATCACCTTGTAATGGACATCAAAACATTCGAGCCAAGCCGTTTCACAGTGGACATCAAAACATTCAAGTTTGAGAGAGTGTATGGTGAACAGTCTGGCTATGCACGTATTCAAATTCTAGTCAGGCGTGCTCCTCGACAGTTAACCACAGGTTGCTCAGAAACAGTGGTGCTTGTGGCTCTGTTTCGTCTGTATAATAAGCCTAGAGTTTTACCTCGTGTCATTGTTTCTGCACAATCGGCAAGTTAATCAAGACACTATAAGAGGTCAAAGTAACTCTGATCTTGCTGTGAGCCTGTGACAACTGCACATCGCTCTAGCTGTGATCGCTACCGGCGTGAGGCAATATTTTGAACTCAAGGTGGAATTCGTGCTGCAAGGACTTTGGTTTCATTTGGAAATGATTACGTCATAACTAATCAGCAGCATAAATTGCCCAAAAATCTGTGCTATTTCAACGGAGTTCACTCCAGGACTGCACTGAACTCTTCTTTTTCTGCTTGTTATAAATTACTTTTCAGTAGGTGGCTGTTCTTTTCTCATTTCAGTATAGGTTTTGAGCAGCTTCATCTCGTCAGCCCTGAGAGAGTGATTAGCATAAAATTTAAACCGCCACATTGTATCAAAATGTTCGAAAAACAACCACTTCACGTATTTGTCTCAAATAACCACCACATTTGGCTTCGCGTTCTCAGAAAGCAGTGATGGCGAATTGAGAGCGAATTGACGCCCAAACTAACATGCGTGTCCCATCTGTCGGGCCGACATGGCATGCTGACCTGGCGGTAATTGCTGAGGTGGACTGGGACCCATTTGTCAGGGCAATAAAAAATTAATATATAAAAAAATCTGAAAAAGTCAAAAGGAGGCCGGGGCGAGCTCGAGGAGGAGGCTTCGCACCGTCGGCCGCGCCGCCTGCCTCCCTCGCCACGCGGGGCCGCCGCCCCTCGCGTCAGCCGGCCAAGTCCCCCTGCAGCAGTCCTCCGGTCACCCGAACGCCTCGGAAGCACTTTTGAACCGCGATTGGGCCGCCATTTGTGCCTTGCACCTTTAGGTCCGCCGAGCACGGCCCGTTCAGATCCACCATGCACCCCGTGGCTTCGCACCCCGCTCGCCCGGAATGCCCACCTGCGGGAGCACGACCATGGGGATGTTGGAGCCGTCCACGAGGCTGACGTCGTAGAAGTCGTTGCCGCCGGAGCCAGCGAGGGTGAACTCCGCGAGAGAGCAGAACGGGGACGGCGCCGCCGCCTGCGCACTCCACGGCCCTGAGCCGCAGTCACATGTGCCGCAAGCGAACCAGACGGTTGAGTCGTACCCGCAGACGCGGCCCAACCATGCGGAGGGGGCTTCCACGACGCTAGCACGAAGCCCGTGGTATTCTGTGTTGGTGTGCCGGCGCTGGAGAGGACCCCGACCACACCGTGTAGGTGCAGGAGTTGGTCAGCGTGAACGCCGTGGACAATGTGGCTGGAAGAGCGAGCCGAGGAGGAGGAGGAGGAGGAGGAGGGAGACGGTGAGCGGCAGTGGGCGGAGGCGGCTCCATGTGCTGTTCTGGACGGCCTCGAGGAGGGTGCCAGACGCGACGGAGACGGCGGGAGGGTTGGAGCTTGGGGACAATTAATTTTTTTATTTTGGGTAGAAAATATTTTTTTGTTTTTAATTTGACCTGACAGGTGGGACTCAGTCGATGTCAGGAATTTTGTTTTGCCCCGTGCCACGTCGGCCCGACAGGTGGGACCTGCATGTCAGTTTAGGCGTCAATTCGCTCTCAATTCGCGATCAGTGCTTTCTGAGAACGCTGAAGTCAAATGTGGTGGTTATTTGAGACAAAAAAGTAAAGTGGTGTTTTTTTCCGAACATTTCGCTACAATGTGGCGGTTTTACGCTAATCACTCGCCCTGAGATTGTGCATGTCCGAACCTGTTCACATTGCTGTTCGGACACAAATGAGTTAATTACCCCAATCAAGCATTGAAATAAAAACATAAGTGATATACCAAGAGACAACAACGTTACATAAAACAGAAGTATTTTAATGAATGATGGCATAGCATAATCTATTCATTAATGGAAATATAAAAACAACATTCAGCTAGCTAAACAAAGAGCTAGCAAAAGGATTCTTTTTCCCATTTGATCTTGTGACCTTAGTTCCTGAAAGTCGTGATGGATTGTCACATTGAAGTTTTTTTAGAGCTCACGTTGAAGCTAATCTCATCTGAAGTCAGGATGAAAGTGGCAGTGGCGCCCACGAAGCCCATATACGCCGCCCACCAGAAAACGTCTAAATGGATAGCCACAAAATTTAAGTGGCCCATGTGGATTAGCCCACCAAATCCAGCGGCCTCACTCTATTCGCTCCCGATTCATCCCCTTCGTATGCTAGCTTTTCAAAAAAAATCCCCTTCGTATGCTAGAGGAGACGCTGCCATATGCCCTAGCTCAGCCACGCCGCCGGCCGATTTCTCGACGACCTCTGGCTACCACGCGAGTTGCCGGCCCGCCCCAGCGCCCCCTCGACCCAGCCTCCCGCGTTGCGGGCCCTGGTCTCCGACGCCGGACGCCATGCCCTAGCGCCGGACGGTCGGTGCTCCCTGTTCTCCATCGACGCATCTCCGTGCTCCTGGTCACCATCCTCGCCATTGTTTCCGGCAACCTACAGCACGTCTCACGCACTACAGCATACTCAGGTAACTCACCGCCTCCATGACTCTGCCTCCCACCACCCACGAGCTCCCCACTCTAGCATGAAATTCTTGGCACCAACATGTGCATCTTTACATAAAAAGTGGCCTTTCAACGGACTTGATAGCTAGTGTCTGTAGCAGAGAATTCGTAGAGTGAGTAGTTGCAGCAGTCCTCGAGGCCATTCATGGGTACATGACCCTGCGGTTCTGGGCTTGCTTTCACGGTAGGGTATCACAATGTCTGATTTAATTCTAGAAGTAATTAAGTAGCTAGTGGCTTGCTTTCAAGAAGTAATTAAGTAGCTGCATTTTCTACGTGGAGGATGACCAATGTTGTGTTATGTCTCCTAATTTTTTGGAATAATTTAGTCTGTAGTGAAACACTTCCAGCCATCTATATTCTGTAATGGAGTTTTCTAATTGCAGTTTAGCACTGAATTGTCTAAAATTCCAGCACTAAATTAGTTTCTACTTTGTTTATGTAATGAGTTCTGAAGACATATGCTACCTTTTCAGGTATAGTCAGATTAAACTTTACGTGGCTCGGGTGGACATGTCCACAAAGTCCGCCGAGCTGACCATTTACATCCTGATTCTGAACCAGCCTTGATGGAGATGCCCTATTTCTTAGGAGGTCCTGCATAAAGGGAAGAAGGTGAAAGCAACTATCAAAAGTCTGAAGGTGATGTCATGCGTCTACTACTAAAAACAAAATTTGTAGAAACCTACTACTAAAAACAACTATGGTGTAGAAAAAAAAGGGTTTCTACAAGTTTTTGCCCTGCACAGTTGCCGCTTTCATTTGGCTGCAAAAAAGGAAAAATCTATGGTGTTGTTTTAATCAGATTTTGGATCTGCTAGGCAAACTTCCCTGCATCTACTGGCAACTACGCTGCGACTAATAGGCAAAAATGTGATGGCAGCAATACGCAAAAAAACAAATAACCCACATTTTGAACTTAGCAAAAAGGAAAACAGTAAGAGAAAAGAAAAAGCAACTAAACCCACATTTTGAACATCCGATGTCTTCTTCTTTCCTTCTTCATTAGCTTTTGAGCTCTCCGGCTTTTCTATCGCAACATCTGTCTTCCTTTTAGGAGCTGCACCACGCATAGCTGCGGCCTTATGTTTCCGCGTAGGGGTGCCAACCTTCGAAACCTGAAAACAGATATGTACAGGCTTGGGGTTTAAAAAAAAGCACCAAAAAAAAGCCTATACTAGCCTCACAAAAATGATATGGGATGTGAGACCTACCTCCCCTTTGCCCTTGACGGGCTCGGGATCCCCACCAGCTGCTGGATCTCCACTACCAGCCATACTTCTTGAGTGGAAAACCTGTAGCATGAAGGTGAAAAAAGAGTGATTAAAGCCTGCAGCATCTTCATCCATTTTTAAAACACATGAAGGAAAGGATAGGCAACTGAATCAGATGCTAGTGACAAAAAAAACTATCTCATATACATTCCCTGATGGTCTGGACATCATCCCTGATGGTATGGGCAACATCTGGTTTGGGCATCATTTATTGGATGCCTGGATGGTATGGCAACATCCCTGATGGTATGGGCAACTCCTACTACATGTGTGGGCAGCTCCTACTGGACGTCTGGGCAACTACTACTGGACGACTGGGCAAATCGAACTAGCCGTCTGCGCAACTCCTGCTACACGTCTGGGCAACTCTCATATATGGTACCTCACTAAAAGCCAACATACTCCTCTAATATTCATGCAAAAGACAACCCTAGATCTACCGAGAAAACATAGCAACACCACCGTAGTCGCCGAAGCAAAAATTGCTCTGCAAAACCCAAGGTTCAAAAAGGCGCTGGGCGTTAATTATGCGTTTTGCCAGCGCCTTGCGCTTTTCTGACCAAAGCGCACGCCTATGAGCAATTATGCGGTGATTATGCGTGATTAAGCGCTAGGCGTTTGGCCAACGCCTTGCGCCTATGCGTGCCTAGGCGCGCCTAGGCAAACGCCTTTTTGAACCATGGCAAAACCCAGATCGGGACCTCTAATGGAGAAGGTAAACAGATCGAGAACGAAAAACACTCTCACTTCCACCACCGCATCAACATTCGACGAATGTTTTGAGGGATTGGAGATGCGCTCACCAGCGGAAGATCCTCGCCGGAGCTAGCCCTCTGCCGCCTGTAGCCGCAGCTCCGCGCCGCCCCCTGTCGCCGAAGCTCCGCACCGCCGCCTGTCGCCGCTCCTCCTCACCATCGCCTGTCACCGCACCGTCGCCTGTCGCCGCTCCTCTCCACAACCGCCTACCGCTACTGCTCCCGACGCACCACCGCTGCCGCTCCCCCGCACCACCGACACCTCGCCGCTGCTCCCGTCTGCGCTTCCCCGTAGCGAATCTGGGAGCGGCGCAAAACGTGCGCGCGTGGTTCCCTCCTTCCTGCGAAGATGGGGAATGGAATGGGCGAAGCGCGCGAGGTGCACGGAGAGGAACTGCCCGAGCGGTGCGGTGCGTGCGTGACGAGGAACTGCTAGGTACACGCGCGCGACGGCCTCTTCTCACTGTGGCGTGGGGACCCGTCCCGGCCAGGTGGCACCTGACACACGAATCGCAAATCGCAGGTTGGATCGGACGGGCCGCGCACGGCCGTTGCTTCCGTCCGTTTTACGCACGCGCGTTTAGAAACAATTAGGAAAGAAGTTTTAGCACTAAAAGCGAACTTCCTCGAAAGTTTAAGGATGAAAAATAGACTTTCTTATAATATAAGATGCTATTACAAACTATATATTCTATATTCTGTATAGGTTGTAATAACATTTTATAGTATAGGACCGTGTATTATTTTGGAAGGACCCTTGTCACTTCATCACGATTGATTTTTTTCCAAAGTAAAGTTATTAATCCCACGAAACGGAGCTCTGCTGCTGGCCACCGCTCCTGTGCTCATCAAAATGTACATTTGCAATCTCAATTTTTTTTTGTTTTTGCAAAAAGGACCATCAAAATGTTGAAATTCCACTCAGATGTGCTCCTTTCTTGTTCCCCAAATGCCCACACTCCTCGCTCCCGTGCTGAACAACATTGGAGACCAGGCTAGGGTTTCAAGACTGAGCTAGCTTTTCACCACCGGCGGCGGGATGGGGGAAGCGCGGCGGACGAGAGAGAGCCCCGTGTGGACCTTGGCCCCCAGGAAATGGCCTCGCCGCCGATCCCCGACGAGCTCCTGCTGGACATCTTCCTCCGCCTCCCCAATCCAGCGGACCTCATCCGTGCCGCCGCCGCCTGCGTCTCCTTCCGCCGAGTCGTCGCCGACCGTTCCTTCCTCCGGCTGTACCGCAAGCTCCACGCCCCGCCCCTCCTCGGCTTCCTGGATCGACGCAGTGTCTTCCACCACGCCATTGCACCCCACCCCTCCGCATCGGCAGCAAGTGCCGTCGCCCTCGCCGCCGACTTCTCCTTCTCCTTCCTCCCCGCCCCCGCCCGCGACTGGGTCCTACGGAACATCCGCGATGGCCGTGTCCTCCTCGACAGAGCTCCCCAGCACGCCATCCACAAGAGATACAGTGTCGTCTTCCGGGAGCTGGTGGTGTGCGACCCCTTGCACCAGCGGTACATCCTGCTTCCTCCAATCCCTTATAACCTAACCTCTACCGTGGAGCGCCCACTCTCGATAACCCAGTACCGTTATTGCGAGACCTTCCTCGCCCCATCTCGCGATGAAGACGAGACCTCATTCAGTGTGATCTGGATGGCGCAGTGTGAAACTAGGCTGGCAGCCTTTGTCTTCTCTTCCAGCACTGCACAATGGCGGTCCATTTCATCCCAGAGCTGGAGCGATTTGTTTGCTGGCCTGATATCATCGGCAGAGTTGTCTCTCTTCACGTGTCGCCAACACGCCTACGGCTGCTTCTACTGGGTGCCAGGGGAATGGTTGTTGGTGCTTGACACCCAGAAGATGGAGTTCTCCATTGCTGAACCCCCACCCGAAGCCAGAGGTTTGGACTTGGACTTGCTCGGTGGGGCCATAGCCATTGTGGAGGCAGGGGAAGGCAGGATTGGGATGTTTGTGCGTCCACACTCCACAGATTACCTCAACTATACCATTAGGCGAAACAGTTGTGGTAGTGCCAGCCAGTGGCAGTTTGAGAAGAAAATCTCACTGGATTCTGGGTACTCGTTCATGTGTTCAACGGGGAAGCACTTGTTCCTATATCAGCGCCAAAGCTTGTCCCTCGATGCAGGCTGTTTTTCGCTAGACGTCAAGACATTCCAGCTTGAGAGGGTGTTTGTTTCAAATTCCTGCATCCCCCTCATGTACGCATACAACAACTTCCCTACATCTTTGTTGTCGACACCGACAATATCGAGTGGTAAACTTATACTGCATCCAAGTCTTTTCTTCCATTCATAGTTATCTCGTATAACGTGGCTAGTCTGATGCTTGATACTTCAGTATTGTGATTGATAATTCTTGCTTACGCAGTTTGGTAACTTTGTATGTGCTTGTGATAAAGCTAATCAAGCTCAGGAACATACCAGTGATTTATTTGTTTTTCCGTTCTGGTTGTCATTTCAAGGTAATTAGATAAGTAAAGGAAATGATATTACACACTACGAGTGGCAGTCTTGAGGCATCATGGGATAGTAAAAAGCACTAGATCACAATAATAGATTTTTTATGGACAAGCTCTTGTATATTTACAATTTGGATACGCTAACTTTTGAGATATCGGGCAGGTGTTGAAAACACGGTTGAGAAGGAGATGGTAGAACAAGGTTGTGCTGCAAGCTCAAGCGCAAAGTCACCATGTTCAGAATAGTGCTGATGCAAAGGTTGAAGGTCCGTCGGTGGAATAGAGATGCTGGTGAGGTTGCACAGTTAGTAACTAAGATGATTTATTGGAGGGTGTTTTCGGATTTGGTAAGTTACAATATGGTCATCTAGAGTTAATCTTAACTTCTGAAGTGTATCTTGTACCTATAGTTTATCGTGCAAGTTAGCCAATGATTGGTGTGTCAGATGAGGTAGCCGATAGTTGACGGTTTAGTTTCTGCACATTCAGTAGTAGTTTAACTAAGAGTATGGAACGATATAATGTGGGTGTGATATTTGTTGAATGCTGCCAATCTCTGTACAACTTCAGTAGTAGGTTAATTAAGAATAATGCTAATGCTACAATTTCAGGTGTTCTTGAAGGGAAGAAACAAACTATCCGACTTTGGTTCGTGAAGATTTTTATGCACCTCCTGATTAATGGGCAATGCAATGAATATCATGTCACAACATTTTAACTCCAGAGAGGCGAAATCCACAGTTCACGGGCTAGCTAAAGACCAGCTGCAACAGATTGTGGCCATGGTCAGAACAGCCCTGATGCCCAAATAGTTCTGCACAATGAGTTGGTTCATTAAGACTATTATGTACCCAGTCAATGTGATTGTGATCATGTTGTATACCCTGCCATATCGATGCCCATGTTATTGCTCGAACTACAAGTGTGTAATAGAAATAGTAAGCTATTTAAAAATTATTGATACAAGTTTAAATCTGTTTGCTACGATGCATCTTTAGATTGTTCAACTTCAGGAACATTTATTCTAGTCAAGCAGTACTTATCAGCTTGTCCACATTTCTTTTGTAAGGATGCAGAAAACTCCTATTTGGTCATCGCTAGACTTAAATTGTTGCTACCACTAGTGCATCTCCTGCGTATTGATATGAGAAAATTGAAATGGTGAGCTTGATTAATTTCTCAATAGATTATTGCCCCAAAAATAATTTTCAATGGACTTGCCATTCAAATAGCATAAATAATCTTTTCTCAACTATTTTATTTGACATCAGTTGCTCTGAGATAAATTGGATGCATTTTTCGACAGTTTTTGAACTTTTCTATTCAGGCTTCCTGGTCGGCTTTGGCCATTTCTTAGTTTGGTACTATCATAAGGATCCCAAGTTTACAGGCCTAAAAACTGAACTTCTTCACCTCCAATTTTTTGGTTTTGCATGATTTTTTAATGCAACTTCCCACTGAGATCCATAAAGACCAAATATAACAGATCCGCATCTCTACGGATATTTATAAATCCAGCTTTCAAAGTGGTATGGAATAAACCGACATCTAACCACATCTTCCTTCTACTAGGGGACTAAGCGCGGGCTCCGCCGCGCCCGTGGGCGGAAATTTTGAATTATTTAATCGTAAAATTGTTGGAATTCAAATATTGTCTAGGTTGAGAAGTTGGTCAAATTTTTGGAATGGTCAAATTACGTTTATTAAATGTTCAGATATTGTGGTCATGATCTATCTGTCATATTTTTGGAAACCGCGGTGTGAGGATTTCAAATTTCGAAATGTGCGCATCAAAATTTGTTTAGGTTTGAGTGTATTGAAATTCGGGGAAAGTTTTTAAAGTTGTTAAAAGTCGGGAGGCATTCGTATTTGAATTTTATCTACGTTTACTAAATATTGGGTTTTTGATGTACTTATATTTGTTTGGAAAATAAGTTTCGAATATTTATTTTGATATTTTTAAGCTCATGTCATAAATGGGTAACTGTGTTTAAATGATTTGACGAACTTTATTTAAGTAAGATGTTGTGTACAAAATTATTTTATTGCGTTTATCATATTGGATGATATTACAGATGTTATTTTTCTGGACTTTATTTGAGTTAAAAAGAAAATATGAAATCCATATTTCGTGAAATGATGTTTACGTCTATTAGATGCTCGTATTTGAAATGCATTCGAAATTTGAAAATATTACAATTTTAAAAGTTGATCGTATGGCGTAAATAGGTGTAATTTTTTTTGTGACCATTTTGCTTTATTTTCCATATTAATTCAATCGTAAAGTTGTTGGGAATTAAAAATTGTCCGCATTATTAATTCAATCGTAAAGTTGTTGAGAATTAAAAATTGTCCGCATTTCGAAAACAATTCAAATTGAGAAGTCATCCATTTTTTGAATAATTTAATGCATTTGAAATCCTTTTGATTTATGCGGAAAGTACAAATTTGGATGGCTCATGGAAATTTGAAATTTGAATTCCGGTCGTTTACATTTATTTTGATGTGACCACCTTGACATATTTGCCTTTTTTTTTGTGGACATATTTAAATTATTGGTTTATATTATTAATAATTTTTTCAAAAGTATATGAATAATTTGGGTTTTTTTTTCGAAAAAAAAAAAAACTGATGACGTCACAGTGGGCAGGCCAGATTTGGCCGGAGGCGCCCGCGGAGGCGTGGAGCACGCCGGCAGCGCTCCGCCGCGATTTGGCATGCGCGCCTGCCTGAGCCGGAGGCGTCTCCTCGCGGCCGACCCGCAGGTGGCGGCGCCGCCCATTTTGGGTCGCCGGAGCGGCGCCGGCGGCCTGCGGGAGCGGTGGAGACCCGTGCGGACGGCGGTTGCGGTCCCGGCACAGCCGCGGCGTCCCGGCGGCCGGTACGCAGCCAGGAGGGAGAGGCGACGACGCCGGAGCGCGTCGTGCCCGTCGATTCGGCGGGAGAGCAGCGGGACGGCGGCGGCGCGAAGCGGCGGCGGCGGCGACGCGGCGAGCACGCGGGAGAGGGAGAGGGGAGGTGGGGGTTTCCTGGCGATTTTGCAGGTAAGCCCAGAACTTACCGGAAATTGCAATTGGGTCCTTTGCGGGCGCTTTTTTGCAAAATGGCGCGCCAAAATTCGCGCACGCAGGTGACCGTCTGCGACCGGGAGGCTACCGGGCGACGTGTCGCCAGTTCATTGGTAGAAAATAGCCGGGCTACAGTACCCGCGCGGGGAGGGCGACGTGGACGCATCGTAGCCGTCGATCGCGCGGATCGGACGGATGTGGATTGCCTGCGACGTGGCCGAATGAGGAGGCAGCGATCCCACCATCTGTTATATATAGTAGAATAGAATGTGACCAGCACGCTCATAGTTAGTTTGCCATCTCAGTATATACATATAATCAGGTTAACCGTGCCTTGCTGGTACTTCTTCCCCAGCAGCAGAAACCTGATAGGCAAAAGGCCGAAGATAGATGTACTTCTCATAGAACTAGCGAAGAGATTAGATTTGCCAACTGAGTAGATACATGTAATCAGGATAACTGCTCTTTCTAGGTGTAACAACGTTACTTGCAGGACATGGAGATCGACCGTCCTAGCTAGATCACGTGATACATAGATAGACTGATAATAATCGAATGATAATCTTTAAGACCCTTATTAAAAACAAATACGACAACACAAACAATGGGAGGTCATATATCCTCGATAGCCCTTATTGAAAACAAAAATGACAACACAAACAATAGGAGGTCATATATCCTCGATATATCACATGCATGAATCACCAGCTCCAGTAAGATGGAGTAGTACTTATGAGTTGTTGACCCTCCAGCACGTCTCTCTGATCTCGGCGCCGGCGTCGCCCTTGGCCTTGATCCTGATGTTGCCCATCTTCTTCATCGCCGCCGCGAACGCCACCTCCCACGCCTTGTTCGCATTCCTTGCGAAGTTATCCACCTGCGCTTTGGTCTCTGATGACCGGAGCGCCAGGTCCGAGTCGAACAACACGTTGGTGTCGTTCACGTTCTTGAAGTACTGGCGGTCCAGGGCGTTGGGGGTCACCATATCCATGTCCACCCTGGTGCTACCGCCGCCACTGCACTGACTTTTGAGTTTGACGGCGAAGGTGTCGGTCCTGTTGGAGAGGGTGCCGGAGTTGAACAAGCAGCGGGCATTGCCAATGGTGTGCGCGCCGGAGAGGGTGACCATCTCGGCGGTGCTGAGCCCCTGGGCGTCGAACTTGTCCTTGAGCGCCTGGAGGTTGGATCCTGGCCCGGGCAGCTGGTCGGTCTCGCCGCTCAAGGACTCGCGGCCGTCGTAGCGGCCCGAAGGGATGGCGTAGCTGACCTTGCCACCGCTGAGGATGTCGGAGGCATCGCGGGCGGCGAAGGCGAGGATGTCGGCGCAGGAGACCTTGTTTCCACCGCAGGCGGCCTTGGTGGCCTCCTTGGCGGCGTCGATGACCTCGAACCCGCGGAGGCTGCCCTTGTTGGGCGGGCCTTCCCTCTCGGTGTCGGTGTTCCTGGACGCGGTGGTGTTGAGGAGGACGGAAGCGTCGCAGCCGCGGACGAAGCAGTCGTGGAAGAAGAGGCGGATGATCCCCGCGCCGACGCCGGGGTCGCGGCGGATGGCGGCGGCCACGGCCTTCTTCACGGTGGATTCGGCGGTGGGGCAGTAGGAGTCGGTGTTGCTGCGAGTGTTGTAGTAGCCCACACGGAGCCTTTTGGAGCCATCGAAAGGAGGGGTTGGGATGCTCCGGCTTCTAGTTCGTGTGCACGCCTGGTTGTTGGCCACCGGGTTCCACCCAACGAAGCAGCCCTGCTGGGACGCCGCCGGTCCGACGAACGCCAGCAAGGTGACCAGAGCGGCAAGCTTGGCAGCAGCCATCATCTTCCCTTCAAGCTCGATCTTTCTAGTGGTGTGTGCTCTGCTAGCTAGCTTTCTTGATCTACGTTTGGTGCTGTGTTCTGGAGTTGTGGTGCCATGTATATATAGGTCCCAGGCGATCGAGAACGAGCCACCACGTACAGCCGCAGACGTGGACGGGTCAAAGCTTAGCCCATGCAGCTGACAACCGGCGAATGTTCAAACTTTGAAATTATTAATTGTACCGGCGGCCCATGCAGATATAATGTTTAATATCTCATCTAAACAGGAGGGAAGTACGGCACCGACGCTAACCAACATATATCAACTGCTTTTTTGTCTGACAATTACTCGACTGGTGTGGACATCTCTGTTGACTATCGGTGCATCAGCTAAACAGCCCATTTATGGCTAGTTTGATCCGGTTGCTGTTGACTGTTCACACCCTTGAACGTCCGTAAGGTCATATATGACAACTAGTAGGACTTGGCGCGGCATGCCGACAACTAGTAGGACTTGGCGCGGCGTGCCGCCGCGCGCGCCCATGATTAGGTGTGTTAATACTCTGCTATGTGTCATACTATGTTGAGCTGTAATGTTTTTTTTCGTATGTCTCGATCGAGTTTGTTTGTTTTATTAGTTTATTGTCTCGTGACTTTGCGATTTGTATTGCGTGCATGTATTGTAACTAACTGCATTTTTCTCAGGGGGCCGTCGGATGGCTCGCTGGTCCGGGGAGGAGGTGGCGGCGCAGTGAGGAATTTGCGTCGAGCAGGACGGCGGTGGAGGAGCTGGGCGGCCGTGGTTCGTGCGACATTGACCTGTGGTTAAAACAAAATAACGTTTCGCGTGGATTGTGTTGAGGTGCTCAACACCGAACGTGCAATCTCAACCTTTGATCAAATATTGGACGCATACGATTTAATGTATCCGGCATATGTTTGCTCTTTTAATAGTAGTATAGATTTGTCATTTCGTTTCAGTATTTATAAAACAATTTTACCCCTACTTTTAACTTCATTCCGTGTCAAGATATACCCCCTATTTTTTAAATGTGTGGCATGCTTTACCCCCTAAATCAAATTCCACTAGGATACTCTCTAGTCTCTTCCCATGTGTGTCATGCCACGATAATAAACGAGACACATCCTTTTTGTCCAGGTGTAAAGATAAAAATAGTGTGAACCAGAATTCTGGGCCAATGGCGAAGCTAGGAAATAGAACCAGTGGGGTCAGTCTCTTGTTTATAGTCTATTTTTCACTAATAAGCAATCACACAGACAAGATTAGTCAAGAATATACGTTTTTTAGATTTAAAAGGGTTCCCCCAGATTTCATTGAAACCATGTCAGGCACATCATCCAGATTTTACAGCATTCAGGCCACAGCAAACTTGCTGGACCAGAGAGAGTAACTCAAAATAACAGGAACTACCAACCCTATGGCGACCACCACCACCAAGACTACGCTAAACTCAGGTACTTAGGCTTGAGAGAGCTTCATGATCAGCCTCCTGCACGTCTCAGCCTGCTTGTCATCAAACTCCTTGTCAGATGGGTGGGCAACTTCAGGACTGGCAGCTTATACAGGATGTCCGCCTCTGACTATGTAAACGGTAATCCAGATTATCATAATGCTGTGTTATTCTTACAAGTACTTGATAGACTAGTGTAACTAGTATAAGCCTGTTACATCATGCATATACATAGTTCTAGCCTTCCTCTCTAAAAACAATTTTTTTTCCATCTATCGCTAGGGTTCCGGATGGCCATGGTTGGTTGTGATCAGGAGGTTGCGGTGGACCGTGGACGGCTGTGGTTTTGCCTCGGCGCCGTTGTCTCCTGTCGACGACGATGAAGACGTCCAATCGGCAGCCAGGTAGCGAGAGTTGGGCTTGCGTTTCCTCGTGGGTCTCCTGCCTCCTCCTCCTCCTGCGGTGGCCATGCCGTCGATGGCAAGCCGGAGAAGCCTCTCCTCGGCGTCCAAGTCACGCGTGAGTCGCGTGAGCCTGCAGAGCCGAGCCAGAGACCGTTCGTCATCGTGATCGGCAGCTTCCGCGGCGCCGGCCTGCTCCTCCTCGGCCAAGCCCTTGGCGATGGTGGCTAGCAGGGCGCTCAGCGCCTCGAGACGCGCCATCGCCTCGTCGGGCGTCATGGTGGCGGCTTCGTGTGTTTGTCTCTTGATTCCTCGATCGGGACGAGCGAGCCGCTGCGATCGATGCCCAACACAGATAGGTACTGGTGTTTTATATATGCACGAGGAAACGGTGGCGTAGCTGGGCAGGATTCCGATCCGGACACGATACAACACGGCCACGGATCCTCGGCAGCTCATGGTTCTTTTCTTGTTTTAGATTTGAAGGCTACATTTTATTACTCAACAACCCGAGATGACACCAGGTTCACCACAAATTCAGGGGGTTCATCCCAAACATTACACATTTTATTCTCGCAGTCATACTGCGCTACCATGTTAGCTTCTCGTCGCACATGTCGAACATTGTAGTCTTCAAGCTCCTTTAGCAGAGCCTTGATGTCTTCGACTACTGGTCCTCTTGATAACAGAGGGGACTGTGCCGGGTGTTGCAAACCGCGCTTTGCCAATCTGTCCGCCGTCTATAGGAGAGTGCGAGCCACATATGTGAATTGTGAACCAGTGGTGCACCTGCGGTCTATAACTCAGAGGCACATGAGGCAAGTGCCCTGCCGAAGAAATTATTTCAGTATTAGTTGCATATTAAAACATACTTATAGTTTAAATTACTTCCGTGAGGTCCACGAAAGATCATTTTAATGGACGACATTACCTAGAAATTTTAAAAATTCTTGATACATGTGAATTGTCCTCCCAAATATATACTTTGTATGGAAAGTGGCGAGGTGATATTTTGCACCATATTCTTTGCAGATGCAATAAAACCCTATTTTTGTCACTTATAAAATGAAAATTGGGCATATTATCATGAAGCGAGTGCCATTTTAAATTAATGTATTGAATTATCCTATTTATTCTAAGCTCATATAACCAAAGTATTACTCCATGACAATTTTTTAATTTTAAAACAAATTTTGGGTATTATTTCATTTTTTCACTATTAAAGAGCTCTAGAAAAGTGTAAACAATTGTTTTTGTTGAAGAAAATAAATTAAATATTGAAACATTTGCTCTTCATAATCCACATATATATGTGCACAATATTCTATTTTACTTGTTTCCCGAGTTTTCTTAAAAAAAACAGCAAGCAAAACCGATCATGCCGCCCCGTTTGCCGTTAACTACGGTTGAAACGGAAACATGTCCATGATCTTGCCCAGTGTTTTTTTCTTTTCCAATTGTCTTTACCAAAATATAATTGACAAATCAGGTATATGCCAATTTACCGAAGGCCATATTCTAATGGAGGAAAAAATCAAAATATTTTCAAGCCAGATATGGAGGGGCCATATTCATTTCAAGGTAATAAAAGGGCTCTTGGAAAAAGACATGATTTACTAGAGACATAGTCCATTTTAGCTATCTCTAGCACGCCACCAGCTGCCAATTTCGTCCCATTACAGCTTGTCATGGTATATACACATCACATTATCGTTAACTATTTTTAGGCGCATGTAACCAACTCACACGACTCTCAAAATACCAAAACATGTGTTTCGGGGTAACGTCACATACTAAAACGATTCATATGACAGGACATAGCTTACCTTTTTTGGCATGCTCGTGAGCTCCCTCCATCGCCAGATCAAAGGCCGCATGGATGCATTGTGTGGTTCTCCATGGAAACAAAAAACAGCTATGCTAAAGCTAAAATCGGCTGAGACCGTTAGCACTTGCCTATTAATCGGTAGCCATTGGCTTCCCTTGTCTCTTCCGAGGTCCTCTTCTAGGTTTCCTTCGGCTCCTTCTCGGCTCCGACCCGGCGGCAGGTTTCGTGCCAGCTGACGGGGCCGATGGAGTTCAACGCGTCCTACTTCCACGCCTTCGGCAACCCCGACTTCGCGGCGGTCTTCTCCGGGGGCAGCATGCAGGCCCTCCGACCACCGTGCCCCTCAGCCGGCGACGACGACGGGGCCAGCGTGAAGGCGGAGAAGGGAGCGGCGGTTAGGCAAAGCCCCGCCGCCGCCACGTCGTCCGTGACTTTTACCGTCCCGGACGAGGAGCTGGGGGAGGCTCAACACTTCCTCAACGAGTGCTCTCGCTGTCGCAAATGCCTCACCGGCGACATCTTCATGTACAGGTCAACCACCACTACGCCGACGATCGTCCTACAATATGATAGATAATCAGAACCTAACGCATGGCTTGCTTACATTGCTACGTACGCCTTGTCCTTTAGAGGGGACACACCATTCTGCAGCGAGGAGTGCAGGAGGAAGCAGATCGAGACGGAGAAGGCGAGGCACCGGAGGAAGAAGCAAAACTCCCCAAAGGCCGTGCAAGCACGGGTAGTGGCGGCGGCGGCGGAAGCGGCGGCGGCACAGGAAGCAGAGAGCGCGCCCCAGCTGCGGCGACTGCAGCCACAGTAGAGCTCGTCGGGCCTTCGCCGTTTCCACCGTTTCAGCAAGCATATATTCCCTGCTGCAGAAGAGCGTGAGATCCTACGTACGTACGGACAGAGGACGAGCATGTATATCCTAGTTACACGTCGGGAGTGGTACTACTACCACGCAGTACTATACATTTTTGAATCACTATATCCAGATGTTCCCTCTTGTTTGTAATTTCTAGGGAAATTTGCTCCTCGTTTTGCTTGCTTCCTGATTCAGAGAACGCCCACTTGAACACCCTAACTATCACCAATTATCTTCTACTCATCTTTATTTTCTGTGTGGATTTTGCTATATGTAGAGCGGTAGGTTCTTAGTAGTTGGTGTCTGACGTTCTCGGTTGTGCTCCACCCCAAGCTCCCTCCTTCTCCAGGAGGAAGAATAACACCGGGCATCCACACAGTTAGATATTATTCATTATTTAAAAGTCACGCAAAACCCGATAACAAAGTCAAACATATAGACTCTAGAAACGAGGTAGGTGCTCGTCGATTTTGCCTGGTCACGTCTGGAGTGGTACTACAAGGTACAGGTACTACACATTTTTAATAGGGAAAATTTGTTCCTAGACACTGTTATTTCGTGACCTTTGCCGACACACACCTTGCCTAACTCCCCGTTAATTTCTGAAGAATGGTTCCACCTCTCCATTGATGGAGATAGCAGTTTGACCCCCTGATACTAGCTGCATCAGCTGGTGGACCAGACCAGAATCAAAACCTTTCCTAACGAGCACCTCCCCAAGGAAATGTCAACTAATTCTATCTTAAGCTTTTTCAAAGTCAAGTTTAAGGATAATTGCTGCTTGGTTTTTGCTCTTAAGCTCGTGGACAGTTTCATGTAATGCAAGGGCCCCATCATGGATTAATCTGCCCTTGAGAAACACAATTTGTTAGTGCGAAATGATCCGGTGCGCTCTCGGAGCAAGACGTGAAGCATATGCTTAGGAAAATAGCTTGAAAATTACATGGATTAGAGATATAGGTCTAAACATCTTAATGATGTCCGCACCTGGACATTTAGGAATTAGAGAGATGATTCCAAAATTTAGTCGAGGAATGTCCGGTCTTCCCAAGACAAAACCATTGAGAATATGAAGGACCAATTCTGTAACTAATGTTTAGAAGGTTTAAAGACCACTGGAAAGCCTTCAGGGCCTGGCGATGTCTCTTTATTGGTCTCTTTGAGCATGTCATGCCGGTCTTAGGTCTTGTGCCGGGAGGGGCGCGCTGGGTCTAAGAGGCTTGATCCCGTGCATGCTGGTGGAGATTTTTCTCATCGTGGCGCTTCGGCGGTCGAAGCCGGAAGCGATGGGATGGAGAGCTGCTAGCACCTCCGTGAATAAAGCCCACTTCTCCGTTTGGCTCGGCGAAGGTAGCCACGGTACGATTCCTTCTTCCTATGCTCATGGTGATCCCGGGGAAGAAGGTCTTGTTGCTGCGGGCTGCGGCGAGGCGAGTCGACGGCAGGGAGCTGCGAAGCTTCTCCAGGGATGCATTCGCGGCAGCACAGGTTTTGCTTCCGCCCCAGTTGGTCGAACGGCGACCACTACCACCTTCTTCGTCGGCTTCAGGCCGGGCAGCCATGCCAAGTAGGAGGCCCTTCTGCTTCAGTATAGCGGGCTCCCCCCGCCCCGCTACAAGTGGTATAGTCCCCGGCGACGAGGCAGCTGACTGTGCTCTGGCGCTTCATTTCGGTGGAGGAGCTGGACCCGATGACGTTTCTGTTTCTAGATTCAGGGTCCTTTGTGCAGAAAGTGAGGACATGTGTGTAATTTCCTTTGTCTTGCTGGTCCCTTATGTAATTTGTACCTCCACCGACGATATGGAATGAATACTTTTTTTTTGCGAAAAGACCACCGATCTATTAATCATCCACAGCAGTACAACAGACCCAAAAAGTAATAAAAATTACAAATAGGTCAATCAACCACCTAGCGACGACTACAAACACTAGAGCGAGCCGAAGGCGCGCCGCTGTCCTCGCCCCTCCTCCACCGGAGTCAGGCAAAGCTTGTCGTAGGAGAGCTTGTTGTAGTAGACATACGGAAAGTCGTCGTGCTAAGACCTCAAAGGGCCAGCGCACCAGAGCAGCAACCGTCGCCAAAGATGAGAACCATAGATCGGAATAATCTAACCTGCAACCACACGGACGAACACGAAAACGGACAAGATCCCAGGAGATTCGCCGGACACATAACTCCACGCGCCCTCCGCTAGCGCTAGACGCACCACCGGAGCGGGATAGGGCGGGGAGTACCTTATTCTGACACCGGGATGTAGCCGCCGCTTCACCACCCGGATGAAGACACAAAAACTGTAACAAACTGTAAACGGGAACCCTCCCGCCGGCGAGAGGCCGGGGTCCGCCACCCCTCCAAGGCCTAGAAGGCCATCGGAGGCGCAGAAGACCGGCGGCGGAACCCCGTGGCGAACAATCAGGTGTGCACACGAACTAAAAGCCGGATCATCTTAACCCCTCCTTTTGATGGCTCCGACAGGCTCCGTGTGGGCTACTACAACACTCGCAGCAACACCGACTCCTACTGCCCCAGCGCCGAGTCCACCGTGAGGAAGGCCGTGGCCGACGCCATCTACCGCAACCCCGACGTCGGCGCGGGAATCATCCGCCTCTTCTTTCACGAATGCTTCGTCCGCGGCTGCGACGCTTCCGTCCTCCTCAACACCACCGCGTCCATAAACGCCGACAACGATACGGAAGGCCCGCCCAACAAGGACAGCCTCCGCGGGTTCGAGGTCATCGACGCCGCCAAGGAGGCCACCAAGGCCGCCTGTGGTGGAAACAAGGTCTCCTGCGCCGACATCCTCGCTTTCGCCGCCCGCGATGCCTCCGCCATCCTCAGCGGCGGCAAGGTCACCTACGCCATCCCTTCTGGCCGCTACGATGGCCGCGAGTCCATGAGCGGCGAGACCGACCAGCTGCCCGGGCCTGGGTCCGACCTCCAGGCGCTCAAGGACAAGTTCGACGCCCAGGGGCTCAGCAACGCCGAGATGGTCACCCTCTCTGGAGCGCACACCATTGGTAATGCCCGGTGCTTGTTCAACTCCGACACCCTCTCCAACAGGACCGAGGCCTTCGCCATCAACCTCAGAAGCAAGTGCAGTGCCGGCGGAAGCACCAGGGTGGACATGGATATGGTGACCCCCAATGCCCTGGACAGCCAGTACTTCAACAACGTGGACGACACCAACGTGTTGTTTGACTCCGACCTGTCGCTCCGGTCATCTGAGACCAAGGCGCAGGTGGATAACTTCGCAACGAATGCGAACAAGGCGTGGGAGGTGGCGTTCGCGGCGGCAATGAAGAAGATGGGCAACATCCGGATCAAGGCCAAGGGCGACGCCGGTGCGGAGATCAGAGAGACGTGCTGGAGGGTCAACAACTCATAAGTACTACTCGATCTTATTGGAGCTGGTGATTCATACATGTGATCTATCGAGGATATATGACCTCCCACTATTTGTGTTGTCATGTTTGTTTTTAATAAAGGTCTCAAAGATTATCATTATTATCAATCTATCTACATGTACCACGTGATCTAGCTAGGACGGAGACGCGAGCAGACTTTCATTTGGAGCCAAACAAGCCAGCTCCCTCCGTTCACTTGTATGTGGCCAAAATTAAAATGATAGGTAGAGTGGCTTATAGAAGTGTTGACTTGTATGTGGCCAAAATTAAAATGATAGATACAATTGCTTATAAAAGTGAACGGAGGGAGTAGGAGAAATAGACTACTTCAATTTTTCATTGCTCGTGGAGTAGATCAGCACCTCTGGTTAATTACTTAATACGTGACTAGAAGTTCCATACGTTCCACAGCCTCGTAGCCACAGTGACGGGCAGCATAATAAAGCATGCCAAACTCCTGATCCTACCCGCTAGAAAACAGAGCAAGTCATCTCTGTACGCATAATTCATCAAGCATTCGTCCGGAATCATCCCATCAGTGTGCAGCGCAATGGCATTCTTGTATTAATGAACCTTGTGAATATTTATACCTTGAACACAAGATAAACTCCAGGTTAGAGCCACACAGAGTCCAACCCACGCTACTGTGGTAAGCTCTCGTGTCCCTGAGTTGCAGCAGATCCTCAACCAGCATTCAGCATTCAGAACCAGAAAATAATGAATGGCACAGACACGATAATTGAGATGTTCCATGCCACGAGCTTGTAGTTATAGCACCAAATGAGATTGGCAGCCATACAACAAGATCAGAATCATATTGACTTGTTACAGTCTTAATTTTTTTTTTGAAACGAGTGTTACAGTCTTAATTAGCCTACTGCTGAATGTGCACAAGCTAAACAGCGTTAACTCTCGCTATCTTGTCTGACACGTCAGTGATTGTCAGATCAATGGCACAGTACAAGATAAACTTCAGTTTGATTCACCAATCATTGCCATATTACAACTAATTAGAGCCAAAAGAATCCTACAAGAGACCAACTTAGAGGTTAATTGTCAAGTTGCATAACAACCTCACCAGCATCTCTAATCTGCTGGCTGACCTCCAGCATTTGCATCAGCATTACCCTGAGCGTAGCCTTGTCCCAGCATCACCAGCAGCACAGCCTTGTCCCAGCATCTCCTTCTCAGCCTTGTTTTCAACACCTGCGCAAAATCTCAAAGTTCAGTGTATAACACTCAGAACATAGCTTACAGGAATAGTATGGGAAGAAAAGCTGACATGGAAAAATTAACAAAAAAAAGCACAAGAAGAAGAAAAGGGTGAGGACACAAAGCACATACAATACATGGAGAATCAACACTTAAATTTAGCTTTTCTAGTTTGCAATACAAGTTGTAAACCATACCGAGACAACAAACGTTAGAAGTCACAGAAAAATGGTAGCTTCGTGTTTGAGTACTTCATAAATTAGCTAGCATGGCAGTCTAAAAAGATATCTAACTCAAGTCGCCAAAGGAAAAAAAACTGGGGGTATCATTACTGATAAATGACAATATACTGAGAAGGTGATTTCAAATCAAACAGTTTCTGAGCACAAGCTAGCAAATAGTTTTTGCTATATGAATACCATGTCCATTGAGCAATTTGTATATTTTAGAGCAGTGCATCATATAATGATGTAGAGGACATGCATTAGTTGTAGCAATGGTTAAGCCTCTTACTTCCAAGCATATCTACTTGAAACCATTTCCAACCATATCCTCTTATGCAGATTTACTTAAACCAGCATCATGAGATAAATCTATAGGTATAAAGATGAATCAAAAATGGTTTTTTACTCATTATATCTATCAAAATGACGGCAGACAGTATAAGGCTCAACGTTTCCAAGATGAACATAATATTTTTAACTCTTTATATCTATCAAAATGACAGCAGACAGTATAAGGCTCAACGTTTCCAAGATGAACATAAATGAACTGGATTGAAATGGATTGAGCAATTTGTATATTTTGGGACAGTACAGTACATCATGACAGGCATTAATTGTATTTGTAGCAATGGTTACTCCTCTTATTTCTGACCATATCTACTTGAAACCATTTCCAACCATATCCTCTTATGCAGATTTACTTCAAACCAGCAGCATGAGATAAATCTATAGGTGTAAAGATGACCAAAAATGAGTTTTTAGACTCTTTACATCTATCAAAATGAAAACACAGTATAAAGCCTGCTGACTGGAATCAACGTTTCCAACAGTGGTGGAGCCACCTCCCGGCGACCCGGGCCGCTGCCCGGGCTGGTCTGGCGAGCGTCTACTTAAAATCAGCGTGTGTTAGAGGTTGAAAGGGCCATGTTTGTGAGGCAAAACATCACTAGCCTAAGTGCAGTTACGCTTTGCCCAGGCTCCAGCTACTGGCTGGCTCTGCCACTGGTTTTCAAGATGAACATAAATGAACTAGATTGAACAACCATAAAATGGGAACAGACAACCAAATATATCACAATTATATTCCTGAGCTTGACTAGCCTTGCCAAAAGAAGAGAGAAACTAACTAATATCAAATCGTGTAAAGAAGAACTACCAATGGCAATGATGAACTATGTAATGTGTCATAAAAAGTAGATAAATCGGTAGCTTACCACTTGATATTGTTGGTGACGACAACAGGGATGGCGGGAAGTTGATGTAGGCGTGTAGCTTATGAAAGGTAGAATCTAAAGCGCACACCCTCTTAAGCTGGAACGTTTCAATGTGCAGCGTGAAACAGCCTGCCTCAAGCAGTGAGCTTTGCTCCTGATGCAGGAGCAAGTGCTTCTCCATATTACATATCAAATGGGACTCAGAACCGAGTGAGATTGTCTTCACCTTCTGCCACTGGCTTGAGCTCCCACCATTGTTGCGCCTAATGAAATAACTGAGGTCAGATCCGCTATCTGCTAGCACAAACAACCCAGTCCTGCCTTCCCCTGCCTCCACCATGGCAAAATCAGGACAACCATAGGCTTCCGGTGGGAGTTCAGCAAAGGAGAACTCCATTGTTTTGGTATCAAGCACTAGTAATCTACGTCCTCCGACCCAGTACCAGTAGAAGCAGCCGTACACATATTGGCGCAAGTAGTAGCCAATCTTCGTTGGTAACGATGGGAAACCAGCAGTCAAATCACTAAGCCGGGATGAAATGACTCGCCATTGTCCGGTGTTGGAAGAGAAGAGAAAGGCGACTAGACTAGTTTCGCATCTCACCATCCAGATCACTCTGAATGACGTCGCCTGATCTGCAGCCGCTGCCTCGTCGCGGGGAGGGACAAGGAACATTTCAGGGCGTCTCATCGTAGTTGTCCAGAGTGGGTCATCCACCGAATCGACTACTGTTCTGGTGATTGGGGGAAGTAGGAGGTATTTCTGGTGCAAGGGGTCACACACCACCATGTCATTGAAGAAAGCGGCACTGTTATGGACGCGGCCGGAGAGCAGGAAGCGGCCGTCACGGATGTCATGAAGGAACCAGTCGCTGTCGGCGGCGGGGAGGAAGGAGAAGGAGAAGTCGGCGGCCAAAGCAACAGCGCTGGCTGCCGGTGCGGACGGGTGCGGTGCAATGGCGGGGTAGAAGACTTTGCGTCTGTCAAGGAAGCCGAGCAGGGGCCGGGCGTGGAGCTTGCGGAAGCGCCGGAGGAAGGAGCGGCCCGCGGCCACGGCGCGGAAGGAGACGCAGACCGCGGAGGCGCGGACGAGGTCGGCTGGGGTGGGTAGCCGGAGGAAGATCTCCGCTACGAGCTCGTCGGGGATCGGCAGCGAGTCCATTTCCCGGAAGCAGTGTCCCCGCAGCAGCAGGTGGAAGGGACTCAGCGTCAGTACTCGAGGACGGCCGGTTCCAGGCGGAGGTCCGCACCGATATGGCTCATGTCCGCCGCGCCGCCGCCCATCCCGCCGCCGGATTCCAGCTAGGTGCGGAAACCCTAGCTTTGTTTGGTTTGGAATGCTAGCACGGGGGAGATGTGTGTGAGCCCCGGCCGTGAGGATTTGGGGAAAGAAAGAAAGGGGCAATTTGGTGATTTGGTAATGGATAGTTAGGATGACTCCAACGGGGCGACGCATCGAGTCCGCGCGCATCCGTTCGTGTCCGCGAGGGCCAAAAACACGGCCCAACGGGGCGACGCAAACGGACCGCGGTCCGTTTTTTGGTCCGCCGTGACGCATCCCTGGCCCAAATTTGGGCCACCGATGCGTCGGCCCCGGACGCGAAACGGAGCTCTTTTGTGTCCTCCCCTAGTCCGCCCCTGGCCCGCAAATCAGACCATCCCACCCCAATCTCCTCCTCCTCCGCCCCTCTCGCCGCCACCCGCCGTCGCACCCTCGATTTGGCACCGCAGGCCATTCCGGGGACGCTGTCACTGGAGCAGGTGCTTCCCCGCCGTCACCGGAGCAGGTGCTTCCGCACCGTCACCGGTGATTCTTGCGGCCAGGACCGTCCACAGCGCCCCGCGATAGACACGCCGCCCACAAGGTGTTCGGCAGTTCGCCCCGGCTACTCAGGTACGTCCCTCGGCCATGGATAGCTCGGATGAGTGGTTCTACAAGAACCACATCATGCAGCGCTCATCCTCGGACGATTCCTCCGACGATGATGACAGTGACGGCCTGGTTGCCACCCTCATCGTCAACGAGTACATAGAGAGGATGCGACCGGTGTTCCTTGGCTCCTTGCCGGGCCGTTCTCCTGCTCTTGACCGGAACCGGCGAGCTGGCCAAATCCAGCTGTATGGGGACTACTTTCGTCCCCACAAGCCCACATACCCTCCCAAGGTTTTCCGGCGCCGTTTCCGGATGAGGAGGTCCTTGTTCAACCGCATCCGGGTGGGCGTGATGCATTTTGATGACTACTTCATGTGCAAGCCCGATGCATGTGGTATGAGGGGCTTCTCGTCGTACCAGAAGTGCACCGCCGCCATTCGCATGCTTGCGTATGGGATTGCCGGCGATCTTGTGGACGAGTATGTGCGCATGAGCGAGTCCACGTGCCTGGAAGCCATGTACAAGTTATGCGCGGCCGTGGTGCAGGTGTTCGGGCCGGAGTACCTGCGGGAGCCCAATGCTGCCGACATGACTCGCCTCCTGGCAATCAACGAGTCAAGAGGCTTCCCTGGGATGCTCGAGAGCATAGACTGTATGCACTGGGAGTGGAGGAACTGCCCATTTGCTTGGCAGGGGCAGTACAAGGGCCATGTTGGGGCCTGCACGGTCATACTTGAGGCCGTGGCATCCCAGGACCTCTGGATTTGGCACTCGTTCTTTGGCATGGCCGGCTCGCACAATGACATCAATGTGCTCCAGCGGTCTCCGGTGTTCAATAGGCTCTCCAATGGCCTGGCACCCCAGGTGACCTTTGAGATCAATGGTAACCAATATGACAAGCCCTATTACCTTGCTGATGGGATCTACCCCACATGGACAACATTTGTCAAGACAATCTCCAATCCCAATGATGAGAAGAAGAAGAGGTTTGCCAAGGAGCAAGAGAGCGCAAGAAAGGATGTAGAGCGTGCATTTGGTGCTCTACAGTCCCGATGGGCTATTGTGCGCCATCCTGCTCGGACATGGGACAAGGACCAGCTGTGGGAGGTGATGACAGCGTGCGTGATCATGCACAACATGATCGTGGAGGACGAACGCGACGAGGGCTTGAATGATCAGGCATGGCAGTTCCAGGGTGAGTTGGTTCAGCCCCAGGGACCGTCCACATTTGCTCAGTTCCTCGACTTCCACCGTGACATTCGTGAGAAGGAGTCCCATGTTCGGCTCCAAAATGATTTGGTGGAGCATATCTGGCAGCACTACGGTAACCAGGGTGACCAGGGTGATCAGGGGCAGTAGTTCCATTTGATGAACTACTTGTCTTATTTATTTGGTTTGTAATGCATGAAACAATTTATTATTTCTGAAACTGTTTGTTTGTGTTTGTTTGAACTATTTGGATTGTAATAATAAGTACTTGATGAACTATTCGGATTGATTTTATGAATTGTATTATTTGTGCTATTTGAGATTATTTTATTGTGCTTGATAATTGCTCGAGTATATATGGCCAAAAAAATGGTCAGAATGATCAAAAACCTTGGCCGTTTGTGGCCCACCTCCCCTATGTATCAATGAAAATGGCCCATATAGGGCCTGCTTACCTGAAAAAAAAAACAGAGGGCGGACTCGATGCGTCGCCCCGTTGGGGGCAGTGGCCGGAAAGGGGCGGACGTGGGCCGGACATGGGTCCTTTTGGCGACGCAAACGGACCAAATGCGCGTCCGTTTGCGTCGCCCCGTTGGAGTCATCCTTAGGGGTGTAAACGGATCGGATCGGATCGGATTTTGCGTCTACCATATCCTTTACCATATTTTTTTCTCGGATTCGAATCGGATCGGATAATGAACGGTTGCGGATTCGAGTGCGGATAGTTATAATCACAGATTCGGAACGGAAACGGAGCGGATTCGGGGCGGAAAGAAAATTATTCGGATCGGTATGCGCAATGTACATCATCAACCCACATAACCAAAAACAATAGCTCAACAACGTAATAATCTAACAAAGTTGTACTCTATTAGTTTAGACAAATAGAACTAACTACAAATTGTGCTTCACAAATGAACTTCACAACTCACTAACTACAAATTGTGCTATGTTAGTTTAGACATTTCGGTAGAAAATCGGATTATTCGGATTATAACCATCGGATAATCCTAATTAATATTCGGATAATTCATATTCGGATGCTATTTTACATACCATATCCTATACCGTATCCGGGTGTTCAGTTCGGAATCAGATATCCTTATCCGGCAGATTCTTCGGAACCGGATATGGATTCTTTAAAACGGATTCGGCACGGAAATTATCCTATCCGTTTACACCCCTATCGATAGTACTAGCCGTCCCCCAGGATCTTGCGCACCGATCCCCGGGTTGAGAGCCGTCCGATGACACGGGATCACGTCACATGCAGAAAAAGACGAAGACGTCTCTTTCACGCGTAGGTGCTGGCAGAAACGACGCGCACGGGTCGCGCGTGGCCAGATTCTCCGGCGCGCGTCATCTCCAGGCACCTACCTCCAGCTGATTGGTTCGGTCTTTTCCTGCACATGCCAAGCAAAGAAAAAAAGAAAGAGATTAGAAGAGGATCCATGGCTTCATGTACTATAGTTACGTAGTACTCTCAGCATCCTCGACGGCAGCATTTTGTTTTATCTTGTAGCAAAAACAGTTCGATCATAAAATAGAAAAAGACACGAGGCATAGACGTTGTACCAAAAAATTAGGCTATTATAGCAAAAACCGACCTTGTTGGAGATCTCGCCTAGCAAATTTTTTGAATAATTGTAGCAAAAAACCACGTAAGCAAAAAATTGTTACTCCCTCCGTCTCTTTTTATAAGGCGCCTAAGCACCTGTAGCTTTTCCCAAAATACAAGGCGCGTAAGCCAATTTTGTGATGTTTCTTCAAGTCTACCCCCGCCTGCATGCAGCCTTTCCGCTCGTTTCTCTCCACAAAATATTCTCTCGCCATAGTTTCCTTAAAAGGTGAGATTGCTAATTGATTCATCCCGGACCTGGAAAACTAAAGAAACTCCACGACACATCTCATCTCCATGGCTAACCAAGCGCCGTCGGACTTGCTCGCGCTTCTAAAGGACGACGAGCTCGCCGAGTATTTCGGCGACGACGACACAACAGGCGAGCGCGCCGGCGCCGCTCTCTTGCCGGTGCCGTGCTATGGCGTACATGGTTGTTCTACCACCTGCAGGGTCAGAGCAGCCAAGGGCTACGCTGGAGCACACGTCGGCGACTCGGAACTGCAGACGGTGGACGCGAACAAGGACGTCGGCGTCCAAGCTGTGGATGTTAGCTGTGGGTGTCGCCCTGATCGTCGTGGCCATGCTGGGTGTCGCCCTGATCGCCGTGGCCGTGCTCGGTGTCGCCCTGATCCTCGTGGCCATGCTGGGTGTCGCCCTGATCGTCTTGGCCATGCACGTTGCCATGCTCCACGTTTGCGCCCTCGTTGCCATGCTCCACGTCGGCGTGCTCGCCGCTGCCTCGTCCAAGGTGACCGCGGCCGGAGCCAATGACGTGACCAGCTAGGCCTAACCTCCAGCGAACACGTTCGGCAACACCATTGCCAGAGACGCCGCTCGTACCATGGCCACGGCCACGTACACGACGTCCAGCAATGACATGAACAGAATCACCACGTCCAGCTAGGCCAAGACCAGCGTTTCCACGACCAGCAAGTCCACGGCCTTCATGCTCGTGCACAGCATGTCCTCGACCGGCGAGGCCAAGGCATGGGCGCCCGCGGCTGCCGATCCGGCCGTGCCCGCGACCCGCGAGTCCACGTCCTCGTCCGTGCGCGCCGTCGGCAACTTCTTCTTCGATGTGGGTGTTTTCGTCTTCGCCCTCAAAGTCGTCCCACGTATTTGCCTGATTGGGATCAGTTTCCGCCATGATTTGCAGCCAAAGCAATGGTGGAATTGAAAGGTGAGGAAAGGAAGGAACTGAGCGCTCATATAGGAGTAGACTGGAGGGAACCAAAACGAATTGAAAATTTGAAGCTTCTGCCGCTCCCGTCCAATTTTCATCTCTCCCTCCAATTTTCCGGAATTTTTTTCAATTTGATCAGCCCACCACCGCATGCAAGTGCCATGCATGGCTATGAAAGCGCGCGAGTCTCCTGGCGCCTGGCGGGATGGATTGTCGCTTGGCGGGAGGCTATGTCTCCAGCGGGATGGGATCCATATCTACGCCATTATTATTGAGATTGCATGAACGGGATCAAATCGCTAGAATTACGTTTGTTTCCTTCCAACCCTCTATCGCTAATCAATGGAGGCAGGGGTAGAAGGGTCCAAATTAGCCCACGCTAATTTTCATGCAAAACTGCTTAGACGCCTTGTATTTTGAGATGGAGGGAGTAATTAACATCGTAGCAAAAAAATCTTTCATGAGGTTCTCCGATGAAACTTATAGAACAATTGTAGCAAAAAAAATTCTAATTCTCGCCGAAATACAGCAAAATGCTTCTATGAAGCAAAAAACTGTTCGTTTGTAATAAAAAATTTGTGCTATTGTAGCAAAAATCCAATTTTCAATCAAAATCCCACAAAATGTTTCTACGTAGCAAAAAAATTCATAGCAAAAAAAATTCATTCTTGGCAAAAAATTTGTGTTGCTTGTAGCAAATGCTTATATGAAGATCGCCAACTCGCACCATTGTAGATTCTTTCGCGGAGCAAAAATGCGCGTCGTCGGTAGCAGCGCCGCGCGCCTAGATAGCAACACCGGCTCATCGGTAGCAACGTCACGAGATGTAGGGAGCAAAAAAAGTTTCATTCGTAGAAATTTTGTTTTTCTCGTAGCAAATGCTTTTATGGAGAAAAAAGTTTTATTCGTAACATCGCCAGCTCGAGCAAACCGTGCGCCGTCGGTAACATCGCTGCGTGCCGTCGGTAGCAACGTCGCGCGCATCGGGTAGCATCGTCGGCTCGTCGGTTGCAATGACATGCGCCGTCGGTAGCATCGTCGGCTCGTCGGTAGCATCCACTCGTAGCATTGCCAGATGCCGTCGGTAGCATCGTCAGCTCGACAGTAGCAAATTTTTGTGCTATTGTAGCAAAACTTCGTAATTTTTTTGTGATATTATAGCAAAACTAAATTCGCCAAAAACATCGCCGTAGACTCTCGCCGGAAACATTGTAGCCAAAAATGTTTACTGTTGTAGCAAAACTATAAAGGTTGTAGCAAAAATAATTGATGGTATTGTAGCAAATCGACTTTGCTATAGACATCGCCAGACACTTTCAGAGGAGACCTCATAGCAAAATCTTTATATTATTGTAGCAACGTAACAAGACTTTTGTAGCAACAATTTTATTCTATTGTAGTATACTAGCTAAAATGAAAACAGTTGTAACAAAAACAATCTTTTACATGATGCAAAATCTTCATGTGCAGGATGTCCTGCAGCAGCACACGCTACTCCCTGAAGATGTCCATATCATCCTTTGATTTGTTGGGGAGGCAGAGCGGAGCAGCATAGCGTTGGCGCTGGCGCTGGCGCTATGGGCGGTCCCGGAGGCCATGTCGCTGGCGCTGCTCTTGCTGACCCTGGTCTGCTGCGCCGGCGGGTGAGGAGGCGGATGATGCGGAGCTACGGCGGCGCGCGGTCCCGGCCGGCCGACGCCGGCGATTGGCTGGGCTGCTGCAGAAGTACCTGGAGGACCAGATGGAGCTCGTCGGCGCTGAGGTCTTCTGCTTGAGCTGGCCGGAGCCGTCTGCGTGAGAGAGGAGCGGCGCCGGCGTCGGGCAGTAGCGCGGTCGGGCAGTCGAGCTCGGGCTCCGCAGCAGCGAGGTGGACCCTGGCAGCAGCACCGCGGCAGTGACATCGTCGTCGCAGTCCTCCAAACAAGCCGCCATAGCTGCCCCGCCGGAGAGAATCGGGGAGGAACTACAAGGCCAGGCCAGGCACCGCTACGCCGGGGCCCCTCGCAGCAGACGCCGCCATGGATTCACCGCCGGAGAGGAGAGGTGGGCAGAGCGAGCGGTCGAGCGAGGAAGGGGATAACCAGATAAGGCAGCAGATTTTTTTTCACAGGGGCGGTGGACTGGTTGGCTGGTAACGACACCCACACGATCGTGGCCACGTGTCGTTCGCTGGACCCGGGGGACGCGAGCGCGCGATCCCCCGGATGATCAGAAGGTTTTCCCTTTGGTAATCCAACCAAGGTCGAGAGGTTGTCTAGTTGGTTGTCATATTGCCTTATGATTCTTTACAGCCCGGTCGTGTAACTTGGATTAGTAAACTTTTTAAGTATATGGTGCTGATTTATTATGTGATGAACTTTTGGTGTGTAACCTAGTGTTGATCTTGACTAGTAAAGGTAATTAAACCTGATTTGATCATATTCTGATGCAACATGCATGTAGGTTTGTTGATCTTGACTAGCAAAGGTAATTTAACCTGATTTGACCATATTCTGATGCAATCTGATCATACACAAATATAATGATTTGGACCTGATTTGGTATTGTCAATTTAAGTACACATGTGTACGATTCTTTCGTTGTGGGTGTCGAATTCAGTTCTCGCGGGACGAGGCAACCAAGTCAGTAATTCAATTCTTCTATTCATTTATCCTAGACAAGAATTTGGAATATTGTATCAGCGTTGGAAAATTTTAGTTATATATCGGTCTTCGACTTTCGAAAAGCATTTGCTACAATCCTCGGCTTACGAGCTTCTGTTTTGTACATATATACTAATATACCTAATCATTTATTCATAAATTTTGTTTCTGTGCTGGCTGGTGGCGAGTGGCGCCGAGGTCGGATGGCGACCAGCGCCAGTGCAACGCCCACCTGCTCAGGCCCACGGTCGTAAGACCAAACTCAGCGATGTCCATGTCAACAACCGGACGTGTTGCACTGCGCGTCTGTCAGGGATTCCTTTCTTCTGGTATGTGGACTGTATAGTGGCGTTTCACCCTGGAAGTACCTCCGTACTTTACCGAATGGTTCCCGTAGCTAGGAAAATTAACTAACTTGCGGCACTAATGCACATCCAGTGACAACTCCTAGCCTCCTGGACGTTCTCACTCATGCAGTTGATGTACATGTCCTGTCACTATTTGGATTTTCCATCATCCTGATGCCTCCTACGTCTGTCGGCACGATGTTAAATTTCTTATGTTCTACATTCTACATGAGGACATCCCTCTTGTATTTGGTCCCTCTCCGGCTTATAAGCACGATCCTGCTAGACTTGTTCTCTTCCACGTGTTGATTGCAATAGCTCTCCCAATCCTAGGAGGTTAGGGGATATGGCGAAGTTTTTTTTTTTTTTTTGAGGCCTCTCTGAGTATACAAGTTGTAGTATCTGATCAGACACACATGAACACACACCACACGCACACACACCACACGCACTCCCCACCTATGTGTCTAAACTAGATCTACATCATATATCTCTTAACACGTCCTGAGAGACTTATCCGAAGACCAGTGCTTCGGTGACCGACGGGCACGTCGATCTCGCCTATGGCGCATGACGTTGAGAGGCAGCAAGGTGAGGCAACCCGGAAATATGCTCCCACTGGGAGTCGATCCTGGGTGGGTAGACCGGCCACTGCCGTGTCTTACCACTGCGCCACTGGCGCGTCCTCGGGATATGGCGAAGTTGCCTTGCCAGGGTTTATATAAAGAGGGTCTCCAAGCCACGATTGAAGCAGTGTCACTAACTCGCTATCCACGACAGTACAGATTGAAGTAATGCAATGAAGATATCACAATCTCCTCTTTTATTGCTACTCGGAATCTCCACATTAATGTACGATCGCCTGTACAAACAAGTGGCGTTTTGACGGGGTCGTATATATATATGCACCGTCGGCCTTTATATTCTTGCGTGCCATGTAAACTGGTCATTTTAGGGCGTGTTCGGAAGTCCTCCAGCTTCTAGCTTCGCCAAAATCCACCGTGGAGCAGTGCCGAACAGCCCAACTCCATGGAGCTAGATCCGAGAAGCTGGTCTAATTTGATGTACAAACCTTGGAGCAGCTCTTTTCCAAATCCACAGAGCAGCAAATATCGGAGCAGCGAGAAATTACAGGCGTTTGCCACAGCCAAGTGAGAAAAAACTGTTCGATCTGTTTCATCCGAGCGAGGTCATCGTCCCCGAACGAATGGGAAATCCCGAGCGAGACCAATCCCCAATCCCGTCCCGGTGACTCGCACACCCCCATAGCCCTAGCTGATGGGAAGGGGATCCCTTGCCGTCATCATCCTCGCCTCCGTTCTCCACGCCGACCCTGGCCTGAGCAGCTCCCATGGCCGGCTGCTCCGCGCTCCCACGAGCTCCAGCAGGTCATCCGGCTGCCGCATCCTCGACGTCCTCTGGCTACAGATCCGGCCGCCGCTGCCCCGACCACCTATAGCGCACCATCTCCGATAGGAGGAGCTTCACGACCTTCTACTCTGCATCGCCCCGTACTCCGTTCCGAATGAGCTTTTTTTTCTTCTTTTGAGCAAAGGTTCCAAAGGAGCTGTAATGGTTAGAAAAGCTAGCAGGCCGAAGTGGGTTTCAGCTGGGCTAGCTTGGATAGATGGGCTTCCAGCCCAGCAAGAATCGAAAAGTTCTAGGAGCAGCACCGAACGTTACTTCCTCCACTAGCGACGCAGAATTCGGGAAACAGAAGCTGGATCGACGGATTTCGTGAAGCCGGACCGTTTCCGAACACACCCTTACCTCATCCCCCGTGTCGCTCCCAGGCGACACCGGGGGCGACTCCACCGCGCCGCCGCCAGACCTCCTCCTCCGCGCTCCAACCCGCTGCCGGCCCGCACGCCACACAACTGGCGTCGGGGGTGGTCCTCTCGCCGTCTTCGCGTGGGTGGGCGCCGAGACCGACTGGGACGGCGACGGTGCCTCGCCGGCGCTGGGAAGCCGGAGCGGCGGCTCCGGGACCGCACGGGTTGCGGGGTGGCGGATCCGGGGCCTAGCGCCCGGATCGGGGGCGGGCGGGCTTGGCCATCCGGATGGCAGGTCGACCTCGCCGGGAGTCGCGGCGGCGCGGGCGTGTGCTAGGCCGTGGCTCTGCGGCGGCGACGCGAGGCGCGTCCAGGGACGCGGCCAGGGCGCGCGGGGCGCGGCCGGGTGGCGCGTAGGCCGCCGGCGGCGCCAGGCGGATTGGGCCTGTGCGGGCCCCATGGGCCACGCGGGCCGGCGCTGGGCGCAGCTGCTGTGGTGGTGGAGGACGTGTTGTGCCCGTTGCTGTGGCTGGGGCGACGTCGGGGAGGAGGAAGCCGGGGCGGCGGCCCCGGAACTGCGGCTGCGGCTTGGCCGTGGTCGGCATGCCGCCTGCCGTGGCTTGAGGTGACGCGGTGGTTGCGCCACGCGGAGATGGTGGTCTGGCCGGTCCCCGACGGGCGGTCTGCGGGGTCGTGGCACATCGTCGGCCGAAAGCCTTGCCCGGGCAGTCGGCCGGGGCCGACGACGGTGATGCCCTCGGGTGTCGCGTCCTTCTTGAAGGCGTCGTCGAGGCGGTGTTGTCGCTTCTCCACGCCGGGGTTCTCCGGGGGAAACCCTAGATCCCTCGGGGGATGGGGCGAGGGCGGCGCTCCTCCGTCGCTTGCCTCTTGGGGCCTCGTCTTGGATGTTCCACCGGCCAGCGGGGACCTGTGGAGAGATGGTGGTTGGCGGTGGTGAGTTTCGTCTTTGGCTAGGGGGTGCGTGGCCCTGGGGCCGACGTGTATGCCGGAGCGGCGGCTCCAGATTTCGCCTCCGCCATGCTGCGTTGAGGTGGTGGAGCGTCGACTTTGGTCGTTGGGGCGTCTTGGTCGTCGGCTCGTTTGGAGCGCAGCCTTGGGGCTGGCATGGATGTCGGAGCGGCGGCCCCGGATGTTTCACCTCCGCTGTGAAGCGTCGAGGTCACCTCCGCCGTGTTGCGTCGAGGTCGTGGGGTGTCGGCTTGTGTCGCTTGGGCATGTTGGTCGTCGACCCGTGTGGAGCGTGGCTTTGGGGCCGGCGTGGATGTCGGAGCGGCGACTCCGGATTCTCCCCTCCGCCATTGTGTTGAGAGGTTTTGGTGTCGGCCGTGGTTGCTTGGGCAACTTGGCGTCGACCCGTGTGGGGCGCGGCCTCGGGGCCTGATGACCCACAAGTATAGGGGGTGTATCGCAGTACTTTCGATAAATAAGAGTGTCGAACCCAACGAGGAGCAGAAGGTGCTGGCAAGTAGTTTTGATCAAGAATTCACTGTAAAAGCTAGCAGACAGGTTTTCAGTAGTATTCGAAACAGCAGGTAAAAACAGTGCAAGTAAATAAACGAGCGCGGCAACAAATGCAGCGAGTGGCCCAATCCTTTTGAGTGCAAAGGACAAGCCGAGTGTGTTACTTATAAGAGACAAATGTTCCTGAGGACACATGGGAATTTCGTCAAGTGCTTTCGCTTCGTGCAACTGGTTAATCTTCATTGTTTTGATAAGTGTTGTGTGGGTGAATCTATGCTAACGCACCGCCCTTCCTAGGACTAATACGCACTTGTGATTATACCCCCTGCAAGCATCCGCGAATGCAGAAAAGTAATTAAGATAAATCTAACCACAGCTTTAAACTCTGAGACCCTACGCTCCCTCGTGCACTATCTTACTAACGGGGGTTCAGGTTTCTGTCACTCCGGCAACCCCTCAACTAGCAAGCTAGGTACACGATGCATTCCCCTAGGCCCATAAAGGTGAAGTGTCATGTAGTCGACGTTCACATGACACCACTAGAAGAATGACACCACAACTTAAATATCAAACCATTAAATATTAACGCAGCATTATTTCACTACTAACAACATGACTTCCCCATGTCCTCAAGAACTACAAACTACTCACAAGACATCATATGGATCATGATCAGAGATGATATGGCAATGAATAACAATCTGGACATGAACACTAATCCACCAAACAAACTCAATAGCATCAATAACAAGGAGTAATCAACACCGGGAGAGTCTCCCCAATGAACTAGACAAGGTACAGCCCTAGATGTTACAGCAAGATGGATGTGGAGTCGGTGGAGATGATGGTGATGGCGCAGTGGATGGTGGTGATGATGATCCCGATGAAGTCCAGCGTGATGACGATGACGATGGCGATGATTTCCCCTCTCCGGGAGGGAATTTCCCCGGCAGGATCTCCCTGCCAGAGAGCTCTTTCTCTCTCGGTGGTTTCCGTCCCGTGGAGGCGGCGGAATATTTCGTGGACGTACCCCCCGTGCTTAGGTTTTCGGGAGGCAGATATACGCGAAGAGGCAACCTGGGGGGTGGACCCAGGTGGCCACGCCATAGCTGGGCGCGGCCCACAGGCCAGCCGCGCCCAGGTGTGGCGTGGGGCCCACCTGGCTGCCTCCTTTTGGCTGCCTCCGGCATCTGACATTATAAGACCCCCAGAATTGGTTTCGTGATTTTTGGAGTTCCGCTGATATGTGACTTGACGACGCTTTTTCCAGCAGAAACCTGACTCCGGAAGGATAATTCCCAATAATCATCAAACATGCAAAATAAGGCAAAATAACATAAGTATCATGTATTAATATGAAATATAAGGATAGATAATGACAAATTATGATATAAAATAGTGATGCAAAATGGACGTATCAACTCCCCCCAAGCTTAGACTCGCTTGTCCCCAAGCGAAAACTGAGCTCAGTAAACAAGTCCACATGTTTATGGAGTGAAGTGTCGATAATAAAGAATACGGACAAGAAGCATCAGTATTTACTCAGCTAAACAAGTCATTTTAAACAGCAGTCTCTACATTCTACTTAACTTGGAACAAGTAATGGAACAACCACAAATAAAGGTACATTAAGCAAACCAATTGGATGTGGCAAACTGTGTTCTTGGTCAGAGAACAATCAACATTCTAACTTATCTTTCAAGAAGAGTCTTTATACTAGAGCTATATTGCAGAAATAGAGTTGCTCAATCATCACTGTTCCTTTCACATTCCAAAGAAAACTGTCAAAGTCATATTCTCAAAGATAAAACTTCATGTGCTCAAGCAAAGTAGACAAAACATGATAGGAAATATTATGAACTATAAATGATTGTATCTATAACAATTCGAGTGCTTGCTCGGGATAGAGGGAATAGGTTTACTGACTCAACAATAAATAAATGATAGGCCCTTCGCAGAGGGAAGCAGGGATTAAAACGTGTGCTAGAGCTTTTTAGTTCCCGAAGGCATAGAGAGTGTAAAAATATTGCTTTGAGAGGTGTATGCTATTGGTCAACAAATCAGTGGTAGAATCCTTGTCATCTTCCATACTAATTAACTTTTAGAGCGGTTCCGAGAGTTTATAGAACTGCACTTGTAACAAGCACTTATTGATGACACTCCTCCCAACCATTTCTTTCCACAAACCATGGCTTGACCGAATCCTCGGTTGCCGACCAACAATCACCGTGGAGGAGTGTCTATTTATTTATTTATTTATTTATAGGGTGGACTAACCAGCTCTTTTAATGCAAAATAAAAGGTGGAGAAGCAGATGAAGCTGCCAATCCTTGTAAATCAGTTAGCATGGAAGATGACACATCTGCTACCACGTCCTTATGAGCTTGGTGAACAGTGACACAAAAAGGGATATAATAATAGTTTTGAATAGTTAAAGGTAGCACACGAGAAAATGTACTTGGAGTAGTGCGAACACTACATGATAGGTAGTTATGGTGGACACGAATGGAGTGCTTTGGTTCAGGGTTTTGGATGCACGAGAAGTATCTCCTCTCAGTACAAGGTTTTAGGCTAGCAAGGTTTAGTAGCAAGCACAAGAATTGAGAGAGACAAACACTTATAGATCTAATAGAACAACCATGCTATCTACTTTGTGGGCACAAAACACTTTAATTCAAGAATAATAAACTCATTGGCCAACAAAGAGGAAAACAATAGGGATAATGTTATTGCAACCAGTTCCCTCTTTTCTACTTAAGTGTAAAAAGTATTGATACTACTGACCAGTCTAAGTTTGCCACAACCAACTAAATTTACTTGCTGCACCCAAAGTGATGCCAATACTAATGTAACAAGATCAGCATATGACAAAGGACTTGCTGGCTAAAATAAAGTGTGCAGAAAGTAAAGATAAAGCTTCTCATTAATATTCCATCACAATAAACCTCACACCAACGGATACAACGATAACCAACTAAGGAGTGATACTCCACATTGCAAACTATCTCATATGATAACTTCTCTACTCATGGTACTAAGCAAAAATATAAAGATAAAGATAAAGATAAAGATGGTGATACTGAAAACACCCCCCCAAGCTTGAAACAAGCTGGGAGTGTGTTGTTACCCATGGTGAATTACTCCCTTGGCGGTGATGGTGGTGGCGCCCCTCTAATGAGCTTCTCGGCAAGCTCCATTAACTCATCAACTCTACCAATGAGGGTGCGGACAAGCTCTGAATTCTGCTCAATGCGGTTCATCATCCTGTCAGAGGGTGAATCCCAGCTTTTGGAGTTGTTACCCCACTTCTCTTCAGCTTTGGAGCTCCCTTTTCCTGCATGGTCAGAACGATCCATATCCCAGCTACTGGGCAATTCTGATTCTGGAACTTTTTCAAAGGGATACTTATGGATGAGAGTGTGAAAAGGCCTTTTGGTATCTGAAGGAAGTGTTCTTGGAGCTAGGAAGCGACGAGGAACTCTCCCACCAGTGCTCATCCTCGCGCCCTGCCTGGCCCTGGGCTTGTTCTGCACCACTCCGATGCTTGCAACGGTAGCGGTGGGAATAGGACTTGGATCTTCCTCTTCTTCACCGACAGCTTCAGTCTTCTCCTTCTCCTCCTCAGCATCTTGGTCTTTCAGATCTTTCTTCAGGCCCTCCTTGTCAGGGTTGTTGGAGGCGACCATGGTGCTCTAGACTTCTACAACCCTGGCAGAAACAGCTCGAAAACAAACGCGACGAAAACACGAGATACGGACCTCGGGAGATCCGGGTAAATATATAGCAGAAAATAACGCGTGAAAAGGAAAGCACAGGGCGAAGCGGAGTCGGAGGGGGTCTCCGAGGCGACCACGCCATAGCTGGGCGCGGCCCAGGTGGGGCCCGCGCCCTGCTGTGGCGTGGTGCCCTCGGGCACCTCCTCCGGCACTTATTCGTCTTGATATTTCCAAAATTGTATAAATATAACTAATATAAAAGTTTCGAAGTAAAACGCGGACTTTTTCTTACCGAAATCATACCTACTTCAAATCAGACTCTGCAGTTTCCTGTTTCTGAGTTTTAATAAATTCCTCCGGAGATACCATTTGAATAATATCAACATTTTCATTATAAGATTCTCCAGAAATATAATGTTTAAGTCTCTGCCCATTAACAACTTGAGGTTTGTCACCGTCAAGTGAATTAATTTTTATTGCACCAGAACGATAAACTTCTTCCACAATGTAAGGTCCTTCCCATTTTGAGAGTAATTTTCCTGCAAAAAATCTGAGACGAGACCTATACAATAAAACTTTATCACCTATGCAAAATTCTCTTTTTAAAATTCTCTTGTCATGCCATCTCTTAACTTTCTCTTTGAAAAGTTTAGCATTTTCATATGCTTCACTTCTCCATTCATCTAGAGAGCTTAACTCTAGCAACCTTTTCTCACCAGCTAATTTGAAATCTCTATTAAGCTCTTTGATTGCCCAATAGGCCTTGTGTTCTAATTCTAGAGGTAAATGACAAGCTTTTCCATAAACCATTTTATAAGGAGACATGCCCATAGGATTTTTATATGCTGTTCTATAAGCCCACAAAGCATCATTAAGCTTTCTAGCCCAATTCTTTCTAGACCTATTGACAGTCTTTTGCAAAATCAACTTAATTTCTCTATTTGATAACTCTACTTGACCACTAGTTTGAGGATGATACGGTGAAGCAATTCTGTGATTGACACCATATTTAGCAAGAGTTTTTCTAAAACCACCATGAATAAAGTGTGAACCACCATCAGTCATGAGATATCTAGGCACACCAAACCTCGAGAAAATAACATCCTTAAGCATTTTTAAGGAAGTCTTACCATCAGCACTAGAGGTTGGTATAGCCTCTACCCACTTAGTAACATAATCAACAGCAACTAGAATATGAGTATAACCATCTGAAGCGGGAAAAGGACCCATAAAGTCAAATCCCCAACAATCAAAAGGTTCAATAACAAGAGAATAATTCATAGGCATCTCATTACGTCTACTAATATTCCCAACTCTCTGACATTGATCACAGGTCAAAACAAATTTTCTTGCATCTTTAAAAAGAGTAGGCCAATAAAAACCTGATTGTAGAACCTTTTGTGCAGTTCTGTCTCCGGCGTGATGTCCTCCATAAGCACTACCATGGCATTTATCCAATATTTCCTTCTGCTCATGCTCTGGAACACATCTTCTCATAATACCATCAACTCCTTCTCTATATAAATGTGGGTCATCCCAAAAATAATGCCTCAAGTCACAGAAGAATTTCCTCCTTTGCTGATAAGTAAAAGTTGGAGGCAAATACTTGGCAACAATAAAGTTAGCATAATCAGCATACCAGGGACAATCATTCGAATTTACCTTTATAGAAGCCAACTGCTCATTTCGAAAATTGTCATCAACAGGAATAGGATCATGCATTATATTTTCTAATCTAGACAGATTATCAGCAACAGGATTTTCAGCACCTTTTCTATCAACAATATGCAAATCGAACTCTTGTAACAGGAGAACCCATCTAATAAGTCTAGGCTTAGCATCCTTCTTATCCATAAGGTATTTAATAGCAGCATGATCAGTATGAATAGTTACCTTAGAATCAACAATATAAGGTCTAAACTTATCACAAGCAAACACTACTGCTAAAAATTCCTTCTCAGTAGTAGCATAATTCTTTTGAGCTGCATCAAGAGTCTTACTAGCATAATGAATAACATTTAACTTTTTATCTACTCGCTGTCCTAAAACAGCACCTACAGCAAAATCACTAGCATCACACATAATTTCAAATGGTAAAGTCCAGTCTGGTGGTTGAACAATAGGAGCAGTTATTAAAGCCTTCTTCAAAATTTCGAATGCCTCTTTACACTCGTCATCAAAAACAAATGGAACATCCTTTTGAAGAAGATTGGTAAGTGGCTTTGAAATTTTAGAGAAATCTTTAATAAACCTTCTATAAAAACCAGCATGACCAAGAACACTACGAATACCTTTCACATCTCGGGGGCATGGCATTTTCTCAATTGCTTCCACTTTAGCTCTATCAACTTCAATACCTCTTTCAGAAATTTTATGCCCAAGAACAATGCCTTCATTAACCATAAAATGGCATTTCTCCCAATTAAGAACAAGATTGGTTTCTTCACATCTCTGCAAAACTTTGTCAAGATTGTGCAAACAGTTATCAAAAGAAGTTCCATAGACGGAGAAATCGTCCATGAAGACTTCCACAATTTCTTCACAAAAACCGTGAAAAATAGCAGACATGCATCTCTGAAAAGTAGCAGGAGCATTACATAAACCAAAAGGCATACGTCTATAAGCATAAGTACCATAAGGACAGGTAAAAGTGGTTTTCTCCTGATCTTCCTTTCTAACAGCTATTTGGGAAAAACCAGAATAACCATCAAGGAAACAAAAATGAGTTTTCTTAGACAACCTTTCTAACATCTGATCAATAAAAGGCAAAGGATAATGATCTTTCTTAGTAACCTTATTGACCTTACGAAAATCAATGCACATTCTATAACCAACTACAACTCTCTGAGGAATAAGCTCATCATTTTCATTAGGCACAACAGTTATTCCTCCTTTCTTAGGAACACAATGAACAGGACTAACCCATCTACTATCAGCAATAGGATAAATTATACCTGCTTCAAGAAGTTTTAATACCTCATTTCTTACCACTTCCTTCATCTTAGGAATTAAACGACGTTGATGCTCAACAACAGGCTTGGCATCAGGCTCAATATTAATAGCATGCTGACATATAGCAGGAGAAATCCCTTTTAAATCATCAAGAGTATAGCCCATTGCGCCTCTATGTTTCTTCAGAACTTGCAATAATTTTGCTTCTTCATCTCCTGAAAGTTTAGAACTAATAATAACAGGATATATTTTCTTATCATCAATATGAACATACTTAAGATTATCAGGTAAAGGCTTAAGATCAAAAACAGGGTCTTCTTTAGGAGGGGGCGCAATTCCCAGGTCCTCCACAGGTAAATCATGCCTAAGCATTTGAGGTTGACGCAGAAAGATGTCGTCAATCTCCCTTCTTTCTTCTGCAAAAACTTCACTTTCGTGGTCTTCCAAAAATTGCTGCAAAGCATTGTTAGGACCAACAGCAATAGAAGCAAGCTGTTCAACTTGAAAGTTCTCATTAGGCATTTCAGGTTCATAATGATTCTTAGCAAATTTTGAAAAATTAAACTCATAAGACTCTCCATCGAATCTAGTAAATTTTTCTCTTTTTGACAGTCAATAATAGCACCACAAGTATTCAGGAAAGGTCTACCAAAAATAATAGGACAAGAGTCACTAGCAGCAGAACCGAGAACTAAGAAATCAGCAGGGTATTTAGTCTTACCACATAAAACTTCAACATCTCTGACAATGCCAACTGGACAGATAGTTTCCCTATTAGCAAGCTGAATAACCACATCAATATCTTCCAATTCGCAAGGATCAATTTCCTTCCTGATTTCCTTGTAGAGAGCATAAGGGATAGCGCTGGAACTAGCACCAATATCACAGAGACCATAATAACAATGCTCACCTATTTTAACAGAAAGCACAGGAACACTAGGCTTTCGAGCTCTTTTAGGATGTGTAACCATGTTAGAAGCTTCTTCACAAAACACAATATGACCTCCTTCTACATTTTCAGTTACAAGTTCCTTAACCATAGCTACTTCATGTTCTACACTAATTTGCTCATCAGGTTCCCTAGGTTTACGTTCACTTTTGCTAACCACACTAGCCAAAATAGAGTGTTCTTTTACTTTAACAGGAAAAGGTATTTTTTCAATATAGGGTTCTGGTATAATGCGATCAACAGTTTGAACTTCAACATTTTTAGCAAGAGCAAATTAGCATTATCTTCATAAGGTTCATGATACTTTTCCCAACCTTGTCTAGGAATATCGAGATACGAGGCAAAGGCCTTAAAGTAATTAACAACAACTTGAGAATCAAGACCATAAGTAGCATTAAAATTACGAAAACTATCAGTCTCCATAAAGGATTTAATGCATTCGAAATCATAATTTATACCTGACTCCCTACCTTTGTCGTTCTCCCATCCTTCAGTATTTTCCTGGATACGATCAAGAAGATCCCATTTATCTTCATCCTTCATACGAGTGAATGACCAAGAACAAGAAGTGTCCAATAAATCTTTATCATGATAGGAAAGTCTTGCATAAAAGTTATTGATGACAATATTACTTGGAATCCCATGAACAGGGCATTTGAGCATTAATAATTTCAATCTCCCCCAAGCTTGGGCAATACTTTCTCCCTCATAAGGCCAAAAAGTGAATATAGAATTCCGATCCTTATGAATCTCACTTGGAGGATAAAACTTGTAATAAAAGAGAGGGACAATTTCAGCCCAGCTCAATGAAGGACCATTCTTCAGCAGACTATACCATTCAGCAGCTCTGCCATCCAGCGACAGAGTAAATAATTTCCTTTTAATAATGTCCATCGAAATACCTGCACACTTGAACAAACCGCATAGTTCATGTATATAAAGCAAATGATTACCAGGATGAACAGTTCCATCATAGCGGTTATCCATAATACGTCCAACAATTTTCGTAGGTATTTTAAATGGAACAATCTCAGCAGATGGAGGATCATCTACTACCGTAGCAGTGGTAGTAGTCCTCCCAAACAGCGAACCAAATGGATTTGACTCCATAACAGTCATTACAGTAAATAATTTCCTTACCAATTTCCTTACCAATAGCGCTTCACTCCCCGGCAACGGCGCCAGAAAATAGTCTTGATGACCCACAAGTATAGGGGGTGTATCGCAGTACTTTCGATAAATAAGAGTGTCGAACCCAACGAGGAGCAGAAGGTGCTGGCAAGTAGTTTTGATCAAGAATTCACTGTAAAAGCTAGCAGACAGGTTTTCAGTAGTATTCGAAACAGCAGGTAAAAACAGTGCAAGTAAATAAACGAGCGCGGCAACAAATGCAGCGAGTGGCCCAATCCTTTTGAGTGCAAAGGACAAGCCGAGTGTGTTACTTATAAGAGACAAATGTTCCTGAGGACACATGGGAATTTCGTCAAGTGCTTTCGCTTCGTGCAACTGGTTAATCTTCATTGTTTTGATAAGTGTTGTGTGGGTGAATCTATGCTAACGCACCGCCCTTCCTAGGACTAATACGCACTTGTGATTATACCCCCTGCAAGCATCCGCGAATGCAGAAAAGTAATTAAGATAAATCTAACCACAGCTTTAAACTCTGAGACCCTACGCTCCCTCGTGCACTATCTTACTAACGGGGGTTCAGGTTTCTGTCACTCCGGCAACCCCTCAACTAGCAAGCTAGGTACACGATGCATTCCCCTAGGCCCATAAAGGTGAAGTGTCATGTAGTCGACGTTCACATGACACCACTAGAAGAATGACACCACAACTTAAATATCAAACCATTAAATATTAACGCAGCATTATTTCACTACTAACAACATGACTTCCCCATGTCCTCAAGAACTACAAACTACTCACAAGACATCATATGGATCATGATCAGAGATGATATGGCAATGAATAACAATCTGGACATGAACACTAATCCACCAAACAAACTCAATAGCATCAATAACAAGGAGTAATCAACACCGGGAGAGTCTCCCCAATGAACTAGACAAGGTACAGCCCTAGATGTTACAGCAAGATGGATGTGGAGTCGGTGGAGATGATGGTGATGGCGCAGTGGATGGTGGTGATGATGATCCCGATGAAGTCCAGCGTGATGACGATGACGATGGCGATGATTTCCCCTCTCCGGGAGGGAATTTCCCCGGCAGGATCTCCCTGCCAGAGAGCTCTTTCTCTCTCGGTGGTTTCCGTCCCGTGGAGGCGGCGGAATATTTCGTGGACGTACCCCCCGTGCTTAGGTTTTCGGGAGGCAGATATACGCGAAGAGGCAACCTGGGGGGTGGACCCAGGTGGCCACGCCATAGCTGGGCGCGGCCCACAGGCCAGCCGCGCCCAGGTGTGGCGTGGGGCCCACCTGGCCCACCTGGCTGCCTCCTTTTGGCTGCCTCCGGCATCTGACATTATAAGACCCCAGAATTGGTTTCGTGATTTTTGGAGTTCCGCTGATATGTTGACTTGACGACGCTTTTTCCAGCAGAAACCTGACTCCGGAAGGATAATTCCCAATAATCATCAAACATGCAAAATAAGGCAAAATAACATAAGTATCATGTATTAATATGAAATATAAGGATAGATAATGACAAATTATGATATAAAATAGTGATGCAAAATGGACGTATCAGAGCGGTGTGGATTGAGTTGTACTTTTTTTCTTTTTTAGGCCTCATCCTACTTGTTTGGTTCTATTTTATCAATATAAAAGACAAAGCTTTTGCCTTGTTTCTAATAAAAAATAATATTCTTGCGTGCCATGTCAAGAACAAGAAGACATGATGGTCGTGACCTTTACACAGAACCGCTGGGATTAGATGGGAAAGCAATTTTTGTGATGGATGAAACTTGTAGATGCACGAGGAGCAAAAAATCGAGTTGTTGCGTCGTCCCATGTTTTGCATGGGCGTGGTCTTGTGGAAATGGGATGCGTCAAGAATCGAGGTCTAGCCATCCATCCATCATTTACCTCTTCTGGTCTCTATGTAGGCGTGGTATTGGAGCTGATACGGGCAACAACAATATAGCCACTAGAGTTTTATGTGCATCATGCGTTTTTTTTTTTTTGAGGATACGTACTTATACATTAGATCAAAGTCAAAGCACAGTACAGAGTACGTACATACAGGACTGAAATACCCAGACGTAGATCCGTACACATAGCAGAAAGACCCCAATCAAGAAAAATATTACAACAAAGTCCTTGGGAAAAATCCGCACCACCAGATCCAAACCACCTCCCATCTCCGGCGCCGGCGCACCGAGCAGCAAGAGAGAACGAGGCGGAGACCAAACCAGCCGAGGTAGAAGCGGCTCCATCGCCGACGAGCGGCTTTTTGAACCCTGAGAAGAGGAGCACCAACGGCGCCCGCATGTCGCTGTGGCTCGCGAGTCGGGGAACTTCCCCAAGCACATCTTCCACCTCCAGAACCGGCACACCCCATCGACGGCGTCGAGATCGGCACCAGCTCTGCCTTCCACAGGCCGCACCCCAAGCACGGACCGCGGCATCCATCCGGCAACCGCCAGCCATAAACCGGCAGCCGCAGCTCCTGCATAACCTCCCCCATCTTCCCGACGGCGCTGGAGAAGACGCCGCCGTGACGCGGACGAAGAGGCGGAACAAAAGCCCAACGACGAGATCCCCGCCGACGCCCCGGCGATCTCGTCCAGGCATCCTAGCTCCGTACCTTCCCGGCATCGCACCGCGGCGACGATGGAAAAAGCCGAGAGCAAAACTAACAGACTAGCTTAATAAACGTAGCTGTACACAGATCCGGCCGGCGATTCGGACCCCCTCCCCTCTCCGACGGCGCCGGGGCCGACGGAGAAGAGGAGGACGGCCGAATCACCGGCGGAAACGCGGCGTCGCCCTCTTTTCGCCTTTGGACACTGTAGCAGGGGAGGAGAAAGCGAAACGATGGCAGGTGTTATGTGCATCATGCGTTGGGCCATCGTCCTTGCCCTTCTTCTCGTTCTGTAATAAAGAATGATGATGAGTAACTGTAACGCATAATGACATACTTGAAGTTGGTTTGAAATATATATGTTTGGAAATTCATACGTAACGTACCGTGTTTTACTATAGTACTACTAGTACCAAAAAATCAAATAGGTTGTATTTTAAGTTGTATTTTAGACTATACAAAAATGATAAAATTATAGATCTGAAAATGTGATCCACACTTTTGTCATTTTCGTGTAGCCCAAATTACAACGTATTTGAAGCTGATTTTTTGCATTTTTGTGGGATACATAATTGATTACGTCCGTCATTTTTTAAGAATTTTTTAAAACTCATAAATAGTGTTTCTATTTTTGAAAATCGTCGGGATCAATGCTCGGGAGCCAAAGACAATTTCTGTACTTTTTCTTACAATATTCACTCTCACCACAAACAGTAGAAGCTTCCTGTTGAACGAGGTTAACCTGAGCCGCCAGGTGTGTAAGCAACGGTCCAGATTGACCTATGTTGGATTGCTCCAAATCCTCCCGGTGCTCACACTGTCACACACATCTCTCCCGTGCTACCATTCCTAAACCAAGCAAAGCTAGGGTTTCCGCACCGAACTGGATTCCGGCGGCGGGATGGGCAGCGACGCGGCGGACCTCCGCCTGGAACCGGGCTTCTTCGAGACCACTCCTCCCGTGTGCTGCTGCGGGACACGGGCTTCCGGGAATGGCCTCGTTGCCGATCCCCGACGAGCTCGTAGCGGAGATCTTCCTCCGGCTTCCCACTCCAGCCGACCTCGTCCGCGCCTCCGCTGTCTGCATCTCCTTCCGCGCCGTGGCCGCCGGCCGCTCCTTCCTCCGGCGCTTCCGCAAGCTCCACGCCCGCCCCCTGCTCGGCTTCCTCGACCGACGCAAAGTCTTCTACCCCGCCATTGCACCGCACCCGTCCGCACCGGCAGCCAGCGCTGTTGCCTTCGCTGCCGACTTCTCCTTCTCCTTCCTCCCCGCTGCCGACAGCGACTGGTTCCTCCATGACATCCGTGACGGCCGCGTCCTGCTCTCCGGCCTCGTCCAGAACAGTACCGCTTTCCTCAGTGGAATGGTGGTGTGTGACCCCTTGCACCAGCAATACCTCCTGCTTCCCCCAATCACCAGAACAGTAGTCGATTCTGTGGATGACCCACTGTGGACAAATACGCTGGGACGCTTTGATATGTTCCTTGTCCCCGCCGGCGATGAGGCAGCGGCTGCAGATCAGGAGACATCATTCAGAGTGATCTGGATGGTGAGATGCGAAACTAGTCTAGTCGCCTTTCTCTTCTCTTCCAACACTGGACAATGGCGAGTAATTTCATCCCGGCTTAGTGATTTGACTGCTGGTTTCCCATCCTTGCCGACGAAGTTTGGATACTACTTGCGCCAATATGTGTATGGCTGCTTCTACTGGTACTGGCGACGGCTGAGTGCGGAGGACATAGATTACTAATGCTCGATGACAAAACAATGGAGTTCTCCTTTGCCGAACTCCCACCGGAAGCATATGGTTGTCGTGATTTGGCCATGGTGGAGGCAGGGGAAGGCAGGCCTGGGTTGTTTGTGCTGGCAGATAGTGGATCTGACCTCAGTTATTTCATTAGGATAAACAATAGTGGGAACTCAAGCCAGTGGCAGAAGGTGAAGACAATCTCACTCGGTTCTGAGACCCGTTTGATATGTAATATGGAGAGGCACTTGCTCCTGCATCGGGAGGAAAGCTCACTGATCGAGGCTGGCTGTTTCACGCTGCACATTGAAACGTTCCAGCTGGAGAGGGTGTGCGCTTTAGATTCTACCTTTCGTAAGCTACACACCTATATGAACTTCCCGCCATCCTTGTTGTCGTCACCAACAATATCAGGTGGTAAGCTACCGAGTTATCTACTTTTTATGACACATTACAAAGTTCATCAGTGGCATTGGTAGCTCTACTTTACACGATTTGATATTAGTTAGTTGTTCCCTTTTTTTCGCAAAGCTAATCAAGCTTAGGAATATAATTGTGATATATTTTGCTGTCCGTTGACACTTAAGTTAATTAGACAAGTAGAAGAAAGGATTTTGAACACCATGAGAAGCACCCCTCCAACCTCATGGGTCATAAGAACACTACATCACAATAACTATTTTGAAGTAATGTTTTTGATACTCGACATTGAAAGCTAATGGAGAGGAAAGTTCAATCCAATTTATTTATGTTCATCTTGGAAACGTTGGGCCTTATACTGCCTGCTGTCATTTTGATAGATATAAAGAGTGTATAAAAATCTATTTATGTCCTATTTACACCTATAGGTCTATCTCATGATGCTGGTTAAGTAAATCTGTGTAAGAGGATATGGTTGGAAATGGTTTCAAGTAGATATGGTTGGAAGTAAGAGGCTTAACTATTGCTACAACCAATGCATGTCATGTGCATCATTATATGATGCACTGCTCCAAAACATACAAATTTCTCAATGGACATGGTATTCATATAGCAAAAACAGCTTGCTAGCTTGTGGTCAGAAACTGTTTGATTTGAAATCACCTTCTCAATATAAAGTAGAAACATGGCACCCTTGTTTTCTTTGACAGTTTGAACTTCCTCTATCTCTGCCGCTCAAGTCACTTGCCCAATGCAAGCAATCGTTTTTTATGAATGGCGGAAGATGCACATTGTTTGTTGATTGTCATTTATTATTACTGATCCCCTGTTTTTTCTCCTTTGGCGACTTGAGTTAGAAATTTGCTATACTGGCAAGTTAGCTAATTTGTGAAGTACTCAACAGTCAACACGAAGCAACCATTTCTCTGTGACTTCTATGTTTTGTTGTCTGGCTATGGTTTACAACTTGTATTGCAAACTACAAAAGCTAAACTTGAGTGTTGATTCTCCATGTACTTTATGTGCTTTTGTTTCAATCCCTTGTTTTATCTCAGCCTTTCCTTCCTCCTGTGCTATGTTATGAGTGGTGTCTGATACTAAGACCTAGCTTGTGTTCCTCTTTGCCCACGAGTTCTTGTATATCTACAATCTGAATACACTTAACTATGAGGTATTGCGCAGGTGTTGAAAACAAGGCTGAGAAGGAGGTGCTGGAACAAGGCTGTGCAGCAAGCTCAAGTGCAGAGTCACCACGGTCAGGGTAGTGCTGATGCATATGCTGGAGATCATGCAGCGGAATGGGGATGCTGATGAGGTTGTTATGCAACTTGATAATTGACCACGTGGTCTGTCGGAGGGTGTTTTCGGCTCTACTTAGTTGCAATATGTCAGTGGTTGGTGAAATAACCTGAGTTTTATTTTGTACCTAGAGTTTATAACGCAGTTTAGCTTCTGCACATTCAGTAGTAGGTTAATGAAGATTTTATGTAACTAGTCAATGTGACTCTGATCTTGTTGTATGGCTGCCAATCTCTGTGCCTGCTACTACAAGCGTGTGGGACTGAACATCCCAGGTATGCTGAACTTAAGGAGAACCAGGTGTGACTGAGCTTTTAGAAATCAACTGCACAGTGCTGATCCACTCTCTGTTTCACATTATCAGATTACATGTCCTGCTTATTCCTGGGAGGCATAAAAAGCAAAGTACATGTTTGTGTCAATCTGTTACTTTTTTATTATTTGAGCTGAATTTGAGGAGAGCAGAGCATGTGAGTGAGATGGCCACGGTGGGGGTGTCCGTGCCACCTGCCAGTAGGATGGCTTGTCGGGCGGCGTTTTGAAGATGTTAACCGGCCGACCTGGTCGGACGACGAGTTGAACATAATGACCTGCTGATCTCTCCTGAATCTGAGTTAGTGTGTGTGAGAGAAGAAACAAACTTTACTTCTTTTTTTCTCATTCTGAATGCTGAATGCTGATTGAGGATGTGGCGCAACTCAGAGACACGAGATGCTACCACAGGTTGGTTTGTCGATGGGTGAATTTGACTGTGTTTAGCTGTAACCTGGAGTTTATCTTGTGTTCTAGGTATATGCATTAAGAATGTTAATTTATACGCTGTAGCGAGTCAAAATGACTGTCATGGACACCGCAGTAGCTGCTATTGCTACAAGCATATCAAGTACTATTTTCTCCGTTTTTACTTGCTGCTGGTACAGAACTAAGCTCTGTATCAACATGCTTCCTGTGGCATAACATAATCTGATCTCTGGCCAGCTTGATCTGCACCTATCATGGTTTTGTCAGGCATAAATCCCTCAACATGGCCCGATGGCCACCTTTGGTGAACTTGTCCAATGGCCCGAGAAGCTCATGTATCAGTTGCATCAGTTCCCTACACACAAATTAGAGAGCAGATCAGCAAATGGAGGATGGTGGAGCAAATGTAGGTGGCAACCCGGAGCTGTCGCCAGCGACGGGTACCCTGTACCCGGGTGGTAAATCCGCCCCTGCTTGCAGCCATATAAATAACGGATCCGAGTAGTACAGTCGGTAAACATGGGCACCAATTGGCTTATTTTGTTTGCGCTTCATTCATGAGTTGCAACAAATAAAATTGATCCTTGAAAAAAAATCTCGGGAATTTTTACATATTTGTCTCTTTGTCTCTTTGCGGGGATTGGGATGGAGGGCCTGATGATAAGAACCACTGACAATGCAAGATCTACTGGAATGCATTGACAAAGCCTGATAGTTGGATCCTCGGGAAATTTTGAATGAAAATGTGTAATACTTATACTCTGCCTCTAGCATAGAAAATAAGTCAATAACTGATTTTTTGGTATTTATAGCTGAGTAATATGTACTTTTATAACAAGATAAAGGGACATAGTAGATGATCGGTATTGTATTGATGTCCAAATCAGTCGAGCGGTTGAACCACGTGACTCTAAATGCCAGTAGATATCAACTCCTGGTTCGCCTATTAATTTCTAGCTTTCTCAACTTCAACGAAAACATAATGTTGTGAGTTAAGAAATGAAAATAAACAAAGACTTGATTGAGAGGGCGACTGTGACAAACATTATGTTGCACCGGATGATACATCCACGGTGATCAGTAGGAATAGGATGCATTGAGAATTGACGCTTAGCAACTCTTTGCTGACTCATTCAGAACATCGAGAATAGGATGAACCGAGATTTCTTTTTCTCGAGCGCACAAAAATTCGGTCGCTCAGCACCTTCGTGTGAGCCTATATTACACGATCGGCGTGAACGTGTATTACTCGATCGGTTGTCCTTTTTATTTTCTTCTAGCGCAAACTCGAACGGCTCCTCCCGCGTGAGCGTGTCTCTCGCTCGATCATATGTTCCCTTTTTTTCTCTGTGTCCCCTTCTGTTGTTATTTTCTTTTTCTTTTTCTTTTTCTAGCGCAAAAAATTAGAGCAGAAGTGGATTAGAAGCCACCAAATCAGAGTTCGCAGGTTGGACTCTTTCACATTGGGCTAACCAACTTTTTAGGCTACATTGGTGATTAACTTAGTATTATATTATATTTAACTATTTTAGACTATGTTAGTGATTAAGTTTTTATGAATGTGCTGGCGTGCATCCATGCGCCAGCAGTAGCACCAAGTTGTACGCCAATAGTAAAGTTCTGTAGTAGTGATAATTTCCTAATATATGGACACAACTATGTTTTGAACTCAGCTTATTCTTATCTCTTATGTGGCTATGTTAATATGTTATGTATCTTAGAATTATTGGTGTATATATGAATATTTGCTGACCACTATATGTCCTTAGCCACGCTATAGCCGGTCTTTCGTAACTTCTGAAATCGCCTCGGCTAAACACAATAGCCCGCTATTTTAAACTTTGCTTTATCATAGTTAGCGAACATGTTGTCCTTATAAAGGGCAAGAGAGAAAAAGTTACTCCAGGTTTAAAACAAAATATAGAAGAGAATATAAAGAACTTTAATATTGAAGAAGAATGTTATCAAAATATATTCATGGCTTCCTGGAAAAAAATATTGATGGTGCATCTACTCATCATCTTCGTATTTCTGCAATAGTACTAACATACGAAATATTGACTTTTGACTAAGTTTATAAGCCAATAATTTAGAGCAGAGGTAGTATTTTAGTTAATTATTAAATTTGGATCGTCACCTAAGGAAACCAGCATAAATGGTAAATTTCTCTACCATATGCAGTTCTAGTTGTGAGAGCGACAGTATGCTACAAAATTAGCTTAGAGCATAATCTTCTCTAGAATATTGCTAATTTATGGTGTAACCAATGGAAGCAATGGTTGCCAATATATACGTGTTTTGGACACTGTACTTTTAATGATTTCAGTGAGCTTGATGTATACGTGTTTTTCCATGCAAAAAGTACAAGCACGAGAACTGGCTCTCAGTCTAGAGCGAGAGAAACAACCAAGGAATGAAACGGTACACATTCATATTGTGGTAAATTTAAAACCCCACCTACTTTACAATGGCAACGTCTCGATCATGCATAGTTATGTTGGACATCCAGCCCCTATAAATATGGTGTGCGTTTCCTTCCCATCATATGATTAGTAAGAATAGTAGATACTCCCTCCGATCCATTTTTTCTGTCGCTACAAAGTAACGTAAGAAGTATAGCTGGTTAGCCTAACTCGTGACACTTTTTCTGCACCAGAGGTAGTAGAAACAAAGGGAAGTCGAGATAATTGACATATTTAGTTCAATGGATCAATTTCATACGGAATGTTCACATAGGCATGGAAGGTGTCAGAAACAGGGGCGGAGACAGGGGGGTGCTAGCAGGGGTCAGACCCCCCCAAGGTTCGGCCCCCTCCTAATGATTTTGTATACGTATTAACAGAGTGTGTAATGTGTACGTGCTAATTCACGTAGATAATTTCTGTATTAGATGTCTTGTCGTATGCACTTGTACACAATGAAGCCCAGCCCAGTTTAGGCCATCGTCTTGACTCTTGAAGCTCCTGATCGGTATAGCAGATCGATCTATTTGCGGAGCAGATCGGTACCCACGTCTTCTTTCTCCATAACTTTCGTTCTATTTGCGGAGGCGGATCAGTACCCTAATCGCAGATCGATCTGTCGCGGCGCCTGCCGCACCTCCCAAACCATGCTAAGAGCCATGCGCTAGGAAACCCTCTCTGGACGCCGTCGTGCTAAACTGTTGATCCATGCCGACTGTTACGGCGGCTCACCATCTCAGAGGACGCCGATCTCTGAACTATACGGACCAGAAGACTCAAATCTAGAGGTACGCTGCTATAACATTTTTTTTGACAAGCCTCTACACATATAATTGGTCAACTGTCTTTGAACATGTGTATACACAACTTTCAAGCATTGTAAAGTGCTAGCCGATCAGCAATAGTTCTCCGCTCAAGCCAAAAAATTCCATAATTTTCATCTACAGTCTGAATATACATTTGATGCTAACTTTACATTCATGACCCATAGTTATGCTGGTTAAGGCTGTAAATTAATGATTTTTTCAATTTTGACAAACCACAATTACCATGTGGGAAGAAAATCTACAGCCGTTTCCCCGAACATTGAACAATTTTTCCGACTCCACCTACTCTCGCCCCCCCCCCCCCCCCCCCCCCCCCCATATCTAAATCTTGGCTCCGCCCCTGGTCAGAAACTCATACGTTGTTTCTTTGTGGTTGGTCACTACGAGGTATCACCCTGCTAGATGGCCCAGATCGGCCTACTCCCACACGAACAAAGCGCCAGAGAGAGCAGTCGCGGCTTTGTGCCTGCCGCGCTCTGCGCTCACCACCAGCCACTTGTGTAGTCTATGGCTTCGCGGTTGCCGCGACCTGCGCGCGCCATCGTAGGTCTTTGCAAACTGATACGACCTTACTAGGGTTTGTTTTGAGGTTTCTTACAACGATCGATACAAGTCCTTCCCGATCAGGATTTACAAGAAAGGAAAGTTGGAACTCGATCTAATTTGTTCACTTCAATCTTCTCGGATCGGAGCCGCTTCTTAGGGCATCTCCAGCCGTTGGCGCCCCCAGGATGAAAAAAGACGCGTCTTGGGGGGGGAAAATGCTTGCACCGGCTGAAAACAGGGTCCTGAGGAGGGCAATTTTCCAGCCGTAGCCCACCCCAAGGTGAAGTCAAGAAAAGGAAAAAAATCGGATGAAGAAATCCCCAATTCCATTGCTCATCTTCTTCCCTGTCTTCCTCAGTCGACTCTGACATTCAGCGTGGGGAAATGTGCACAGCTTCTTCCGATGGCCGCTCGCCAGGAAGCCGTCGTTGGCCGTGTGGCTCCCGTGAGGGCGGCGGCGTCCTCGTCGCCGCTACGAAGTCCCGGAATATCTTGACTTGGAGTGCGAGCAGTTGTCTCGGGCGCTATTCTCCATAACGCCGTCGTACGCTCGTGAGAGCGGGATGCTCATCTCTTTCCCGGCCACCTCGACGTCCGGGCAGCCGTTGTCGGACACGCGGAAGCAGGTCGGCCGGATACCCGACGGTCATGCACACAGGGCGGAGATGGGCAGAGGAGGGGCGGCGCGAGGGGTGGCGTGCCGGAGCAGAGAGGCGTGGCGGAGGGCGGAGGGAGGGGTGGCGTGCCGGAGCGGAGGGAGGGTAGAGGAGGGGCGGCGAAGGTGCCGGAGCAGAGGGTAGGGGCCTGTTCGTGCGAGAGGAGAGAGACGGGGAGAGGATTGGAGAGAGAGTGTTTGCCCACATGGTGGGCCTAGCAGCAAGAGAGAGGAGGTGGGACACTGACAGTGGGCCTTTTGCAAGCAAACAGAGCCCCAGCGCACAGGGTTTGGTCTGGGGCTCCAGCGCTAATTTCGTCCAAAACGGCGCTATTTGTGTTCCTGGGGAGCATGACTGGGAGGATTTCGGCGCTATTTGGGCCTCTGGCGCTAAAAAAGTGTCATGGGTGCTCCTGTGGGCACGACTGGAGATTCCCTTATGTAACTGTCTTCCTGAGCCTGGCAGCGTACGCGGCTTTGCGGGCCTTGTTCCCTTCTGTGCTTTGTAGCTAGACTGCGGCCCAGGTAGTAGTTGGCGAGGTCGTGAAACAAACCTCCACGTGTCTCTGCCTTATCCCCTTATCAGAGCAACTCAGGACGGTAGATTGCAGCAGTGAACTCCAAAGTTGATGTCGCGTTTCATTCCACTGTTGGAGACGCCGCCTATGATGACCTCCACTACTAAGAGCGTCTCTAGCAGACCACTTATATTGCGAACCTCCACTACTACGTACATACGAGAATCTTGTTGTCCCTCCAAAATTAGGCTCACCGGAGCCTCAGTGTGCGTCAGTGTCGAAGTCGACAAAGATGAGCTTCTGCACCACTCCTCCCGCTTCTGCCAAACCACTTATCTCCATCCATAGTACAAAAACAACTTCTGGAGCATTTTTTTGGTTGCTACCCTCCAACTAACTAGCATCCGCTTCTCTCAATCCAGTACTCTTGGTTATCGCAGCACGTGGCAGCACATCTCAAAACATTTTGGACGGGAGGCTTGGTCGGACCATAAAGGACACAACAGTTCAAGCCTCCTCGACCTCCTGTCTCTCCCCGACCCGATCTTCCCCTACCCTAGCCGCCGCCGCGTCCGCGCCGCCCCTCCCTTCATCTCCTCTCCCTCCCTTCCTCGCCCCCCTCCCTCCTCGTCGCTCCCGTGGATGGCGCGGGAGGGAAACCCTAGCACCCGTCCAGGCTCTCCCTCTCGTCCTTCTCCCTCCTCGCCGCCGCCGGACGGCGTCGCCGGCCAAAGGCCGGGCGCGGGTGGCGGTGATATGTCTCAAACGTATCTATAATTTCTGATGTTCCATGTTGATATTATACCAATTGTTACATGTTTTACATACACTTCATATCATTTTTATGCATTTTCTGGGACTAACCTATTAACAAGATGCCACAGTCCCAGTTCCTGTTTTCTGCTGTTTTTGTATTCCAGAAAAGCTGTTCTGGAAATATTCTCGGAATTGGACGAAACTTGGACAGAACCTTCTATTTTCCCGACACGTACACGGAGTCCAAAGGAGAGACGGAGGCGACCGAGGAGGCAGCCACGCCAGGGGCCAGCGCGGCCCCACCTCCTGTCGCGCCGGGGGGTGGCGTGACCCCCTCGGGTGCCTCCAGACGCCGCCCTTTCGCCTATATAATGCCTTCGTCCAGAAAACCCTAAATACCCGACCTCCATCCGCGAAAAGTTCCGTAGCCGCCGTCGTCGTCAACCCTAGTTCGGGAGGGTTCTGAAGCTCTTCCCGGCACCCTGTCGGAGAGGGGAATCATCACCGGAGGGCTCTACATCACCATGCCTGCTCCGGAGTGATGCGTGAGTAGTTCATCCTTGGACTACGGGTCCATAGCAGTAGCTAGATGGTTGTCTCTCCTCCTTGTGCTATCATGTTTAGATCTTGTGAGCTGCCTATCATGATCAAGATCATCTTATTGTAATGCTACATGTTGTGTTTGCTGGGATCCGATGAATATTGATACTATGATCAAGTTGATTATCAATCTATCTTATATGTTATTTATGATCTTGCATGCTTTCCGTTACTAGTAGATGCTTTGGCCAAGTAGATGCTTGTAACTCCAAGAGGGAGTATTTATGCTAGATAGTGGGTTCATGCCTCCGGTAATCTGGGCGAGTGACAACAACGTCTAAGGTTGTGGATGTGCTGTTGCCACTAGGGTAAAACAGCAATGCTTTGTCTAAGGATAATGTATTGTTTACATTATGCACATTACTTAATGCAATAATCTGTTGCTTGCAACTTAATACCAACGGGGAACACGGATGTCAACCTGAAGGTGGATTATTAGTCATAGATGCTGTTGGATAACGGTCTATGTATCTTGTTGTAATGCCCAATTGAATATCATAGTAGTCATCTTGTCATATATATGCATTGTCATGCGCTCTATTTTCAATTGCCCAGCTGTAATTTGTTTACCCAGCATGTTAGTTATCTTTTATGGAGAGACACCACTAGTGAACTGTGGACCCCGGTCCATTCTTTACACTGATAATACAACCAACTGCAATCATTGTTCCTTTTCATTCTCTGCAATTAAACACTATTTTCCACACCATACGTTTAATCCTTTGTTTACAGCAAGCCGGTGAGATTGACAACCTCACTGTTTCGTTGGGGCAAAGTAGTTTGATTGTGTTGTGTGCAGGTTCCACGTTGGTGACAGAGTAAACGGCGCCACCAACAACCTTCAGATGCCTTTTACTCCTACTGGATCTGAAACCTTGGTATCTTACTGAGGGAAAACTTGCTGCTGCACTGCTTCATACCTTCCTCTTGGGGTCTCCCAACGAACGTGTGCTTTCACGTCATCAAGCAACTTTTTCTGGCGCCGTTGCCGGGGAGTAGAAGATTTCTGCAAGGGGAGTCTCACGCTTCCAATCTCATTACTTTGTTATTGTCTTGCTGAGTTATTATGTCTAGCTCTTTACTTGCTATCAATGGTTACTTTCCTTGAAACTAGTCCTATGGCTGAAAACAACATGAGAGAGCTTTATGAAATTTATCTTGAGTTGGGACATGAGGTGTTTGAAGAGAAAATTAAAAAGCCTATGGAACTTTATTTGCATAACAATCATGATAGTAGCAATGTTATTAGCATACATTCTTTGAACACCATTATTGCTAATGCCATGGAAAGCTCTAAGCTTGGGGAAGCTGGTTTTGATGAAAATATTATTTTTAGTCCCCTAGCTTTGGAGGAGGAAATTCGCTTTGATGATACTTTGCCTGCAATTTATGATTACAATGATGGCTGTGATAGTTTTGCTCCCACTATTACTAATGATAATGGCTATATTTATGTGGAGAGTAATGATACTTTTATGCGTGTGAATCATGATAAGAATGCTTTATGTGAAAGCTATATTGTTAGTCTATTCATGATGCTACTGAAAATTATTTTGAGAGAGGAAAATATGGTTATAGAAATCTTCATGTTATTAAATTTCCTCTCTTTATGATGAAAGTTTTGAGCTTTATTTTGTGTTTCTTTTATATGCTGTTTGTTTTAAGACCTAATGGTCAGTATGAGAGAGGGAGACACGGTTTCATATATCTCAATAATATTAAGTCTCCTCTCTTTATGTTGAAATTTTGAAGTTGCACTTGTTTTGCCTTCCTACGCTAGTCACTTTGTGCTTCATTGACTTGTTTTCTTACAAGGCTCCTATGCATAGGAAGAGTGTTAGATTTAAACATGTTTTATATATGCTTCTTGATGCTCTCTTTTATGTTTCAACTCTCATCTTTATGTGAGCATCATAAAAATCACTATGCCTAGCTAAAAGGCGTTAAAGAAAAGCGCTTATGGGAGACAACCCATTATTTTATTTCTGCAATTTTTCTTTTTGAGTCAAGGAGTGTTTACTTCTGTAACAACCTTTGTATCTTTACTTTTTCGAATTGTTGTGCCAAGTAGAGCCTCTAATAGAAAGATGATGCTAGATTTGGATTTCTGCGCAGGAACAGATTTTTGCTGTTCACCGTTTCGTTCTTATAAAATTGCCAGAAAATTGAAAATCTGCAAATTTTTGTGCGTGATCCTCAGATATGTACGCATCTTTCGTTAGTTTTGAGTTTTTCGATCTGAGCAACGTAAGTGCCTCGAAAAAATTCGTCTTTACGGACTGTTCTGTTTAGACAGATTCTGTCTTTTATTTTGCATTCTCTCTTTTACTAGTGTTGAGTGGAATTCTTTTTTGGGTGGAAGAGCTTCACATAACATCAGTGGCAGTAGCTAATGTTTAAAAGTAATGGTCATGTTTGTGTCCTTATAGAACATGTGAGTTTTTGATTGTGCACTAACCCTCTAATGAGAATTACTCTGAGTTTGGTGTGGCGGAAGTTTTCAAGGGTCAAGAGAGAGGATGATATAATGTGATCAAGAAGAGTGAAGAGCTTAAGCTTGGGGATGCTCCCATGGATCACCCCAGCATATTTCAAGAAGACTCAAGCGTCTAAGCTTGGGGATGCCCAAGGCATCCCCTTCTTCATCAACAACTTATCAGGTCATCTCTAGTGAAACTATATTTTAATTCTTTCACATCATATGTGCTTTACTTGGAGCGTCTGTGTGCTTTTATTTTCGCATTGTTATTTTATTTTCTGAGATCAACTTGTTGGATCCTAGCAATCTTGTTTGGGAGAGAGACACGCTCCGCTTTTTCATTGAATACTCCTATTCTTCACTTATACTTGTTGAGTATTCTTGTCTAGCTACTGCTATGCTTTTAGCTCCTGTTTTTCATGCATCTCTTGTTCAGAGCTGTTAGTTCTTTTAGAGAAAGTACTCTCTTGCTTCACTTATAATTGTTTGGAGAGTTTGTGTTGAAATAAATTGATTGGTGTTTGGTTGGAACAGAAAATGTGCATGTGGTAGATGGTATAATGGAAAAGACTTACATATTCTTGTAGATCACTGTCTTGGATAATTTGATACTTGTCAATTGTTTTGAGTTATCAAGTAGTTCATGTTTAAGCTTTTGTATCATGTGGTTAAAACCTATTAGTGAAGAACTACCGTAAAGCTTGTTGAAATTTGGTTTGTATGATTGGTATCTCTAAGGTCTAGATATTTTCTAGTAAAAGGGTTTGGTTAACAAGGAAGACAGTGTAGAGTCTTTTCATATGAGTCTTGTTGTACGGTTGATATCCTGTGTTTGCTTCAAATAACCTTGCTAGCCTAAACTCTGTACTGAGAGGGAATGCTTCTCGTGCATCCAAAACCTTGAGCCAAAATCCATGCCATTTGTGTCCACCATAACTACCTATATGTGGTATTTCCTTGCCACTCCAAGTAAATTTTTCATGTGCTACCTTTAAACTATTCAAAACTTTATTACTCCTTTTTGTGTCAATGTTTACCAAGCTCATGAGGACGGGGTGGATGTCTTTATGTCACTGTCAAACAGACTTTACCACCGGACTAGCGGCATATACATCCGCTTATCCATTAATTTTGCAAAAAGAGCTGGCAAATGGGGTGCCCAGTCCCAATTAATTACAACTTTAACCGCTTAATTCTCTTCACATTTTTGCCCTGATTTATCAGTCAAGCAATGACAAACAGTGAAATATCTGCATGTGTAAACAAAAGAGAAAGAGGGATGATCTGCCTTGCTGGTAGAAATAACGTCCTTCATGGGAGCCGCTCTTAAAAGTCTGGTTGGCAGGGGTCATATTGTACTTTCCATTTTCTGATTCGTTGACAATTAACAAACACTCTCAAAACTTATATTTTTACTCTCTATATGATTTCAAAAACTTAAAAAGCTCTAGCACATGATTTAATCCCTGCTTCCCTCTGCGAAGGGCCTTTCTTTTACTTTTATGTTGAGTCAGTTTTCCTACTTCTTTCTATCTCAGAAGCAAACACTAGTGTCAACTTTGGTGCAACAATTTTTATATGCTAGTATATTGTACTTATTATATTGCTTTGTGTTGACAAATATCCATGAGATATATGTTGAAAGTTGAAAGCAATTGCTGAAACTTAAATCTTCCTTTGTGTTGGTTAAATACCTTTTACTTAGAATCTATTGCTTTATGAGTTAACTCTTATGCAAAACTTTTGATGCTTGTCTCGAAAGTACTATTCATGAAAAGTTTTTGCTTATATGATTCAGTTGTTTGCTCATTATCTATTTGTTAGCAAACTATAGACCATTGACCTGGATCACTTCATTCATAACATGTGCTTTACAATACTATTTGATCAAGATTATGATGGTAGCATGTCACCTCAGAAATTATTTTGTTTTTATCGTTTTACCTACTCGAGGACGAGTAGAACTAAGCTTGGGGATGCTTGATACGTCTCAAACGTATCTATAATTTCTGATGTTCCATGTTGATATTATACCAATTGTTACATGTTTTATATACACTTCATAGCATTTTTATGCATTTTCTGGGACTAACCTATTAACAAGATGCCACAGTGCCAGTTCCTGTTTTCTGCTGTTTTTGTATTCCAGAAAAGCTGTTCTGGAAATATTCTCGGAATTGGACGAAACTTGGACAGAACCTCTATTTTCCGACACGTACACGGAGTCCAAAGGAGAGACGGAGGCGACCGAGGAGGCAGCCACGCCAGGGGCCGGCGCGGCCCCACCTCCTGCCGCGCCGGGGGGTGGCGTGACCCCCTCGGGTGCCTCCAGACGCCGCCCTTTCGCCTATATAATGCCTTCGTCCAGAAAACCCTAAATACCCGAGCCTCCATCCACGAAAAGTTCCGTAGCCGCCGCCGTCGTCAACCCTAGTCGGGAGGGTTCTGAAGCTCTTCCCGGCACCCTGCCGGAGAGGGGAATCATCACCGGAGGGCTCTACATCACCATGCCTGCCTCCGGAGTGATGCGTGAGTAGTTCATCCTTGGACTACGGGTCCATAGCAGTAGCTAGATGGTTGTCTCTCCTCCTTGTGCTATCATGTTTAGATCTTGTGAGCTGCCTATCATGATCAAGATCATCTTATTGTAATGCTACATGTTGTGTTTGCTGGGATCCGATGAATATTGATACTATGATCAAGTTGATTATCAATCTATCTTATATGTTATTTATGATCTTGCATGCTTTCCGTTACTAGTAGATGCTTTGGCCAAGTAGATGCTTGTAACTCCAAGAGGGAGTATTTATGCTAGATAGTGGGTTCATGCCTCCGGTAATCTGGGCGAGTGACAGCAACGTCTAAGGTTGTGGATGTGCTGTTGCCACTAGGGGTAAAACAACAATGCTTTGTCTAAGGATAATTGTATTGTTTACATTATGCACATTACTTAATGCAATAATCTGTTGCTTGCAACTTAATACCAACGGGGAACACGGATGTCAACCTGAAGGTGGATTATTAGTCATAGATGCTGTTGGATAACGGTCTATGTATCTTGTTGTAATGCCCAATTGAATATCATAGTAGTCATCTTGTCATATATATGCATTGTCATGCGCTCTCTATTTCAATTGCCCAGCTGTAATTTGTTTACCCAGCATGTTAGTTATCTTTTATGGAGAGACACCACTAGTGAACTGTGGACCCCGGTCCATTCTTTACACTGATAATACAACCAACTGCAATCATTGTTCCTTTTCATTCTCTGCAATTAAACACTATTTTCCACACCATACGTTTAATCCTTTGTTTACAGCAAGCCGGTGAGATTGACAACCTCACTGTTTCGTTGGGGCAAAATAGTTTGATTGTGTTGTGTGCAGGTTCCACGTTGGTGACGAGTAAACGGCGCCACCAACAACCTTCAGAGGTGCCTTTTACTCCTACTGGATCTGACAACCTTGGTATCTTACTGAGGGAAAACTTGCTGCTGCACTGCTTCATACCTTCCTCTTGGGGTCTCCCAACGAACGTGGGCTTTCACGTCATCAGGCGGCGAGGCCCCTTCCTCTCCCTCGTGCGGGATCTTGGCACGGGCCAAGGTGTCGGCCTGGGCGCCGTGCTGCTCGAAGAGCGCGGCTGCTCCGGCGGTGGCGTGGTGACTTCGCGGTGTGGGGCGCGCTGGTGTCGGCGACGGCTGTCCAGGACGGAGCGTCCCTGGCGGCGGCGGGTGGCACAAGTGACGCGGCGGCGGCGGCGGCCAGTCCTCGGACTAGGCCGGAGACCTGGACTGCTAGGTGAAGGCGCGGAGAAGGCACGACCAGTCGGTGGTGGTGGAGAGCTCGAGGACGGCATGGCGCTCCGACGCAGTGGGTGGTGCTGGCCGGGACGGCGGGGCCTCGGCCCGGATCTAGGCCCATTTGGGCCCGATCAGGGTGCTGCTGCCCACTGACCTAGGTTTCAGGGGTTCCTTGGGAACCCATCCCCCGGCCATGTTGGCTGGGGTGCTAGATCTAGGCTACGTGCCTAGATCCGGGGACCGCCCGGTAGGCCTTTTACGGGCTCTGTGGCTATGATGTGTGGGAGGGCCTACCCGTTACGCCGTGTTTCGAGTGCTGATTCGGTGATCTCGACCTCTCCCGTCCGCTGTGGTTGTCGTGCTATTCTATGCCTGCCACTCAACAGGTGCGAGGTCTTGGATGCCGGGGCGGCGGCTCCGGAAGGTGGACTGCACGTGCGTTTTGCGGCGAGCGACGTGGCGGTGGTGATGGTCCCTTCCTTGGACTAGGTGGCTGGCAGGGAGCGGACGGCGGGGGATCCTGGTACTGACGGCTTCGGCTTCTGCAGTTCCCAGATCGCGTTTTGGGAGCCGGACTCGGTGACGTGGGCGGTCCAAAATACCGGGTGGTGCGTAGGTGGTTCCGGGCGAAAGCCCAGCGCTAGACGGCGCCAACGGCGGCGATGCCTGCGGGTGTCGTAACCCTCTTGGGGCGCCGTTGTGGCTACCTTCGCCGCTTTAGGGCTCCGGGTGAAAACCTTGGCCTATGGTCTCGACATTGGCGACGTGAGGTGTCGTTTCCTTCTTGGAGGCTTTGTCATGGGGTTCCGGTTTTTGGTTTCGTTCTATGTCCCCGGTGGCAAGTTTGGCTCTCCGGTTCTTTTTTGTTTTATTTTTGATCTGCTTTGTAAGAGGATCGCCTCATCACGTTGTATCGGTTTGGCCGTTGTGGCTTTATTTATAAAGCGGGGCTACGGCCTGTTTCGAGAGACACAACGGTTCGATAGTTCGGTGCGCTGCAACGCTTGCTTGAGTAGTGGGTTCTACGCTTCTCTGCGCTGTGTCGCTTTTGTGTGTTGCTTCTAGGATGAGTGCACTATTAAATGTACATCTCATGAAGCTTGCAAGAATCCTAACCAGCGTTGATGTTTTTTTCTTTTATAAATCGTAGGATTTTTTTGTTTTCATCATCAATTAAAAATGTGTGGTATCATGATGCTAAACTAGTATTTCGGAGATGCTCATAGGAGTAGGGTGTGCGTGCATGCGTTCATATGTGTGAGTGTTTGCTCATAGGGGTAGGGTGTGCGTGCGTGCGTTCATAGCGTCTGCGTCTGTACTGTGTTTCTCAAAAAAAAAAAAATGATGCCAAACCAGTCAACGTTCCACAGTCATCGAAGTACAACCGGAGCTCTGGTTGCTACCGAGAGAATATCCTGTGGAAACCCAGTTTCGGTGGAAACCGATGAAAACCACGGAAAAATCATGTTTAAAAGTTCAAAAAAATTCTAACAAAAAATGCATTACATTGGGAAGGTAGCGTTCTACGGACATGCAAAATGGCAACTTGAAACTCAAATTTGTTTAGGAGCTATGAAAATGACAAAATCAGCAATGAATAGTGCTTGTATCTCCTAAAAAACTTAGAGTTTCAACTTGCCATTTTGCATGCCTATAAAACTTTACATCCCCAACGCAATACATTTTTGCTAAGAATTTTTGAAGTTTTTAAATATGATATTTTTGTGGTTTTCACCGGTTTCCATTGAAACTGGGTTTCCACCGGATACTTTCTCGGTTGCTACCCTCCAACTATAACGTGTGCCTGGTTGCTCTTGGGATGGCATCACGAGACAGTAGTGCAGATCAGAAGTGTTTCGATGGGAGGCTGGTTTTGAGTTTGGGAATCCATGTCATAACGGTTCGGATAGTTGGCCCCGCAGCGATGTTTTGCTTGTGTGCTTGGTTGTACGGTTCATCGTACTATGTGTTACCCGTTGAATAGTTGGCCGCACTGTGTGGCATGGATGCGTTATATCACATTTGAAAAATTTGACCTCTGTTCTTGCCTTCTTGGAACCTTCGTGGTCAGAACAATGCCGACAAGTGCATTGACGTTATACGCGGCTTTTGTGCCCAGCCACTCGATCTGATGTGCCTCTATGAACGCTAAGCTGATCTGTGTGAACCAGGCCAAATCCTCTTTTTTCCTCCCCGACGCGTTTTTCTTCCGTGAACTTTTCCTTTTGCAGGTCATCTATCGAGATACACATAATTTAATTTATGACCGTCTCTACAACGCATGGAGTTTTGAATCCTATTGATGGATACGTCTACAAGGTTGGAGGATGCGATGAGAGATATCTTTACCCACATGAATGAATGACAGCGTAATGTTCGAACTGGCCCTCTAGTGTCATAGACGTTCTACAATCTCTCTAAGTTTATACGCCATGATTTTGGAGTGGACGGAGTATTTTGGTTAATAACTAAATTTGGATCATCCCCTAAGAAAAACAGCATAAATGATAAAATTATCTACCGTATGCAATCATATTTGTGGGAGGGACGCTATACTATAATACTAGCTTAGAGCATAATCTCTCTAGAATGAGCGAAGAAAGATTTTCCCCCTCCCCTCCCGGGTCGCACGCGCGGGCGACCCCGGAGGGCCGAAACCCTAGCTAGCGGCCACCTCCTCTCGAGCCTCCGCGGCCGCTGCCGCCGCCGCCGCCGGCGGTGGTGGCGGCCCCCCGGCCTCCAAAGGTGGCAGGGGAGGAAGGGCGCGCCTCGACGGGCCGGTCTCGCGCGGGAGAGGACGTTTGCGGGCGGCGCAGGGTGGTGGGCTCGTGACGGCGCAAGGCGAGCAGTCGGCGGCGGTGCAGGGTGGTGGTGCAGCGGATCCGGAGGCAGCGCTGGGTCGCGGCGGCAGCGCGAGGCGCCAGGCCCGTCCGGGCTCGATCTAGGCCGGGAGGCCCGGGGCTGCGGGATCCATGTCGCCTGGGCAGGAGGTTGGTGCTGGCTGCTCGTTCGGGCGGGTCAGGTGGTGGACGCCGGGGTGGCGGCCCCGGAGAGACTTGGCGGCGCCAGCCCGGGCCGCGAGTGGCGGCCGTGGGTGTGGTTCCGCGACCCCGGCCGTACGGGCGGCGGGGTGGCGGCGAGCGTGTGGTGCGGCGTACTGGGCGCCCGTCAGCCCTACGCGTCTGACCAGGGTGGTCGTCGTCCTGGTCCAGCGAGTGCGTGCTTCCTCGGCCGGATCTGGTGCGTTGCGCGAGATGGCCGGGCGGATGGTGGTGGGGTGGTCGGGACCGGGGGAAACTCCTGGCCGGCGGTGGCCACGACGTCGTCGACGCTTCAGCGCTGATTCCTCCCTGGAGGCTTCGTCGAGGTACCCTCTCCCCCCACCCAACCCCCCCTACTTTGGATGAAAATCCAATCCCCCGTGGACGGCGGCGACGTTGCGACGCCGCTTCCCTTCCTGGAGGCGTCATCCGGGGTGTGTGGGGGTGGTTGGCAAGCTCTCTTTGGCCGGTGGCGGCGTGTGGCGGTGCTAATCTCGAACAGCGACGCTCTGCATCATAGGTGGTGGATCCCAGCTCTGTGTCTCTCCCTTCAGGACGGCTCCTGCTTGCCGGTGGGTCGCGCCCTCGATCCTGGGCTAGAGGGGAATGGGTCCCCTCTACGGCTGCAGCATTGCCGGTGATGGTGTGAGTCCGGTTCTTCGGCGACCCAATCTTTGGTGCAGGTGGCGTTGCTATCTTGTTGCCGACCTCCCTAGTGTGTACCTTCGTTCTTCAGCTTGCGTCTTGTGAAGCGGCATTGCAGTGGCTGATGGCGACAGTCGTGTGGAGCTCCGGCGCGGTTGCAGGTGGCTCTCGGGTGAGCAGCTCTGTGTGCCGACGGTGCGGCGTCCTTCGAGCCTGGACGAGAGGGAAAGGGTCCCTCTTCGACGACAGAGTTGGCAAGCTGGGGCTTGGTCTCCTGCCGTTGGTTTCCTCTACGTCGACCCTTGCCTCGCCTTAATTTGCTCTCTGCCGTGGATGAAGACGATGATCTCTACTTTTCAAGCAGAGCCTTATTTTCTTATTTTTTCTGTTTGCTTGTTGTGTTGAGTTATGTAAGCTGTATCTGCACCATGTAATTGCCGCTGTTGGATTTATTAATTTAAAGCTGGGCTCTTTGAACCTTGTATCTAAAAAAAATCTCTCTAGAATATGCTAATTTAATGGCTGGCAATATATAGTTTTTTAGATCAAAGACTCGAAAGGCCCAGCTTTAAATTAATAAAGCTAACAACGGCAAGTGCAAAGTGTAGATACAAATTACATAACTCATCAGAACAAGCAAACCGAAATAAGAAAATAAGCTCTGCTTGAAATTTCAATGAGCTGTACGCATCAAACTCAAAGGCAATATCTAGTTATATACGTGTGTTGGACTGTGCTTCTAAAAAATTCGATGAGCTGGATGTATACTGTGTTTCTATGTAGAAAGTACAAGCATAAGAACTTGCTAAGCGCAAGAACCAAAGAAGGAAATAGTAGTACAAATTCATACTGTGGTAAAGTTAATCTCCACCTACTTTGCAGTGTGCCGCTTTGTTTGCATCTGGTAACCCCAGCAGTTTGGTTGTAACCCTGTGAACTTGACGCTTTATGAATTTAAGGTTGGCACTAGATGCCTTTTATCTATGGAATAAACTCCACCTACTTTATAATGGTGACTCTCGCTCATGCTTATATTAATTGGACATCCAGCCCCTATAATAAGGTGTGCGTTTTCCCTCCCATCAAATCAGTAGAAAGAAAAGTAGAGAGCAACATGCTGGAAAGTCCAATAGAAAACCAAGGGAGATCGCTAGAATAATGGATCACGTTCGCAGAGAATGTTCACATAGGCGTGAAGAGTCGTCTCGCTTTCTCCCTCTCCGCTACAGTAAAGGCGAAGGAAAAGGCGATCTTGAGTGCCGCCGGCGAGATTGCTGGTTCCCTCCGCCTCCGGCGCCGCCGTGCGTCGTGAGGTGGGGGGAATCGGTGGATCTCGTCGCGCGGAAGTAGTTTAGGTTTAGTTAGTTCTACTTTCTGTCCTCCTCGTCGGCGTCGCTCCGGTGGCGATGAAGGCGTTGGTGTTGAATAAGTCCTCCATCTCCTTTCTCCGGTCTGGCGGTGCGCTCGCCGGGAGGGAGGTGGAGTTTGTGTACTCCGTGCTGGCGGCCGTTGTGGCGACGTGGGCTGCTCTGCATCTTGGAGTTTTTGACCTTCGGGTTGCTCGCCATCGCGTCGTCTTCTTCAGGGGCGACGTGCGGCCCGTGAGGTGGTGTGTTGTTCATCAGGTATGTCTCTCTGTCCGTGGTTCTCTGGCCGGCCGTGGAGGCGAGGGAGAGCTCGGTGGTTGTTGGCGTCCTGGCTTTGTTGGAGGTGGAGGTGGTGGTCTTCCTGGATGATTCTGCTCCGGCCGGCCGTGGCGGCGAGGGGAGTGGGTGTCTGGAGCCTGGGTGGTCTTGCTGGCTGGCCTGGTCGATGCGGAGGCGGCGGGTTGATGGGTGGTTTGAGGAAGCGAGTGCCATGGCTGTGTTCGTTCATCGAGCTGGGTGTCCGTCGCGTTGCGGCGGCCGGTTTTGCAGTCGACTACAACTTGTGGAGGTGCTCTCTTCCCCGGGCATGGCGGTACGGCGGCTCCGGCGGAGGCTGAGGCGTTTGGGTGACGGGATGGATCCGATTGTATTTCTTCCAGGTGGCTTGGGGTGTTTAGTGCAAGTTGCTGGGTCTCGATGTAATTTCTGGTTTCCTTAGGGACCTGTATGTAAGTTGTACTGAGCCTCCTTTATATGTAATCGGATCCTGTTGGTTGTGTTCAAAAAAAAAAAAAAAAAAAAAAAAAGTTCACATAGGCATGGAAGGTTTCAGAAACTCATACGATGTTGCTTTGTAGTTTGTTTGTACAACTTAGCTCTGTGCTCGATGGACCAGATCGGACTGCTTCCACATGCACATGGCGGCACAGCGGTCGCGCCTTCATACCCACCGCGCTCTGTGCTCACCTCCACGGGCATCTACAGCAGTATGCCTCCGCGCTGGCCGCGACCTGTGCGCGCCATCGTAGATCTTTGCAAACCTCCATATGTCTTCGCCTTATCCCCTTAGCGGAGCAAGTCCGACTGTGGGTTGCAGCACTAACTTCCAAAGTTGATGCCTTGTTCCGTTCCACCGTTGGAGACACGGCACCTATGATGACTCCGACTACTAAGGGTGCCCACCACAAGTAGAACATTCCTGCCACTGGTGGCGGCGTGCGGAGTTTGTGGGGCACTGCCCTCTTGAGGCAGCGAGCAATGTATGGAGGAACATGTTTCTCCGTCGAATGTTGCCGATTCTGACAATGTGTCCAAATTTCGCATCAGTTTGACTGCCTTTTTAAAAGTGTAATCGTATTAGTGTTGTGCGCTGAAAATAACGACCCATCGGCGCGGGGCGATCATGAATGAAGAAGGGAAACGAAGGATGGGCTCTTGACATGTTGTGCTCGTGGTCGTGGTTGTCTACGTGCACCCGCACCAAATTGTTGGGTTATTGGCAGCAAGGGAATATTCAGAGAACTTTACGGCCGAATCTTGTGTACTGGGAGAAGTGGTCATGAAACAGGCTTGTACTTTGGCCGCGGACTAGTTTCCCCTTGGGCGTAATTTGGTTGCATGAGAAATTAAACCCCTGGCAGGCTGGCACCAAACTAATAGGAGGGATTTTTATGGAACATTGGATCCCTTCCCACCATGGGGAGAACTCCCCAAATGGCAACAAAATAAAAGAATGTAATCCCGGGAATACAAGTATAACCATATGTTAATAATAAAATCAGAATATCCAGACAATTTATTTTATCGCTTGTACCGGTGTGGTGTGTTGGTGGTTGTGCCTCAGACCGTTTATTTTATGCCCGCTTATACCGAACTCAATTGAGTTAAACCTTTTGCTCCCGTTTGAAAAAATATATGTTCATGTGTGTAGGCTACACGGTGTAGTGTGTGTTGGGCTTGCGGGTTCACTTTCCTCCGTGGGCGTCCTCAGGTTGGGCCATAGGCATAGTAGAGGTACTGGTCTAGCATGCATTGAACGATCTCCAATATGGTAGATATGTAATACACCCTCTGATCCTTTAAGAACGACGTGGGAAATGAACTAGACACATACAATTCCTTGTACAACTTCCGACACTTATTTCGGATCGGAGGAGTATTTTATATTCTTTGTTCAAAGCAAAATGTGAATTGTCGGGTTATACCTGTGGGGGGCTAGAGTACCCAAGATACCCCCGACATAAACATCTCATCGACACTATAGGCCAGTCAGTTTAATGATGAAACATTTTAAGTACTCTCTCTGTTCACTTTTATAAGGCACAATTCCTATTCTTTCCATTTTGGCCATATACAAACTAAAATGAGCGAATATATGTGTACTTGCTGCTTTTGTGAGTTGGTATCTACGACAAGGAGAACTTGTGGTGAACTAGGTAATAACATGTGCCGAAGATAAACGAGTGTCATATGCAGTTTCTAGGTGAGATACATAGATCTGATGGGGAATGAGATGCATCGGTAAAATGGTCTGAAGATGGGAGTTCTCCCTTGATGAACAATCCCGCCATTTCGTCTAGGAACCTTCCACCTGGGATTCTAAGGAATGATAGGTGTCAGCCTGGGCGTGGAGCTCAGCGTTGAATCTGCTCATCGCTTGGCCACCTCATAATCACCTAGCGTTGTGTGTGGGAGGAAGTAGATGATTTTTGAAATTACTGATCAGCACGATGCATCAGTGCCATCCAAAGTTCGCCAGAACGGCTGTAAAATTATCCGTCTCGGCGCCACTTCAGAGTGTTTCACTGAGGCATTGTTGCCCCGAAACTTTGCAGTGAGAGAGCCGGAGTGAGAGGAGTGTGTGCCAACAGGCATGAAGCCCTATGAGCTGGCACCGATGCTACTGGCCTATTGCTGGGTTAAAAAAAAAGTTTGATAGTGAACTGGCTAATTTCGGAGAACTTCATGTCCTAAGGAGTTTAACCTACTCATTTTTTTTTGAATGGTCATAACCTACTCATTTGATAGCACTAATTTGTTTATTATCGAAAGAACAAATTGGGTGTGACTGATACAAGTTACGATCCCTGGGGCTTCAAGGCTTCAAATACCGCTATAACTTGTTCGGTACTCAGCAAAAGGATGGGTCCTTCCATCCAAAGCGATAGAGGTCCTAAGTTCGTACGCCATGCTTATGGTTGAATATCTGAAAAATCCCCAATTAATTATTAATTTTAGTTTTTTAGGAATTCTCCTGGATATTTAATTATCATGTATTAATTTCAACTTATTAATTTTTGTTAGCTGAAAAATTCATTGGAAATCTTTTTAAATCTTAGCATATTATTCGTCATAGACTACAGTAATAATTAGCATCGGTATGACTTGAAATCATAAAATCTAATAGAATATTAGAGTAATAATGAGCATCTTTGTCACATGCCCTATAAAGGCTGAGATCTCCCGCCACCCACAAGTAAGGTAACCAACCATATACAATAGTATTTCCGATTGATCAAAGCCGAATCTAAGTAAGATGGCGAAGAGGCCTAGAATTTTGATGCTCCTTCTGATCCTCGCATTTTAGAAATAAAGGGCTCCTCGCCCCAGTTCCATTTCAACGAAACGAAACTTACAGACAACCATTTTACAGCTTTCGGTGAATAAAACGACAGAGATGTCGCCCCAGAGATGCAGAAGCTAAAAACAAAACACCAGGCAAACTAAGATCTACTGATCTTCTGCTTGATGCGGAAAGGAAACTGGACCTAAACAAACCCAAGTGCAGACTTAACCGCTGCATCCAGGGTTTTAGCCAGCGCTACACAACACCCCCCTAACGGCAGATGGATCCTAGACCACTCCAGTCAGTATGATCTCCAAAAACGCCACCCTCAAGAGGGAGAACGGCACCGAAGGTGTCGCCAGCATCCGATCCGAAGAGCTCGGATCAAGGGTTTCCCCCCGGAGATCCCGAGCAAAGAAGTTGCAGCTGCAAAAATGATGCCTTCGCTAGGGAGCGACGCCAAGATGCGCCGCCATCATCCGCCTCGGTTTTCACCGGCAGCCGCGCAAGTCCAAGCCCGGTGCTGGCAAGCCCACCAGCCACTGCCACCAGCGCTGGCAAGCCCACCAGCCACTGCCCACCCTCGGCGGCGAAAGAGTGGTCGAGGACGCGCAGTGCAGCGCAGCTCCGTCCCCGGCCCGGCGAGCCCAGATCGGGCCCGCCAAGCCCATCAGGCACCCTGCCTCCTGCAGCACGGGGCGGCGCTCCTGCCACTCGCCGCCCGCACCCCGCGCCCGGAGGACGCAGCACCACCACCCTGGCCCGGCGAGCCCAGATCGGGCCCACCAAGCCCATCGGGCGCCCGGCCGCACCCTGCAGGCGCAGGGGACGGCGCCGCTGCCACCGCCGCCGTCCGAAGCCCGCACGCCGTCAGCTCCCTAGCGAGAGACGGCCACACCACCACCACAACGCCACAGCCAGAGGATGGACGGGCCACCGCATCTGGCGACGGCCGCAGAGGGCCGCGGCACGATGTGGGGAGGGCAGCCGAGGTCGGACCTCGCGGCGGAGCCACGCACCGGCGCGGGAGCCAGCGAGCGGGCGAGCAGGCCGAGGCGACGGGGGCGATCCGCAGGGGGGATTGGATTTTTGGGAGGGGAAGCAACCGGGGAGGCTCCCCGCCGCCGCCGTCCGCCGTGGGGCGGCCTCCTCCGGCAGCGGCGGGGACAGAGGGGGGCGGGGAAGGCTGCTTCTAGCGGCGGCGGCGCGGACGCCTCGGGGTCGCCTGGGAGAGCGACCCGGAGGCGGAGGATATTTCTTTTTACCGGTGTGATCCTCATATTCATCATGCCTTCATCTAGTACCTACCTTTTTTTCTCGTGTGCACTCATTTCATCTTTTGACAGTATAGTCAGGCTTTTTGGGATGCTAGTATTTCATAGTATTGTTAATTTTCACTGTGTGCTATATTTTAACTTTACAGATGGGGAAGATGAATGTCATATTTACACGATCCCATTACCATCAAACTGTACTATTGGTGATTGTGTGACTGCATGCCATGCGCAGTTGGAGATTACGCCATGCCCACGATGCGTCGTCACTCTTGACACCGGGTGCTATGAAGATGGTTGCGATTGCTTTTTTATGTAACTAGTTGGCATGTACGTGCAACGCACGTTTCACAATTAAAGGGGGTAATTACAAGACGTCGACGAAGACATGATCTACACAGGTATAGATTGTACGTAGAAAAAGATAATGAGTGCATCATTCCTTATCAAATCACACAAAATATTTGGTTTCCGCCATCTTCTCCAATCATCACTTATGGGAGAATTAATCCATTCTTTACCAAGATTAAAAAAACGAAATCTACATATTATAATGTGGATCATACAGAGATAAATCGGTAAAATTATAGAGTTGTGAACAAACAGGAATAAGGAATTACCTGAGGTAAAATCATGCGCTAACTGAAGCTTTTGGTCTGTATTTGTGTCCGTCCTCATTGCTCTGTATCCATGCGCTAACTGAAGCTTTTGCTCTGTATTTGTGTCCGTGCTCTAGATTGCTCTCTATTCAACTAATGAACAAGCAAAACGACCCTATACTGCAGATTGCTTGTGTCGTTCCCGCAGGTCGCCTGCAGTGCCGCTGGCCGCCATGCGCGCTGCGACCCTACGGTGCAGATCGGCTACATCAAGAGGATAGGCGGAGGAGCCGGAGACAGCTGACACACAGAGGACGAATCGAGCGCCGTGCAAGTAGCGGACTCGTGCAGGAGGGGTGGTGGCGTCCTGTTCGCGTCGCCGGGTCGCCGGGCTACTCGCCTACTCCCCTTCGCCTTCACGGCGAGTCACGCTCGTCGGGGTGGAAGTCGAGGATACATCGTGGAAGATATTGGGAAGCGGGTACGGGAGAGGGCGGTCGGCGAGCTTATCGTCGAACGAAGTGGTAGCCCAGTTCCTCCTGTCGTTGTCCGCAAACAAGGTTCTCCATGACGTAGGCCGCCGTGACGGCGTCGATCGGGATGATACTTCGACGACGGACGAATCGGAGAGCGATGTGCGTGCACGGGTCACCTCCCATGGCGTCGCGTGCGACGTGAGCGGTGTTTCGGTGAGTGTTGGAACATGATGTAGATTTTTGAACAATCTGGATCGTTGATCGAAAATTGAACGGACAAGATCAAATTTGTTTGGTGCTCGACATCGGGACAATATGGATCGTTGATCAAAAATTAAACAGACAACATTTAAAGTATCCCAACATGTTTGCTCTTTTAATAGTAGTATAGATATAGATGATATTTGATTCATCGTTTCTCCTGTGTGGAGATGCATGTTGGGCGAAATCAAAGCTATAAAGCTGTGTAAGAAGAAAGATTAAATTTTGTGTTTGATCTAATACCTCCCAGTTGTGGAAAGAATTTTGTCTTTGCCGACAATCCAGATGATATCAACAATAGATCCACTTTTAATATTTGTAAAACGGTTAACCATAGATCTCGTACTTCCAGACTTGTCACGACTCTGCGAAGGATTGCCAACGCCTCCTGGTCCCTTGCGTATGTGCAAACACCACAACGGTTGCTCTTTGCCCTCCTAGGAGGTACGTGAAGCCCAGGCTTTTTGCGTTTTCTCTAGAAAAAAAACTTTCAGATTTTCAAGTCTGAAAGATTCAGAGTAAATTTTCAGCTCTCATTCGGATTCAGAGTACGCTAGTGGACTGTTTAACTGTTCAAATGTGTACATCCAAGTGAAGTGCAAAAACAAGTCAATATCCAGGATGTCTTAAATCAAGAACAAGCATACATGCATGGAGCTCAATGTCCGAATTAGTTAAAGCACCTGATGTTGCTGCAGATTTATTTATTCAACACTTATGATGAATCCGGCCGGCAACAACAACTGGTGCCGCAATTCTCCATGTTTAAGATACAACAATCCCTAACTAGGACTGTACTCCTACATAACTTGCAACATTCAAAAGGAGAAACAGTAGGAACAGCCTCTCTACAAAGAACTCCTGAAGTTTCAGCTAGGCTAGCAGAACTAATTTGTTAATGCAAACCTTGCTTCCAAGTGCAGTTTCAGAGTTCGCCGGATTTAAGTCTGGAAGATTTAGAGTTCACTCGAGTGAACAAAGAACTGAAGTACATATGTTTAACACACCAATTGATTCATACATACATGCATGACTCGTTCAGCTGCAGCAAAGAACTGAAGTACATATAACATACCAAGTGATTTAGAGTATACCGTGGTAAGCATCATCAGCTAGACTAACAAAAATAATTTGTTACAGCTTAAGCTTCTGATCATCAAGCACCTCTCTACTGCAAATTACTACTATATGTTATCCAGTTATCTCATGTTGACAACTCAATGAAAAATCATATGCATGGATCAAGATTCACAGTAGAGTGTATATTTAGCACTCAGTGGGAAATGGAAAATAACAGTGGAAAAATATAAGCTGACAGTGGATTGTAACAACCATCTTTTCCAAAGGAAGGATCGTAGCAGCCACACTCTTCGGCAAAATAGTGACAAAATTAACAAAGACGGACAATCCAGTATGTATATGAATCACATATAGAAGAAAATCACATGGAGAAAACAGGACAAATCCATGGCCCACATATGGTAATTGTACGCCCAAGCCTAGGAAAGGTTAAACTGATCCCCTGCTTCTAGTGTGAAAATTTTGATGATCTTTCGGGAAGAGGAGATGTGTAAGTCTGGGGTTGAAGTTTTTTTAATGTGATTCTATATCTGGGCACCATTAAGTTGGAGCACAGCAGTGGGACCCGAGTCAAACCCCGCCAATCCTGATCGTGTTTCACATATCGTTTTACAGGAAATGAAATGATAGAGGAAGGAACTAGTACTAGGTAGATGATTTTGCTTATCCAGGAAAATAAGTGGCGATAGCCTTTGGCATCCAACTGTGTGCGTGTGTGTTGCAAGATGCCTTCAGTAGAGAAAAGCAACTCCCAATGTTATTTACCCACAGCATGTTTATTTCCTACTCATTACTAGAACAGGTTTGTTTCTAGGATTGAGCTGCACTGTGACATAAATTTAAGAAGAGAAAAATACTAGTAGTGTTTTTCCTTCCTTCACAAGTCTCGAGCAAACATATAGAAGTGTAAAGTTCCACACGGCTACACTACCACAAGGTCCCTGTACAGCTAAGAATCTAAACGATGAAAAAGTCACTGATAAAACGATGCAGGATGTAGCGGATGTCCTTACCCAGAGCATCAATGTCAGATCTGTCTCATGATCGCCGTTGCCAGGTCTTCAAAATTGTAGTACGGCTTATTCCCAGCTCAGCCGCAACCTCCATGGCTCTGCCTGCTAATAACCTTGCCAGCACCGGCAGCAACAGCAAGCCCATTGGCGTCTCATGCCACAGAGCCCCAGCTTGTTGTATTGTCGCACTGCTAGAAGCCGCAGTCATGTTCAGAAATGATGAAACCATTTGTGGGTTCTGACCATGGGAATTCGGGCAGGCACTTGATTCATGCTTGGTATGGCTCCAAATTTCTCAATGCACTGATACCCGATGGCAGGCGAACATCATTCGGGAGGCTTCTTCCATTGAACTTGTTCCTCGTGCTTCACCCGACCCAGAGCAGGACATAGATCCTCAGTTGTAGCTCATGATCAAAGCTTCTACTGCCTCTTCAACTAACACGCACCTTCCCTGATCTGCACTTCAAAGATGTAAAACAAACACCTTCCAGGTTGCAGTAGCTCCAACATCGATCCTACATCCGAGGAAGACACGGCAGAACCATCCTCGCCAAGGCAAAATGCAAACAAGCTGGGTATCGGTAGGACTGAAACCAATCGCTAAGCAACCGATAAAGCATGTTCCGTCTTCCTGCCAGATCTTGTGCCACCGGAAACCATTGGTCTTGGCAAGTGAAGTAGAGGAATCCGGCATTGATTGCACAGCCTCCCATCTCAGTACCCAGCATAAGTAGACTTGACAGCAAGAAATTCCTCTTTCTGTCCGGAGTTGATGTGCAGAGCTCTCCAAGGTTTCTCTCAGTTCTCATATCACAAGTGTGAGTTAGAATGGATACCGAGTTTGCAACAGTAGAAAACAATAGCTACAAAATCCAAAAATTAAAACATTTAGACATCTAGTTCCTGGTCAAGACCCCATATTGACAGGTACCCACAAATTTACATATTGTCAATGCTCCTCGAAGCAAATAAAGAAAATCGTGAAATAATGCTGCAGAAATTTTAATTTTTTAACAGTGGGAAATCTTGGGAAGCTGCAAATTTAGCAATCCACAACTACTAAATCCATTTGCTATTACCTCCTTACCTAATAATATAGATTTTACCTACCCAGAGACATGTTGCCATCCCAAATTTAGATTGCGTGGGAAGGGAAAGCAGGTTTGCTACTCATTTATTAATTGGATTCAAATCTATCTGCTCCAGTCGATTATTGCAACCATAATATCGTATCCTGTGATTAATGGTATGCAACCTTTCAAATTTCTCAGTGGAAGTAAGATCAGCTGCAGCATTTAGGAACAAAGATAATCAATCTTACAAGGATAAGGGGAAAGAAATCAAAAGGCATAAAGGCAACAAACAGGAACATATATTTTAAGCATAATCTAGATATTAAAAAAAACTGAGCTGCAAATTTGGTACTGACACATGATGGACAACGAAAGACACTGAAATAAATGTGGGAACATAAAATTTGGAGCGGAAGCAAATCATACTGATATACATACTGGAAAACGAGGAAGGAAGTTCTTTTGCTTTCTGGTTCTCTCGTTCTGGTTTCAAAAGAAAATTTGTCTACCACACATACAATTTCCATTATCCTAAACTGAAGTCGGAATAACAAATATATTCATGGGCTCTCATTTTAAGCGATTGCATGCACTGCTTTCTTGTCTACTTAATTACAACATCAGCAACTCGGGGTACAAAAGTTGAATTCTAACTTTCATTAGGCTAGGAACAACAAAACCAAAACGTGGCAGACATAATACAACAACCATCTAGTTAGGCCATAAAACTAATGTGAAATACCAGCGTACTACGCATAGTGGGAACTCTGTAGTGCCATAAGCAATTACCCGTTTCCATAGTTCTTTCTTGGTTCATGTAAATCTGAAACTAATCGGCACTTCCCCTCTGCAAGCAGCCGCATAGTCTTCAGCGAGATGCGGTGCAGCTTCCTTGTGAGGGCGTATGAACTTCTCCACGAATACCTTCTCGGTCTGCTTGGAGATTGTATCGTATCTCCAATCGTGATCTAACAATCCATTTCCCTTCAGAAACTTCACTACGTAATACCGAGGTCTCAGCCGGCCCTCCAGGCTATAAGTGAGTAATGTCGGATGATGAGCAATGTACACTGGTTCCAAGCCCACTTCGGAAATAAGGAACTCGGACCTGCGCTGCAGCATGTACTTTGACTTCCTCAGCACATTTGGAGCCTTACAAACAGCAATGCACACCTCAGCATCTGACCACTTGAGTGTCTGCTTGAGGTACTCCAATTTGGCGGCGATCTTCTCCTCGTCGAGGAATGCAACAGCATGCAGCGCGGCCCTGAACATCCCGGAGTCACGGGGCACACCTATACCTTGAGCGCATGCCACCATTGTCCGGATATGTTCCACGTTGGCGGTGAGCAACGATGGCAAAGAGAGGCACAACTTGGCAATATCCGAAGCACCTAGTCCACAATCCCGTAGGAGCGCGACCTTAGGCTTTACCACCCTGTCGAGGTTGCACAAGAGAAGATACTTGTTGTTCTTGACAGCCCGAAGGACATTCTCGTAGGAGCCCAAGAGCGCCAGATGGTATGGTAGGTTGGAGACGATGGACCTACGGCGGAAGTTGGTGGGGGCGAGCGAGACAAGGCGCGCGATATCAGTATGTGAGAGGCCGAGTCCGGTGAGGTCGGTGAAGACAGTGGCGAGGGTTCTCCCCACGCTGGTGCAGAGGAACTTGGGTCCCTGGCGACGAGGGCGGCGATGTCGACGCTAGAGAGGCCGAGGCCGGCGAGGAAGGCGAGGACGGCGTCGGGATTGGTGGGCGACTTGAGGTGGGAGAGCTTCGTCGAGGCCCTGAGCGCCTGCTCTCGGGTGAGGCCGCAGGTGTCGACGAGGTAGTCCCCCACGGCGAAGCTAGGGTTTGGAGAAACGGCGGGCGCGGCCGGGTCTGCCGAGAGGAAGCGGTGGAGTGGGAATATGGTGGTGGCGGCGGAGGAATAGGAGAAGAGACGGGCAGCTATGCAGCTACGGAGGCGGAGCATCGCGCAGGCGCCGGCGGCGAAGGAAAGCTGGAACGAGCGCCGGCGGTGGGTGCGAGCGAGAGCTTTTTTTTTTTAGTGGTTGGTGCGAGCGAGAGCCGTGACACTGTGGTCTGGCTGGTCGAACCCAACCTGGAGTGTCGTGGGCCTTCTAGCTTTGGCCCACTAGAACTTGCCCACCGTGCGTATCAGCTCAGAAAAAAAAAAGTTCTAATTGGATTTAAGTTTGCCAATTGGAAAACTTTAGATAATAGGACGAGAGCGTTAAATTGATAACGCCAGGAACGGAGAAAAAGTACATGGTGATGAACCCAGCTTACAACACAACACTATACACATAAAGAAATACGAAGCTACCGACGAGATTATAGATTAACACCAAAGGAGAGCAACGCTGAAGAGGGAGAGCACGAGCAGCGTGGGCAGAGGTGTCGCGTCGGAGAGCACGGATAGCACGAGCAGCAACACACGTGGAACACCGCCCAGACCAACTCCACCATCAGAGAAGCACCACCAACAGGATCATCACCGCCACTATCCACAAGACTGCAGACAGGCTTAGCAAGGCCCTGAGCAAGAACAGCGAGGCGCAGAACAAGTCACAAGCTTTACCCGAGGGAGCTCGACGAACACCTCCAGATAGCAACCCGCCGTGAACTCCATGGCGTCTTCAAGAAACAAACGACGCCAGGGTGCCACCACCCCCCGATCCGAGGATACTGGATTTTCTTACGGAGCGTAGAGGGACCAAAACAAGCCGCTAAGACGCCTTCAAGAAGCGTACGACGTCCGTGAACATCGTCGTTGCATCCGAGAAGACCTCGCGCAAGGGTCTTCCCCTGGCAAACTCTCAACGCCTTCTACACGGGGCACTGAACGTCGTCAAGCGACACCCAAGCCACCGTCACCACATGCCGCTTGCCAGCCACCCTTGTGGTCGAGGTCATCAGCCAGCACCTAATTCCCTAGCACGCCCGCCAACCAACAGGACTCCCACCGTCCAGGATCGCTGCCCAGGCATCCTAGCTCTGCGCACCGCTGAAGAGGACAAGGCAAGGAGGGAGGCTCCACAACCAGACCTGGCCCAGATGCGGTAGCGCTCGAGAAGGAGGCAGAGCACCCAGGCCACCCGTGCGGCCCAAAAGGGGCCTAGATCGGGCCTGGCTCGCCGCCGCATCTACACCCATGCCAACAACTCCTGGCACCACTACCACCATGAGAGATGTCGTTGTGCGGTTATGCCGCCACGAAATGTCGTCGTCGCCTCCCTTGCACCTCCCAGCCTCGCGCATCCCGAAGTCACCTCCACCAACGTCGCCCGCTTGACGCCCCACCTCCGTGCAAAGGGAGCTCGTCAGGGCGCACCCGCCTCACCCACCGCGTTTAACGTCCGGGCGCGGCCGCCACCGCCGACATCGACGCGGCAGCACAACATACAAGTTTATGATTTGGGATAGTAGTGGATGTGACTGGTGTGTTGCCTAGAGTAACTCAGGGCACACTAATATACGAAACTCCGCCGTCATAAGACATACAAGAGATGAACATATTGCACGCCTAAACAATCCAGAAATATGCTAGTGGTAGAGCCAAACCTTCCAAAAAAGGCCTTAGCCTTATTGCACTTCCAAGCACTTAGCTTTCATCGTTATGTTCTCACTTTTATTTCACTTTAGTTACTTTACAGTTTACTTTAGTCACACTCAACACAATTATTATTTTCCAGACCTTTTGTTTGTCTAGATTTAAAGATAATTGCAGTTCCAATTAGGTAAACGACGAAAACTATTAACACAGGATCATTTCCTCAGCTCCACCATAGTTTGATACTACTTTGAAACTAGCTATACTGACCTCCTCTGTACTTGCAGTCATCACTATCTGGCCATCCCTACGCGCATGCTCCTGGTGAGCTACGGGTCCTCTAGGACCCCTCCTCACTCTCCTCCTTTGCTAATTTGCCTTGCCGTGGCGAGCCTCCGTGCTCTGACGCGGGAGCTCATGGCCGCTGATGCTCGGACGACCTTTCTTTTTGAAATATATTTGTGGGTAGATTAAATTTCGCCAGGAGTTAACGGTCAAACCATTGACTTGACAGAAACGTCCAATTTTAAGTTTTATGAGGATTTCATACAAGAGAGTGGGAAAAACTCAGAAAGGAAACACGCGCTATAGCTGACCCCATTCTCTCCGAGTGGTCAGGGGCAAAGATTTAAAAGAACCTAAAAATAAAACCTAAACGTACTATACAATAGCGTATTATGCAATCAAAGTTGAACAATCTATCTATTATATACTAAAAGCAAAATGAGTTAGTTTTTCGAGGCACCACGTTAAGCCACATCATCTAAATTATATTAACCCTTAGATCTAATATTTATGACTAGGATTTTTAATCATAGCCACGAGATTTACGTAACAAATATAACACATTTATTTAAGTTAGCGCAACACATTGGGTCTAACACGTAACACAACGCGTTGGGTCCAACAGGTCACGTAACTCACGTACACATGAGTTGGATCCATCGCGATTTAGTTTTTTACTTACCAACGTTTTAGCTTTTTTTTGAAACACTACCAACGTTTTAGCTAGATTGGCTCAGCCCTCACGTACGTGCAAGCCACGGACACGTGCTGGTCCGTATGGATGTATGGATAGATTCCGTGTGTTCCGGCCGGCCGCAAATGAAAGAGTCCAGGTTTCGTTTTAATAATAGACTCATGTGAAATGCGGAGATGTCTATAAAATTTGGTAGTAATATTTTTTAGAAGAACAAAGAAAATCGTATTTTGCAGATTTTTTTTCAAGGTAATACGATTCTCATTAATCTATACTACTATTAAAAGAGAAAACTTGACTTGTTGGGTTACTTTAAATCTGGACCGTTCAATATCCGATCAAATGGCCCGGATCGTCCCAATGTTTGACAACTCAACATTGTCCAGTTTGGACCGTTTTGCCCTCCCACCAATCACATAATACGACCAAATTGCCACCGTTTAGTTTCTTTACACAAATTGCCACGCGCCCGTCACCCGTAGGCCGTAGCACGCACGCGCCCTGGCAGAGCACACCGCGTCGCCCCGAGGTCTCTCAGCTCCTCCATCGCCGTCCGCGGTCCGCGCATTGCGTCGGGGACGTCACGGCGCTGCCCACCTCGCCCGGAGACCTATTCGTCGCCTCCGCGAGGCCTTGCGCATTCTCCACCGTCGACGCCATCGACGGCGTGGCGCGCGACGCCGCCGCCGGCATCGTGCTGCTCACGGCCCGGCCGGATGGAGAGTTCCCGAGGCGGCAGGTGGACGTGGTGGCCCACCTACCAGCACAAATCATGGCTGGCGACGAGGATGCTGATGCCCGGGCGGCGGCGCAGGGGAGCTCGCAGGCGAAGCTGTCGATGGGGAGCCTGTACGGGGGGGCCATGTTTGTGTTGTTCGAGATTGTCGTGTTTGAGCTCTCGCGCGTTCTGGAACAGAGCCAGATGAGAGCCCGCCACACGAACTTGTAGCAGATCATATTGGTACAGACCCCGGCCGTCCGACCGAGGTATCCATCGACCCAGACGATCAGCACAATCTTCCCCGACGAGACGGAAGTCGCTCGACTTTTGTCAGGGTTTGTGCGTCGAGATGAATTTTGGGAGGCGTATACCTACTAGCCAACCTGGCCGGCCAGGAACCTTAGAGCCACCAAGGAGGACGTCTGTCAGTGCCTCAGTGGTGCCGCCGGCACGCGCTCCTCTTCCCAGCAGTATCAGCCGGTTGTCTTCCCAGCAGTGTCAGCACGATGACGAGGGTGATGGCCTGATGGGGATGCCCAGCATCTGACCGATGGTTCCCACATCTCTTGCTCCGTCCATGTCGAAGATGACCGCCCTGTCGTCTCGGGCTCTCGGCAGGCGACATCCATGGTCGGATGAACAGGATGGTCCTATGGACAAACCAAGGGTCAGCAATGTAGTAGTACTGTATAGTAGTGCCCTGCAGCGCATCGAGCACGGAAGACACATCTGAAGCTGAACGTGAGTTCTGAATGCAATAGCGTTGGTGCTTGATGGATCATGGATGCGTTGTGATCTTTGCGAATGAAATTACCTATGGGTGCTCAAAGTGTTTTCATTGTGATATGGTTATTCTTGAGCCGGAGTACATGGTTATTCTTATTGGCACTGGCAGTGCCTGATCGATTTGGTACTGAAGAACAAGTTCATCTATGTGAATCCAACTGGAGTGCATTGCATCAACTGTTGCACCTGTAATCAATCATCGGCCAATTCAATCATGTCTGAACTTGGCAGCTGAAACTGTTTCTTTGCATGTCTACTGTTCAGCATGGATGCAACAATGATAGAGAGAAGACCTCGGCTGGTGGACTGGGAAAAACGACGATGGATGTGTGATGCCTCGGTGATACTACAAGGGGCCCAAATGTGCCTATTTCAGCTAAACCTTAACAAAAAGTTTTGTGTTCTTTGCAACTAATTACCCCAAACTATGGTGTTTTGGGTCAATATAGATTATGATTGTGGTTATGTGTTTCTCTCTATATATTTTTAATCTTCCATTGCAACGCAACAAATTTATCTATTCAGCCCGCATGCTTTGCTGATTGAAAAATCTGGCAAATTAGGGCTATAATTGCATCTTGAAAATTAGGTTTGTAGCTTGGGAGAATTGTGACAATGAAATAGACAACAAATGGACAATCTACATTGGTGGGATCACGCGGAACACAAGGTACATACCGATCAACCGGCAACCGTATTACTGATTAGCTGCATGCTACAAAGTCCCAAAGATTTCGGTCGAAACTGGCATAAGCCAAACAAGAAATTTGTGCCGAGAATCCGTTTAAGGAGCATGTCTTCTTCGTGGCGCACCAGTTTTGTTGGGTTTGGTGCTAGCATGTGCTCTATAACGCCTTCATGAGCATCGTTCTCTTTGTAATATATTTTTCCTATTTGTAAATTGTCCTTTTAATTGTGAAGACATGCGTTGCACGTACATTTCAACTATAATAGAACAAGATACAAATCACGTACAAACCGATCTTACAGATCTGTAAAGATAGGATAATACTATGTGATAAACCATGGTCTATCCTCTCCTTTGACACCATCAAAGCAGACAGCAAAGTGAAGCGAGACAGATTACCTCTTAGCCCGAGCTCGATGCGGCTCCATCGCTGACCAGCAGCTTTACGGACCTCCAAATTAGTTTGCCAGAAGCAAAACAATTATCGTGTTGTTAATTTTCACATCTAAGTTTTAAAATATCAATACAAAGTAAAATTTTAGGAAAGATTGACATAATTCTCTCAAATATGATAGTATCCAACAAAGTTGGCTGACATTGCCGTAATTCTAGAGCTGCACAGTCGTTTAATTTTTAGAATCATTTTCAACAAAAAACCTAACACGATGATCCTTCAAAGCAAACTTTCCTAACATGAACCGAACCACACACACGTCCATTGTTGTTGCATCCAAGAACTTCAGGGCAAATAACGGAATTCCACGCGTGTGCTGCAACTATATAAATGTATTTGTCTACTGATGTAGTGTTAGTATATTTGAAATTTGGAACTATGAACGTAAACTTTATTTTCTTTCTTATTCTTAAAATTTATAGGGGACATACCTAGAATTTGCAAACATGTAGATTGATGAAGGTGCCACAAACAATGTTGTCCATAGCATCATAGTCATGTTTCATGACATGAACAAATAGAAGTGAGCGAGAGTATATTTATTGGGTTGAGGGTGGGTTTAGTAGTGAGAGAGTTAAATCATGAAAATCAAACAATCAACTTAAAGTACTAGATAGTATGAGGATGGTTCAAGGAACGATATTAACCATGATAATAATCTTCTGGCTGGCTAAAGTTTTGTGGAACAATTAAAAATATTATTATTTTAATTACATGAAGTGATTGATTAAAATGCTGAAACTAAGTATGTTTGTTTTGTAAATTTAGTATGCTGACATGAACATGTGCCATCTTTCCCATAAACTTCCTTGAAACTTTTAACTTCGTGTAGTTAGTTTTACAAGAAAAAAAATATGACAGTGAGAGAGTACAATGATCACTGGGGAATGGTGGGAAGGGCGTAAGCATATGTAAATATAAATAAATTAAAATAGCAGTACCTGCTTTAAAGGTAAACGACCCTATAGAACATGTGACATGGTATTTTTTGATCATGCCAAGGTACCTACTCTGCCATAAAAATAAAGACGCATGTGGTATTTTATCTACCGTAATTTTTATATGAACGTCTATGATTTAGATTTCCGTCTTTCAGTATCTATGAAATCACAAATTCAGTTCATGGCCATGTTAAATACGCCAAAAACAATGCCCTCGCATTTGCGAGGGCCACCTTGCTAGTTCAATTCAATAGAATTTGACACAGAAATTCTGTAGCATTTGACATTGAAAGGATGTAGCAATAACATCCGAATGATAGAGCAAGAAAAGCCAATACCGAGTAATCAACTAATCATAGAACTGGGTAGCCACCTTATATGGGATTTAAAACTGAAATCCACTTTTGTCCCAGTATTCTTTTGCACCAAACAAACGAGAAATCTAATTGTTGCCTGCGCACTTTCTGGGCGTTACACAGTGCGCACGTCTGCCTTGCGTCCGATCACGGTCGTGCGGCTCGCTGAGCAGCAGCACGGACGCGACGACACGAAAATATCCAGGTTCCGTGTCTGTGTCTCTACCGTCCACACATACACACGAGAGGCAGAGGAGACGGATCTCGCCGGCTATCGGGAGAGACATAGCCTGCTCCGGCCGCCGTGCCCTGGCTCGCCTCGCCCTCCGGCTTCTCCCCGGCGCCGGACGCGAGGCCATCGCCATCGCCATCCGCGCTTCCCGCAACCTCCGCGGAATCCGGTTCCACTACGCCGTGATCCCAGTTGGTTCTCCTCCTCGCCTCCCTCGTGCTCCGCCACTGGCCCACCGCCTCTCCACGCTCTTCCTCATGGCTGCCACCAAGGGCCTCCTCCTCTAGGGGCTCTCCTCGGGACCTTCCCCAACTCGGCCCTCCTCCGGCAGTCCGGCGCCTCGCGGTCGCGCTCTTCGTTCTCCTCGTCACCAATGCTCAATTTCGTTCTGGATCGGATTGATCCGATGGAGGAGAGGGTTTTCGCGGTGAGTAATCTCCAATTAGGGATGACGCTGCTCTGGAGATGAGATTGTGAGGAGATATGCGACGGCCTCTAAGAGCCCGATGATGGCGATGGGATGGGTGTCACGGCTGGCTGCCCCAGCTTGGCGGCGACCGGCGAGTGCCCAGGTCGGAACTGGACAGCGGTGTACCTACTCCACCGTCGAGACCGCCGCGTTCCTCCGCAACTGAAGCCTGCCGCTGCCTTCTCTGCCCCATCGTGACACCCTTCATGTACAACGGTACAACCATGCAAGTAAGAAAAGGTAGCAGCCGCCTCCTCTGCTCGATAGTGATACCTTCATGTACTAGTACGCAAGTAAGCTAGCTATATGATGTTGCATATAAAGCCACGAGGATATATTACAAAGGTGATCCCATGCCTTGATGTTACTGTTAATTACTACTAGCTTGTAGTATTGCCTTTGCTGTAGGAAATTGATTAGTGCCTGACTACTTGCAAGCAACTACGTAATAACTATAGCCGGGATGTACTTTCATCTTGAAAGTAATCCTACTCTCTTGGATATACTTTTTCAAAAGTTAGAAATAGTTCTTGAGCGATTTTCATGCGATATTGGCACATTCATCATGGATAATATGTGCACCTTTTTCCTAGGTGTAGTTCTTTGCATTTTTTGAAAAGGATGTATTTTGAAGTAGAATGTCATACTTGAGTATGTAGTTTTTCTACCAATGTGATGTAATTTTAACTTGATGCTTTTGGATGTAGCTTTGTACCAGTGCGATGTTATTTGATACTTGATGGTGTAGTTTTTGTGCCAATGCAATGTAATCCGATACTTGAAGATGTACTTGAAGATGGTAGTTTTGTATCAGTGCGATGTAATTTGATACTTGAGGGTGTAAATTTTCCAGAGTGCAATGTTTAGTAACTTCTGTTTTCTTAAATCATCTATTACTTGTACTCATCATTTTTTGGGTGCATGGTAGTGGTATCTATATCAGGACCTAGCCCCACCTGACATTTAATGTAGTATGTATCTTCTGAGATGCTTAAATGTATTTTACGGATGTGCGAAATTGTAACTTCTCTGTTAGGGGTAATTTGCAGGGGACAATATTTTTCCTAAGTTGCAAAACTACATCCAATTTTGGGAGGGATGGGTAGATCTGCCAGGATAAAATGGTTCTCCCCTTCAAGTTACATCCCATCCAATTAAAAGCATGTGTTCATATCATTTTTTGAAGTTTAAAGCTACAACCAGCTAGACAAAGTTATGGGCCTCTGAGAAAATTCGGTTGATAGTTGATGTTGGAGTTTGTACGTGTGAAATGCCGTCTAGTGGATGCCCAACAAATATTTGAGTGATTTTAGATCAGATTTAGTTGCAATGTCTCTGTGTATTTTTTAGAGCTCAAACTCGTCGAACAATGCAGATCTGCAGCTGCTTGTGACGGAAAGGAATATAAAAGGAGGGAGCGGCGTGGACACAGGGACAGGTTTGGGATTTGTGTTCGTGGACTTTTCAACCAAGCATGTACGTACGTCACGTGGTACGGTGGTAGTGTGCTGGTTTCCTAATCTGGAATATCACACGCTGTCCAAACAGTTTATTTCCTAATTTGGGTGGGGCACTCCCTAGCGCCAAACAGTGCGCGCGCACCGTGTAGATGGGTCCCCAAACAAAAGACAAAATCACCCCTTTCGAGTGAGAAAGCCAGAAAGTGGAGTGAGCAAGCCACATGTCCAATCCCCGCCGCCGCCGCCATCTCCGGCGATGGACATCATGCCCTCCAGCCTCCCGGCCTCCAGTTCCCTCGCCGTCTTCGGAGACATCATGCACTCCTGCCTCCCGGCCTCCCCGGTGTCCGCCGTCGCCTCCCTCTCCGTCGCCATCTCCGACCAGGGGCGGATCCGGGGGGGGGGGGCGAGCGGTGGCCAGGCCCCCCCCAACGCTCGGCCACCCTCAACGTCATACAGCAGGGGCTAGGAATCTGTAGTTCTGTACACCGTATGTATAATGTATATACACTTCGCTAATTAATAAAAGTTTACAGCCGAGCAAGGTTTCTTGGCCTGCTGATTTGTTGGGCCAAGCCCAAACAGCATACCTAGTACTACTACTCCATGCCAAGCCCAAACAACATACGTAGTACTAGTACCCTAGAAAGGGAATTGATCGATGGAAACGCAGCTAGCTGACACAATCGGATCGGAACTTCCACTTAGGCGCACGACGGCAGTCACGGGCGGTATGATCTCATCTACCTCTGCGACTCGCCCCTGCCGCACTAGTTCCAATCGCCGCCGTCACCAGATTAGAGAGTTTTTGTATGTCTCAAATTGTCGCCGACGACTATGCATGAACTGCCGCCGTTTCGTGCGCCCCTCGCTTCAATCTCCAAGGTATCGTTGTGTGCACATGCTACGTGCTAGTATATCGAATTCAATAATTGCTAGATGGGGTTTATTAGATACGCATAATTGTTGATTGATTGACTATTGTCTCTTAGAGCATCCACAATGGCCGGCGCCTAAACGAAAAAAATTAATACCAAAAAAAACTTTATCAGATTAGTGCCCCTGTCTGCAACGCTCTGGCGCTTAATCAATCGACGCCTAGCGCTGTACGCCTCAGTTTTCTACGCCACTGAGGGGAAGAAAATATGATAGCGTCCAGCGACTCGTTTTGCGCCTGGCGCCCAGGATTGAGGTCGTAACTGCCGGGCCAGCCAGGATTTTAATCCTAGCGTCGGGGCGCAAGCGCCGCGCTGTGGATGCTCTTATTAGTAGAGTTGCTCGTCATAAAGAGGAGCACGCCTCCAATTACTAATTTTTTCAAGACAGTTGGTTCGAGTTTAACCACCAACTTTGCAAATGCAAGACATATACTTTTACACTTGATAGCTTTAATATAGTTGTAAGACTAGATATATTTTTATAGCGTGTCGCTTTTACGGTCAATGTCTTGTTCGGCCCCCCCTATGGTCAAATCCTGGATCCGCCCCTGTCTCCGACGACGGCGGCGAGGACCGCATCAGCGCCCTCCCCGACGTCCTCCTGCGCAACGTCGTCTCCCGCCTCCCCGTCAAGGACGGAGCCCGAACCGACGCGCTCTCCCGGCGCTGGCGCGCCACCCCTCTCGTCGTCGACGACGCCCACCTCCAGGCGGAAGGACCCGGCGTCGATTGGCGCGCCCCCGCCGCCGCGGTGGTGTCCCGCGTCCTCGCCTCCCACCCGGGCCCCTTCCGCTGGGTCCACCTCGTCAGCAACCTCATCGACGAATCCAACCAGGACGCGCTCGCCGACTGGCTCCGCCTCCTTGCCGACAAGGGCGTGGAGAACCTCGTCCTCGTCAACCGCCCCTGGTTCGACACGGTGCCCGTACAGCTCCCGCCGTCGATCCTCTGCTGCGGCGCCTCGCTCCGCCGCCTCTACCTCGGTGTCTGGCTCTTCCCGTTCACCAGCGACGCCCCCCCCCCCCCCCCCCCCCCCCGCGCAGCCCCGACGTCTTCCCTCACCTCCGGGAGCTCGGCATCTGCGAGGGGATGATGTTGGACCGAGACCTGGAGTATGTGCTCGCTTGCAGCCCCAAGCTGGAGACCTTTGCGCTCATCTCCAACTACTGCTTGCCTGACCGCGTCCGCATCGGCAGCCACAGCCTCCGCTGCGTTCTGCTCTGGCATTCCATGGTGGACGAGGTCGCCATCATTGCCGCACCGCAGCTGCAGCGGCTCATCGTCTACTACACCAACTCACCTGAGCATGGAAGGACCATCAAGGTCAAGATAGGCTATGCTCCTCAGCTCACCGTGCTCGGTTACTTGGACACGGCCAAACACACGCTTGAGATCGGCAACACCATCATCAAGGTCCAATTATTATCAATCATATTTCTCTTCTCACTGGGTTGATTCTTGATTGCACTGAATTAAACTACCAATTTGATCTGTGCTTTGCAGGCCAGGGTGAAAAAAGCTAGCCCAAATACAGTGGTTCCAAGCATCAAGGTGTTAGCTCTCAAGGTGCGTTTCAGAGTCCCTGAGGAAGTGAGAACCTTGCTCAGTTTCTTGAGATGCTTCCCTGAAGTAGAGACCTTGCACATTATGTCCGTGAGTTTTTTGTTTACCCTATGGCTCCCTGCATTCAGAATTTGGTTCATCACAGTTTTTATTGCTTGGGTTCCATCTTTCGCTGAATTGCACGCTTTCATTTTGCAGTCTGATAATGACACCGACCGCTATGATGATCCGGGGGAAGTCAATGCCAGGGACAAGCTCGATTCCACCTTCTGGAAGAGGGTCAGTCTGATCAAATGCGTGCAGTCGCGTGTCAAGAAGATGGTGTTCGATCAGTTCAGCGGGGGTCCAAACCAGGTTGAGTTCCTGAAGCTGGTTCTTGGCAGTGCCATGTTGCTGCAGGAGGTGATAGTTGTGCTGGCTGGTACAGATTCTGTCCCGCTGTATGATGTCGCGTGCAAACTGCAGCCGCTGGCTTCCAAGAGAATGTGGGCTAATAAGGTCTTACGTAATCATTCCTTGGAGGTCCGTGGGCGTGCAGCAGGTCATATTTGGAGGTACAGCCAAGCGTCTGATCTTTCTATCAGCGACCCATTTATTTCGTAAGGCACTAATGCAGTGTTTTTTAGCAGCTAGAGCATCTTCGTTTGAGTGATCTATTTCCTTGTTAAGGTAGTGATGGAGCATTTGTCAGCTGCTAGAGCTTTATTGTTTGAATGACTCGTTTCTTTGTGAAGGGAAATGATGTAGTGTTGGTTAGCTGCTTCTCTTGAGTGTTGGAGATTCTGGGTTTGGCAACAGAATGGTGTGCCAAAGACTTATCATGACTTGAATGTAGCTACCAGCACCTGCACCTGAATGCAATGTGATTTACCTAGTTGTACTGTGGCTGTGATTTGCTCATGCTGTTAAATGAAAAATGGATGATAACTATTATGTCTGCGTCAGTTGTGATTTCCATGGCCTGCACACATGTTGGCATCTGCACTCATTGTGAATTTCATGGTCTGACTCTTTTCATGTTACAATTAGGCAACATTTGTGCTTAGTTTCACTGCTTAAAGTGATGGTGTGTGTTGGAATAACCAATATGACATCAATATTTTTCTGAAGATCTGATACATGATGGCTGTAAAAGATTGAACATGTACACTATGAGATAATTGGTAAATAGCAATAAAGTGGTGTTGTTGTCTTCTTCAACTCAACATGTTGATGATGAAGCTTAATTCTGTAAATATATTATGAAACAATTATTGCGATACATGAGAAATGGTAATTGAGAAGTGAAAATATGACTTGCCTTTGGTATATTGTAGAAGTTGTATTTCTTTTGTTCACGCATACCAGTTAAATGATGCAAAAATGTCAGTATATTTCAATATTCGTTACTAAGTAATTTTACATTTACCTTGTAAGTTCTGGTTGCACCTTAAAGGAACTTTTGATGTTACTATTTTGGGCTAAATATTCTAGTATACTCTGTTTGTGAGACTAGAAAATTTAGTGTTATAATTGAAATATAATCATGCGTCGCCAGCATTTCATTATTCTTTTCGCTAACATTGGTGTCATCTTCTTAAGGACATGATTCTGTAGAAATATTCTATTGTAGGAAACTGATTTTTTTAGAAGTTCATAACAATGTTCCTGAATGTAAATATGTTTGCGGGAAGCATGTAGATGGTGAATATTACCCCAAGTCTCGCAATGTTTGCTGCAGTTTTTTGTTCTAAAGTTTTTCGACAAGACTGTGTTCTAGTTGAGCTTTGGTCTTTGATTTACCATTGTGATTATTGCCATTGGTTACTGGAAATGGTATCCTTATAGACTTTGTTCTAGTTGAGTTATAGTATGATTCTTCTTCAAGGTTCTGTCATTTGGTTTGCCTTGTGCAATCTGGAAAAAAAATATCTGGTTAAGAATTTCATTCAATGTTTGCTGGATTTTCTCCAATATCTAGCTTCATTCCAGCCGAAATGTTATGTGCTGATTTTCCAACTATTTCTTCTCCTGTTGGAGAAAATGCTATGGCAGGCAATTACCCTGTTTCATGTTCGATAATGAAGGCTTAGTTTGTACCTACACGCAAGAGTTAAATGGCTAAAAGGAAATTATATGGTACAGTTTTAGATTATAATCGTTTACATTGCTATTGTAAGTCTTTGTAACATCCGACCAGTCTTAAGGTGTGATTGCCACAGCCATGACCTCGCTAAGGTTCATACAAGAGAGAAAGGGGATTGAGATTGGAGAAGGGAGACACGTAGAAGACAGAAGATAGCTTAGCTTTTTACCTCATTGATATTCGAAAATATACCTGATTTACTGTAGTCAGTTGGGTGGAAATTCCAGTGTTCAACCAAAAAAAACTCCTTGATGTCTCAGTGATCAAAAAGTTTCATAGCACACACAAGAAGATAAGTGAAAAAACATGGAGGATTGAGAACTACGACCACGAAGCTACATCATGGAGGATTTATGACTGTAGCCATGTTGCTGAGATTTCCACGCATGCCTCCTTTTTTTTTGCGAAACACAGTACAACGCAGACGCTTACATACACGTGCACACACTCACCCCTATGAATGCACGCACGCACAACCTACCCCTATGAGCACATCCGAAAGACTTAGCCGGCGCCCCTATGAACGCACGCACGCACACCCTACCCGAATGAGCACGTCCGAAAGACTGAGCCGGCGGTTGGGTCTTGAGATTGACGAAGTCACCACAGGCGCCTCGCTGTCGACGGGAACGTCGCCTCCCACTGAAGAATATTCCGTCTAAATGAGAAACAGCAATGTCAAATCTAGGATTTGAACTCTGGTGGGCTGGGGGTACAAACACCCTCCTAACCATCTTGACAGAGGCAAGTTCTCCACGCATTGTTGGGCTAACAAGGATGCACGTCTCACTAATCCCGACGTAGCTAGTATACATGCTTTGCTGTTGCAAAGAATAATCAATTGTGTTTTACTGTGGATTTTTCTAACTTATGAGACATGTTTTTTTTTTAAATTTTGCATACCCAATCTTAAAATTCTAGCTCCTCCACTGACCTCGGCTGCTCCCATCTGTGATATGAACACAAGGTGAAACACAAAGCCGGCCAGAATGCATTAAGACTCCATCATATTTGTGAACTAAACCGTCTAGAAAGAGGATAATTGCCACCACCGCGGTCTCGTGATGAAGAAGCATTTTGCTATCACAATCTACTGACTCTTGTAAAGCATGCACGAAGAGCAAGATCTTTCCTCGTCGTATTTGTAAGGAAAAACTAACGTCAACCACGTCAAGTTTCCTATTACACGGAACCACAACCGCTTCGAGCTATGAGTATGAACACATCACGAAATACAAATGCTGAATGCATTAATACACCACCTTATTTGTGAACTATACCGCTTGGAAAGCGGATAACCGCCACATCGTTCTGGTGAGGAATAAGAATATTTGCCATCACAATCTAGTGATGCTTGTAAGGCATTAATAGAGGGCAAAATCTGTTTCCTGTTCTATTTCCACGTTTGTCGTGTTGGACGCCCGTATGATACAACAGATTCCCCAGCTGACGTGCCATACGAATGGGTTGTCGACGGTAGAAAATACTTACCTTACAAGGCGCCAGCCTTCTTTCCCATTCTCGACCTCCCATGGCCGCCAGCATTATTGCCCTATTTAAACACACCCACAGGCCATAGCCACGAGGCTCCTCTCCTCACATAACATCCAGCACAACTCTCTTCCCGGTACGTAGCAAATCCCCCCGTTAGCCCGCCTCCCATGGCCGGCGCCGGAAAGTTCCCTTCACCGACCTCCGAGGAGCTCCTGAGACCCTACTCCGCCCCCCTACTGTACAGTGGCGCTGCTACGGCCGATGAATTGAAGTGGTACGTATGCCGGGTGTGCAGCAATACGTTTGATAACAGGTACGCTCTCATGGGGCACATGAATGCTCATCGCAAGCCGCCGCCAGTGGTCCGCCGTGTCATCCGCCTTTTCGGCGTCGACATCGTCGTCGCAGCTGGACCCGAAGGAGTGGCCGAGTAGTAGCCTAGAGGTTGCAGATGAATCTATCGGTTGTATGAATTTATCCAGTTTAAATTTTACTTTGTTCATGTCAGAGCTTGCAGGTTTCTAGGCAAATACATCAGTTGTATGAAACGTTCTCATGGGATGAAGTTACAACAGTTTTTGGAATCGTGCATGGAGTAGATCCGAATTACGTATGAGTATGTAATATGTATGACTTATCTGATAGTTTAGACTCGACGTCACATGCATCAATGCATATATTCCTGTATATGCATATGCATAGCTTGGCTCTGATGGTTGGGTTCCCTGTGGTGGAACCAGCCCACCCAGGTTCAAGTCCTAGACTTGGCATGGGCGTTTGCATTTACCTGGATTTATTCCAGGATTATCCGGCGCTATTCTTTCAGTGGTAGGTGACGTGCCCGTCAACAGCGAGGCGCCTGTGGTGACTTCGTCAACCTCAAGATCTGCCGGCTCAGTCCTTCAGAGGTGCTCATAGGGGTAGGGTGTGCGTGCGTGCGTTCATAGGGGTGAGTGTATGTGCGTATTTGTGAGCGTCTGTGTTGTACTGTGTTCTCAAAAAAAAAAAAAAAAAAATATATTACGTGGTTTTTTCAAGGAAAGAAACATTCATTTTGTTCCTTCTTTCCAAACTAATCTCATGGTTGCTTGTTTCTTTCCTGAACAGAACCGAATCACATATTTCCCTTTTTTTTGTCTTTGCAACCTGAGATGAAAGTTATTTCCTTTCTTTTTTGCCTACCTTTCCGTGGGGAGATGAGATGCATGCTGATCTGGTATGAAATAGGGAGGATTAGATTCTGCGTAATAAGTTGGGTTTGAAATGGGATGAACCACCACTACAAACTTTTCTTTAGTAATAAGGATAAGTGAACTTACATATCAAACATTGACCACGGATCCTGCCTCGTCACCGCCTCATCACCTAGCACTAGTGTGGCATTGTCGACGAGCACACAACCACAAACCCGTCGAGCCCTGCCAAGACACCCTTTGCAACTAAGGAGAACTATGTTTACAACCCCTACAAACGTCTGCCATAGGGAGCTATGCTCGACCGACAACAAGGCTCAACGCTAGTACATATTGAGATACATGAGCATCGTCGGAACGTGCAACGTCTTGGTCTGTCTATGCAATGACAAGATGCTCGACGGCACAATCACGATGATCAATCCGGTCAATGGAAAATTGCTTACCTTGTCGTTGTTGTTGCACCTATATGATGTTGTCGCCGACACCGCAAGAGAGAAGAGCATTGACATAGGTATATGTTGGTACCGTGCATACATATTTGGCAACCACACAACAATGGTGCGGTAGAAGGTCATGCATGTCCGCTTTGACCAGGCACATGTGTTCCGTGTGATACATGTGTCCCCATGCTCGGGGAGGCAACCTAGCCGTGGCCGCCCCCGACACAACGAGATGAAACCTCGACGTTGGGCTCACCAACGTCAACATCAACATGTACCAGATCATTATGAGGAGCACGACAAAGGTCATGGCATACAACCTCGAGGGTGATCACGTCAGGCCTGACAGGTGTTCGACATCGGGACAATCATGTCAACCCTATCAGGCCATAGCCAACCGTATGTACTGAGATCTAATAGCCGTTTCTTGATAGAGGTGCATCGGAGGCGGGGTTTCCCCTTCACAACCCATCCTTGGGGATGGTCAACATTAAGGCGTAGTTCATATATAGAGCACAAGTGTGAGGTTGAACTGTTGGTAAAGTCGTCAAAAGTGAGCCCACCGGGCAGCTATCCGGCAACTAAGCAGATGGTCCACGAGCTTGACAAACAGCCTCATTTTGCTCACGTTGATTGGGAGTGCGGCGCGGCGTGGTGGAGACAAACAAGTATAACCAAGGAACGATGGTAAAAAAAATACTATCTCCGATCCGAAATTAGTGTCGGAGAAAACAACCTACGTACGTACAATTTGGAACTACACGCGCGTCAATTTTTCTGGATCGGAGGGAGTATCAGAAATGTCTACAATGCTCGGATCTTTGTCTACCTTGAGACCATGGAGACACCGAGTGTTTACAACCCTTGGAGACACCTTATGTCTTCGAGTTTTGTACCCCTATCAAACAATGGCACCACGAAGATATCTGTATTATTCGGAATGATAAAATAAAGTCTTAAAATGAATTGAGACTTTATCTTGTCAACACATAAAAGTCAAACGTGGGAATCACAAAGAGTTGCAACACTTGCTAAGTTTGCAGCGAAGATTTTCCACCCCATTCGCCGGTCAAAGTTTCTCCAGTGGTGTATATGCCGATCATGTTTGCAGCAAATCTTGGATACCAATATAATAAAATTTCCGTGCGTTAAGATTGATAATCTATATATACTTTTTCTGAAACTCAATAATCCACATATATCTTGGATATGCTGGTGGATGTCCGGTATTTTTTCTGTGCCAAGTTTTGAATTGAGGGTTCCCGTCTATTACTAGTAATCGTGCACGTGCAATGCACGTATTTTAAGTACACAAAAATTAGATTACATGTTTCATATTAAATGAAAAATCTTATATGATTTCAAGTTAATGACGATATGTAGACACAATATTGCAGTGTCGCAAAAGCATGCAGTGCTTTCAATCTTTCATCTTTTGTATTATATTTATTACTCTACGGGTGTTACCAATTTCAAAGGAACTACAATGCTTTAAAGAATTCGAAAATATTGCATAGGCAAAGACGTAAATCATTCAAGCAACTTAACAACAAACGGTTTACAAGCTCGGAGGTGGTGTGTCCACTGTAAACCTCCAAGTCACATACAAACTTGTTTGGTAACATTAACAATGTTGTGTTTCCTATTCTTTGACATACAACAGAACATTGCATACATCCACTTATGGAGAAACTTTGAATATTTTACGATGTTCTGCCTATGTAACAGATTGTATTTCGTATTATTTGACCCAACAAAATACTTGATAAAATTGATACCAACCATACTATAGGGGGAAACAACTAAAATGGATCATTTTTTGTCATAGCAAACTGTTTTGCACCAAATTTTTCTGTCTACACCTCTCATGCCTGAAGACTCGAGCTACTGTAGCAGCAGCAAAACAGAAGTTCAATCTCAAAAGAATCTTAAAATACATGGACAAAAAAATGAGGAAAATAAACACCTCCAGGAAGCGTCATAACTGGAGAGTGCAACAGAGCTGCCCTTCTTAAGCACTGTAATTCCAAATCATGACAGTTTAGAAATCATCCAATGATCGTATAAAAATAGTAAACATGCACATGTAACACACGTGTAATAATAGTAAATACAATAAGATCCTCACATAGATGAAATGTCAAGGTAAATTAAAATACATGAGATGACAATTTTAACGAAAATAATCCATCCCGATGCGGTTGGCCAAATCTTGTACAACTTGAGGAATGTTGGCTTGACATTCATTGTCAGTGAACGTGAGCATGTGTACCAGCACCTTGCTTTGTAAGTCGTAGGCGTCCTGCACATACATTATGTATAAATATCATGAAAGATGAATATGGAAGTAGTAAATTCTCACCATCAGGTGCAGGTCGCACCGACTCATTCGTGAACCAAATGAATCGAGTACCTGTATCCGGCGGTTTTTGGCATCGACATTACATAGAAACCAATGACATTTCTTCACATTAATGGGGATGAATAGCTGGCAAAAAACAGTCACTTGTAGTCACATTTAGTAAATACAAAATCATTGTTAAATGAAACTATATATGTACGTAGTCTTACCATGTCATGTTGTACATAATTAAGTGATCGTTGCACGATGTGGGCATGTTGATTTGGACTTATAGGAAATGTAGTGTCTCGCTTTAATATTCCAAAAACATGTGTGCTGTCCAAAATAGTAAGAATGTTTGGTGAGGGCAGTGTTGCGGAGGACATATTCAAGATTGAAGCAGGAGACAATGTTGCATCTATGAATTTTCCTTTCTTCTTATCTCGGTTCCGTTGCAACACAATACCCCTCAGTTCCGCTGGCATATTTGAGTAGTGTTCCCTAGCCCGCTGCCGTTTCTTCTCAGATGCAGTGCCATGATCTGGCTCCACATAGCTTTGTCTTGCTGAAACCGATTTAAGTAGACAAATAGTAAGAATGTTACCAACACATAATTGTCATGAAAATCTGATTGACTGTACTGATAAAGGCCAAAATTCTCATTTTATAATATCACCTAGCATTTGAGTGGAGGAACATGAGGTTTGAGTTTTATTTGGCATAGATGAGGCAGTGGCGATGACAGAAGGTGTGTAGTTCTTCGTTGTTGTTGGTCGCTGATAAGTATCATTCTATGAAGCCAGCAAATGTGTTCGTTTTCTAACACATGAAAAGGATAATTAAAATCGAGTAGTGTTGCACTAAAATTCAGGGTTTCATTCAAATTCGGGGTTTTGTGCAATATATACCTTTTGTACCTGGTGTTTCCATGTGCTCAGTAGTTCTGGTTTGTCCTAAGCCCATATGCTCCACACCTACATTGTGGCATCAACTACATGATATTTCCAAAGTAAATCTAATGGAGAGAATAATTAAAATTAAGATTGAGATTTGGTGCGTAAAAATTGTGTAGGTGACGTACATACCAAGTGCATTTGGCGTTCGCAGCCTTCTTTTGTTGTCGAGCGGTACGCTGCTTCTCCAGGTACTCGGCCTTTTTCTCATCAGACATCCGGGCATACCAGCCTTGACGACTTGCTGGTTTATTTCCTGCATTATCATCACCCGTGGCATTTGCATCTGTTCTTGTCGATGTGTTCGTTAGGTCTTTAAATAGAGAACGCGCCACATATGGTAAGGAAGAATTATCCATATCCAACCTAAAATCTGCCACATCAATAGAAATAAATGACAAGATGAGTTGAGCGTAAAGATGTACATATCAACTATGATTTAAGCTCTAAAACTTATAGCGCCAGGAATTTAAGCAGTTGGACATTTTTGCATGCCTTCTATACATTACATCTAGTTCACAGTAGCACAAACACTATTAATCTAACATAAAAGGTTGATCAAAGTCATCCTAGGTAGAAAATCAGCCTACAGACTCCATAGAAGCATCTAGGTCACAGTAAGAAAAGAGAGATAAAACATGAAGCAATTTCAAGCTTGCAGGTAGACACGACTCACATAGAGGACATTAATCCAAAAAATTGACTGAAATTAACACACAGACTGGGTAAAAATTCTTAAAGAAAAACAACATAGAAGACTTCTCACACCTGTTGATTTTCTCTCGATTAAACGGCCAAGATGACCGAAGAATTCTTGTATACAAGCCTGTTGCAAAAACAAATGGTAGCACTCCACCTGCATCCAGGTCCAATCAGAAAAGGGGTATTTGAGCATACTGAAACATAAAACACTATCTTTGTACTGGCTAATTTCGCTCAATTTAAAGAACCATACCACTGAAGAAAGCTCACAAGAATTTTAGTTGCCGTCGAAAGATCAGGACATAGTTCGCACTTCACATATGACATCAATCAACATTCATTCTTATGCTTTTCTACATTAATGACTGCTACAATATAGAAGTACCCAAAAACAAAAAATATATACAATAAAGCTCCATATTAATCATCTCTAAATTGGCTGGTCCGGCCAATTGTATGAGTTGGAATCACAATCCAGTAAAAGCTCTATATGCTTCGTACAACAGTTCTTTCGTTAAAATGCAGGTCATTGCATCCAGCGAAAGAAAGAGCCTCTCAGATTCATTATGATTAATCAGTTGACTTGAACTTACGCGATGACAACTGAACCTGAAACGATGGCTTCTAGAGACAAATGTTGCACCTCAGATTCAGTTAAGCGACTGTAATGTAGAGACAACTGAATACTGTGACATGACCCGCGGCAGGACCTGAACTGAACACGGTGACCTGAATCTGAAGGATCGATGTTTAGACAGGGGACCGAACCTGAAGGATGTAGAGTTGCTGGCGGGCGGCAATCAGTGGTTGAATTGCGTGCGGACAACCTATGCAGGAGATGTGTAGGGCTCTGCGAGTTTCGGCGTCCGACGTCCAGGGTGCGGGTCCGACGTTCCGTCATGCAAGGCACGGCTCTCCCGTGTAGGCTATGGCGGCGGGAGAGCGTTGGAGTTTCGGCGTGCAGGCTGCGGTGACCTCGCTTGCCGGCGTGCAGGCTGCGGCGGGAGAGCGTTGGTGGCGGCAGGGTCGGCGGCGTGGTGGAGAGTGCCGTCCGGCGGCGCGGTAAGAGGAGCGGCCGACGGCGTGGTGAGAGGACAGTCCGACGGCGCGGTGAGAGGAGCGGCCGATGGCGCCGTGAGAGGAGAGTCTGGCGGCGCGGTGCAGCGGCCGCGGTGGAGAGTGCAGGGCGGCGGCGTGGCTGAGCTGGTCGGCTGCGCGGTGGAGAGGAAATTTTGGCGGCGCGGTGAGGTAGGCGGCCGTCGGCGCGGTGAGAGGAGAGTCCGGCGGTGCGGTGAGTCCTTCGGCGCGGTGAAAGGAGGAGAGTGGGGGTCGTGGCCTCGTGTGGTGGGGAACGTGGGCGTCGGCGTAGACCGGTTGCTGACTCTTTTTTTTCGTTAATCGCAAAAGCACATCATACAACATTGGACAAATATGAGACGTTGGATTGTGCCTGATCGACGGTTCAGATCCTCCGGATCTGACAGACTGTGTCTTTTTATATTAGTAGAGACTAGTGTCACATACTCAAAACATATTTTACTCGAAAGTTTTAAATTGAGGGGAAATATAGGTAGAGAATGGAGCCCATTATTCGCAACAAAAGGAAGAGAGAATGGAGCCCATTATTCTTGCCGTGAAATTTGACGATGTAGGCCCATATCTCCGTTTCTCCACTTCCCACACAGAGTGCACAGATTTCGGTTTGCCACCCTCAAAAAAAAAAAATTCGGTTTGCCTCGATCCCCTTCCAACTCGGGCACGAACCTCTCCGCTTGCCGCCGCCGGCGCCGCCGCCCCCTCGCCTGTCGTTATGCTCCGCCTGCAAAGCTACATCCTCACCCGTCTCCTCTCATCTCCCGCAGTTGAGGCACCCAACCAGTTGATCCAAGGCCGGGCCCCGCCGCTATTCACGTCCGCCGCCTCCAGCCACTGCCTCACGCCCGTCCGCCCGCCCCCGCCCCCCTCCTTGGCACCTCAGTAGGCACGGCCGGGATCCCAGCACCGAGTCGCCGACCGCCGTCCACCGTAGCAAGCAGCAGCACGGTCTTGGTGAGTGTCTCAACTTCCCAATTTTCGATTTTTTTTCTCCCAGGGGAGGAGAACAGAGGACGATTTCCTTGTTAAGTTTGTAATATTTTCATTCTTCTTGCCATCCATGTAACCAAGTTTGTAATTTATTGTAGTCCTGTTGTGTTACTGTGAAAATTTCATTTATTTTATCCCTGTGCTGCAAAACAAGACTCTAACTCCTTCCTCATACCCATTTCGAAATGCTTCAGCGGACGGACGACGGTTGGTAAGGAGCGGGCGGGAACTTTTGGCTTGATGGCTGCAGAGCCCGATTCGGAGCGTGCCGACGGCGATATGAACAAAGACAGTGTGAAGAGAGACAAGAAGAATAAGAAAGAGAAGAAGAAGAAAGAGGAAGAAACTGAGATGAAAGGGCAGGAGCAGCCGTCTGATACCACCGTTGAACATTTAACGGCAGAGAGAGACGAGTTGAGGGAAACAGTCTACCAAGTCAAAGAAGAGCAAGCGCAAGCGTGGCGATGCTGCCGAGGCTTCTGCTAGTGATCAAGCTGTGACAGGACAAGATAAGAAGAGAAAGAAGGAGCATCCGGCTGCGGTGGAAGAGAGCGGCCAGGGGCAGCAAACACTTGATTCTACTGTTGAAAATCTAGCTGCAAAGAGAGACGAGGATGAGGGGAAACAGTCTAGCAAGTCAAAGAAGAGCAAAGGCAAGCGTAACGATGCTGGTGATCAAGCTGTGACAAGAGAAGATAACAAGAAGAGAAAGAAGGAGCATCCAGCTGTGCTGGAAAAGAGCAGCCAACCCAAAAATGCTAGTAAAGGTGAGAATGGAGAGATCAAGGAAAGGGGGAAGGAAGGCAATAAATCCAGTCCGGAATCTAGTGAGAATGCATCTGCTGGAGGAGAGGAAGCTGATGTAGATGGTAAGACTGATAAGAAGAAAAAGAAGAGCAAGGAGGGGACGCCGCGAGAAGGAATAAAGGAGAAAGAAAAGGCAGCTCAGTCAAAGAACAAGGGTAAGCGGGTGAGCGTTGCTGATTCCACGGAGGTGTTTGAAACTCAAGGTGATGGCGGTGAGGGGACCGAAGGAGGAAAAAATAATAAAAAGAAGAAGGCAGCTCAGTCAAAGAACAAGGGTAAGCAGGTGAGCTTTGCTGATTCTGCGGAGGTGTTTGAAACCGAAGGTGGTGACGATGAAGAGGTTGGCAACAGTGATGAGTCTGAATTTTTGCATGGACTGCGGTTTACCGAAGAGGAAGACGCCACCCTCATGGAAGCTATTATGGATTTCATAGAGGTTTCATCTCTTGCTTTAAATTTTGCATTCGTTTGGTAATGAACAAACTTATATTAAAGCTATGCCCCTGACTTTAGGGGGTGACACAAGAGTACTTTATCATTAGATAGATGATTTTTCCTTAAATGATTTGCAATTTGCAATCATATTTTCTTTCAGTTTGATCCAATCTACACAGGAAACTATTATCATTTTTTTAAATCACAGCATATCTATGAAAACAAGAACTTGTTACATTTGCTTATTACTCATTAACTCATGGTTGCAATATAAGGCACAACAGCTGAGCATTACTGAAGTTTTCCTTATCAGATTGAAGTATTATTTGCTGAACTGAAGTATGCCATATGTTGGCTTATAATCCCTAAAAAAAAAGTCTTGTAAATGCATCATTCTTTCCCTTAGCTGGGAAAGTTATCAGGAAGTTCCTTCTAGTGGTTGTACTTTATGAATAGTCCAATATTTGGCGATTTTCTTCATTACCACATTTTCAGTATTGTCTTTACTTCTAATAAGTAATCATGTTATTTTTCCAGTGGGATTTGGTTGAACTTCATGTTTGCTGCGAAATTTTAGTTTGAGTCTTACAATCAACAAAACAATTAAATGCATGAATAATACATCCTTAAATATATTTTGAATATTCATCTTGTCCAAATGGATACATAATTAGCCTCTACAAGTCTACATTGACCTCATCTCGAAATTAAATTGATTTAAATTTTGCACATGTAATACTAGTATTCTATTTCACTTTCTCCCTTCCATCTATTGATTAATGTTATGTTGTTTCCTTGTGCTTGGGTTTTATGTGTCAATTTTACTTTATTGTTAGCAACTACAATCTCTCAAGATTGTAAATGACATGCCCATCATATTTGATACATTTTGTACTGTGTTTCTTATTTTAGATGAAGCAACTGGGAGAGAAAGGCTTAGAGATGTTTCGGACTCCTCGTAAACACAAAGAGCTCAGGCATTGTTGGGATGTTATAAGTAAGACGAAAATAACTGTTGCTAAGCTCTTCAACGTTTTCTCCTCACATTAGCTTGCCTTTGTTTAATGATGTCATTTAAGCATGTAACCTGTATGAAAAGTCTTTCTCGAGACCCACCAGTTCACTTTGAATTTCAAGCGATCCACATTTTATCTATTTTCCGAACCTGGATAGCAGATAACTACCATTTTTAATTGTGGATTCACATTCTTTGCAGGGAAATCATTACCCCATAGACCTTACAATGCCATATACAGACGGGCACGTATATTACTCAGTAGGAGTGATAAACGTGGATGGACAAAGAAAGAAAAGGACTATATTCGAAGGTACCATAAGGTCCTTTTGCTGAACTAAAGTTATATTTATTTTCTGCATGACCATATATACTCCATAGTTTTTACTACGAAGTAGTCATATTGCTATCCAATGTGATTCGAAAGAATTTCATGTTTGCTGCTAATTCACAGTATGTTTTCTACAAATCTTAACTCCTATTAAAGATGTCAATTGGTGACTTAAGGCAGTGCTTATCGATAGCAAACATTAGTTATTTAGCTAAACAAGAAAATAGTTAAATGTATGAATTATATTCATGTAACATTGTTTCCTGTTGCTGTATGTTTAGTATTTGTAGTTTGACTGTAAGTTTTTTTTGTGATCTCATAGCATACTTATTACTTGATGCATAGTTTGTGGTTCATGGTATGAGAAAATAGGGTTCTCGAACAGTTCACAAACCTGACAATTGTGGTGCAGACGTTGATTTGCATGCATTAGTTTTGCTTTGCAGCCGATATAAATCTTATTATTAAGGAGTTGAAAATTTGAAAAGGAAAGTTACATGTTTGTTGGGCCGGGCTCTGCCGCTTGAAGTAGGAGTAGCTAATGCAATTTTTCATGTGGCTGCCTGGGCTCTCTCGATCTATCTACTTTGGCTCACCCTCCTACACCTACTTCCTTTGAGTGACCCCCCCCCCCCCCCCCCCCCCCCCACCCCCCCACACACATACTCTATCCCGTGGGACGACAAACCTCTCTTCTAGTGATAGAGGAACGGGGATGAAGATATGCTTGATCGACAGAGACAACGGTGGTCTGATCTGTCAGGCATTAGAGCGAGATCTGATGGTTTCAAAGGTTAGTTGCATTGGTGAGGATGGTGTCTGGTGTAGTCGTGTAGACCTCTCATGTCATGAATGCACCCCTGTCATCTAGCAAGCATATGGGATTGTGTTGGATACTATGATTTAGATTGTGTTGCAACTTGTGAAGTGATTAATATATCTCTGTTACATGTAGCATGCTTTTCTGATATTTGTTAGTGAGGAATTTCAATATGCCCTGCTGTTGCTTCATGTAATATAGATTAAATCACTTCATTGTGATGCAGTTATGTCCAAAACAATGGCACGGAGTGGAAGAAATTGGCACATGAACTTGGGAAGTGTGATATCCATGTAAAAGATACTTGGAGGAGAATAAAATCTGAGAACTTGAATAAAGGTGCCTATTGCTACTAAATTTCTATCATATTTTAGCCATTTGTTCTGTTGGGACTAATATTTCAGCACATGTTTAGCTTTAACATGCACATGTTTATTCTTCTATTGGATAACTCTTTGGCATGGCCATTTTTTATTTTTTGGGTATGATTTTTCTCACATCATTTTGTCACACCCGGCGCATTGGTTGTGTTTAACTATAATCATGGCAGTAGTTGGGCCCAACTCTGCATACTGGTAAATATTTGGTGTAGATATGGAATGTGCACCATCAGCAAAGCTCACATATTTGATTTGTGCTAATATTGAAATTACTGACAAAATAGTAGAACAACACCATGTTTAATTTGGACAAAATATGACTATGATCACAAACTTAGATGATTATTTTCCAGTTTTAAGTTGTTGATTATCAGTTAGAAATGTAAAGTTCTTTCACGAGATATGTACGGAAGGATTTTACTGATCAAGATTATATTTAATGGAACTTCGCTATTTAAATGATTCGTCCTACCATGTGTATGCAGTATCATCATGTGATACATTTCTTACGTCGTACCCAGTGTGGCAGTGGTATCATCATGTGTGATAAAATGTAGACCTTGCTAACATTTTTTATTATGTGTGCCTTCTTTGACCGGTAATTCTCCAGGGTACTGGACACAGGATGAGCACCAAAAGTTATTCGATCTGGTGAACCTTGACTTGCGTATGAAAGCTCATCAAATCAAAAATCCTGATAATCGGAAGGTTTGTAATTTTCCACCGTTGTTGATATTTTGTATTTCTGTCCAGCTTTCATGGTCTAGCTTCCATATTTGTAGCTGTTCGTATTGTTAAATGACATGAAGTCATGATTTGATCTAATGAGTTGGTTTACTTGTTTTCGGCGACGACAGCTAAGGGATAACATTTCCTGGGAGGCCATCAGTGATAAATTAAGCACCCGTAATCACAAGAATTGCTGCCTGAAGTGGTTAGTATTTCTGTTTGCTTGTATAGCTTTTTTCCTCGCTGAATCTGTAGTAAACGCCATGGTTTTTAAGGCGTCGCCTAGGCGTCGCCTAGTCGTCGCCTAGTCGTCGGAGCGGCTCGGGATGCCAAAGCGTCGACCTCGCCTTAGGCACGGGACTAAGGCGTCCAGATCCGGCGTCGAGGCGTCCAAGTCGACGCCTAGGCGGGGAAGGCGTCGCTCTGGACAGTTTTGGACGCCTTCGTCATCCTCGGACAGATTGAGCGGGAAACTTTTCTGGACGGAGCGGGAAAGAGAAATTCGGCGGGAAAGGAAGGAATTGGGGCGGAAAATAGATAGGAATGGATGTGAGAGAGGGAGGGGAACTCACTCGTGGCAGAAATCGGTGTGAAAGAGAGAGAGAGGAGCTCTCTCGACCAGCAGCTCCTCCGCCAGATCTCGTCGTCCTCCGCCGGCTTCCGCCCTCATCCGCCGGCTTCCGCCCTCCTCCGCCAGCTTCTGGGCCTCTCCTCCCCTCGCGCAACCCTCTCCCAGCAGGGCAACAAGGTACGGCTCCCCTCTCTCCGCCATGGTCTCGTTCCTCTCCGCTATTCTGCTGTGCTGCTTGCCTGCTTGCTTGTTGTGCCCGTGGTGCTGTGCTGCTTGCCTGCTTGTGCTCGTGTCCTGCCTCTGATATAATAGGTTAGTAGTAGCTAGTTGATTAGATTAGTAGTATAGCTCGTGTCCTGTGAGTTTAGTGACATGTTGTGGTTAAACTAATTGATGCATGTCCTTGTTAGCTGATTAGATCAATACAATAGTAGCTTAGTGGATCTTCTTTGTACTAGCTTATTAGAATATTGTTTGCACCTTGTTGTGGTTAAACTAATGGATGCATGTCCTTGTTGTGGTTAAACTAATTGATGCATGTTGCCATGTTCTTTAACATATTGTTTGCACCTTGCAGCTCCACAATGTCAGATGAGGAAACAGCTCCACAAGGTGATGCTTATGATCCAATGCAAGATCCAGAACGCAGGCCACGGAGGTCATCTGATCCGGGGTGGAAATATGGGTATTGGTTGAAAGTTGGCGACGTCAATGCTGTTGTATGCAATCTTTGTAAGAAGGTAACTAATGGAGGGATCAAAAGGCACAAAGAACATCTTGCTGCCACCGGTGGGGATGCAACAGGCTGTCCAGGCGCTAGCACACAGCTTAGGAGAGAGATACGACAGTATTTGGACAAGAACAGGAGAAACCCAGTACTGCCAGATGATGATGATGCTGTAGTGGAGGTAGATGCAACAGGAGCCAGGGCTGCCACTACAAGACCAAGTTCAGGGACAGCAGCCAAGCATGCCAAGAAAGCCTTTGCTTCAAAATTCCATGGCAAGAAGAGACAATCTGTGGCTACCAAGTCAATTATTTCCATGCTTAGGAAAAAACCTGAGGATGTTGTTGATGATAGACGCTCCGGGACTTCTCAAACCACCATGGAGTCCTCCACAAAAACAGAGGCAGAGAGGCACTATGTGAATATGCAGTGGGCATTGTTCTTCTATGAGTGTGGCATACCATTCCATGCTGCAACCTCTAGGCAATTTCAGATTGCAATAGAAGCCTCCTGTCAATATGGCTCGGGTTACAAGCCTCCTTCTGCGCATGAGCTAAGAGAGCCATTGCTTAGGGATTGTGTGAAGGAAACAAAACTTATGAGAGTGAAGCATGAGGAAGCATGGAAGCAATATGGCTGCACACTCATGTCGGATGGCTGGTCGGATAGGAGGGGACGCCACTTGATCAACTTCCTTGTAAACAGCCCGGAGGGCACTTACTTCTTAGGGACAGTTGATGCATCAAGTGAATGCCAAGATGCTCGGATGATAGCTGATTTGCTGGAGACGAGAATTAATGATGTCGGTAGAGAGAATGTTGTCCAAGTTGTCACCGACAATGGTGCTAATTACAAGGCAGCGGGCAAGATTCTAATGGAGAGGATTCCTACACTATATTGGAGTCCATGTGCATGCCATTGCTTAGACCTAATGTTGGAAGACATAGGGAAGCTACCAGCCTTTAAGAAGCCTATTGCCCGGGCTAGACGTGTCACTACTTTCATCTACAGGCATGGCAGAATTCTGAGTCTAATGAGGAAGGCAACGGGTAACCTGGATCTTGTGAGACCCGCAGCCACACGCTTTGCCACATCCTATCTTTCTCTGAAGAGTTTGTCTACACACAAGCAAGCTTTGAGGAGTTTGTTTACAAGTCAGGCATGGGTTTCAAACAAATTGGCAAAAACACAAGCTGGTTTGAATGTGCAAGACATTATCCTTTCGGCTGAGTGGTGGCATTCAGTTGAGGACTGCCTTAGAGCTTCAACACCACTTCTTCGGGTTCTTAGGATAGCTGATGGTGATGAGGTTCCTGCCATGCCTGAAATTTCAGCACTAATGCGCCATGCAAAAGAGAGGATCACTCTAGGTTTCCCCCACCAAAACAAGAAAGTTTTGCTGAAGAATATCATGGACATTGTTGATAAACGTTGGGAGAATCAAATGGATCATCCATTGTATGGGGCTGCTCTGTTTTTGAATCCTGGGAAGTTCTTTGCTATTGTTGACAAAGGTGATGATGCCTTAAGTGGGGAGCTAAGAAGTTGTTTCAATGATGTGCTTGCCAAAATGGTACCCGATTCCAATCTTCGCAACAAGATTGATCAACAAGCTGGTCTCTATTTGGACAAGCGAGAATCCTTTTCTAATGCGATGGCAATTGAAAACATGAAGAAAAGAAACCCTCGTAAGTCAACTAATTAAATTTCAGCAAGTACCAAGTTAATTTCAGCAAGCTATTTTCTGAACAAACTCCTAACTTGTGTTTGTTTTTATCATTTTAGTTGATTGGTGGCGTGCATATGGTGGCCGCACTGTTGAGCTACAAAGATTTGCAAAGCGCATTGTTAGTCTTTGCGCTTCATCATCCGGTTGTGAGAGAAATTGGAGTACCTTTGAATTTGTGAGCCTACTCAATCTTCTTTCTCTTATTTCAGCAAGAGCAAGTTAATTTCAGCATGTTATTTATTCATCTTATTTGCTATTTGTAGATCCATACCAAGAAAAGGAACCGATTACAAGTAGCAAGACTGAATGACTGTGTCTTTGTTTCATACAACCGGAAGAACATGAGTAGGTTTCAAAAGAGGCGTGAGAAGATTGGTGACACAAGCTATGACCCTCTGGTCATTGAAGACTTTGATTGGGGCAATGAGTGGGTTGACCCAACAATGCCTCCACCTGAAGGTGCTCGAGGGTGTCCCGATGACATTGATTGGGAACTTGTTGATGAGGCTGTTGGTGCATCTTCGTCGCTTCAGGGTCGCAGACTTCCTCGAACTGCAAATGCAACTCAAAGGGAAAGGGGGTCGGCAACTGTCCAATACCGCAGGCAGCGCAAAAGACTAGCTTCAACCATGACACAACCATGGTCAGAGGATGATGAGCAAGAGGAAGAACAGGAGCAACAGCCAAGTATCCCCAATGGAGAGGATGCTGATTCAGATGTTGCTGATGATCAAGATGTGTCTGATGATGATGAAGACCCAACCAGTGCTGACCCAGATGGTGCAGAGGATGCTGCTACCATTGATGAGTTCGATGATGATTTCTGAGACATGGAGATGAGAGTTGTGGACCTCTTTTAATTTATGCTGCTAATTTATGTTGTAAACCTATTTTATTTTGTGTTGTGGACCTCTTTTATGTTCTGGACTTGCATTGCTTTGGACCATTTAATGTGTAATATGTGATGCACTAATGTTTGTGACTTTGTGATCTTGGTTTGCACTTGTACTCTCATTTAATTCTCTTTTTTCTACCAATTGTGGTCTGTTATGTATGTTCTAACATACATGTTCATGGTTATTGCAGATTTTTGTTGGGGAGAGCCGAGATGGATGCTACATGGGCTCAACAACCAGGAAATTTAAGGTATTTAACTATTTATATGTACTATATTGTAACAGCCATATTATTCTGCCTAGTTACTTAACTAAGGCGTCGCCTTGCCTTGCGCCTTAAGCGCCTAGGCGGTGAGGCGCCCCCCCACCGCCTTAAAACGCCTGGACGCCTTAAAAACCATGGTAAACGCTATCTACACTACAATCTTTAATGGATATACCGGCTACTCTTGCATGGCAGTTATATGTTGGCAGCATGGCCACTAATTTCTGATGCACTTTCAGGTATGATACATTAGCATCTCCGCTGGTTAGGAAAGGAGTCTGGGCAGATCTTGATGATTATCTACTGGTGGAAGCGTAAGATTTTGCAGACTCTTATACCGATTGTTTTCTCGCAATCAAAAACACTGCATGTTATACGGTAGAACTTGAGGATAGGTTTGCCCCCGACCCTGATCTAAGGTCGCAGCCTCGTAGGGGTGCTCGATGGGAGGCCAGGGCCTGTAGCCGATTCGCCCCAGAGCTGCTAGATGATACGAACGAGAAGAGACTGGGACTTAGATCTTTCTTGTGTTTATTTCCTTGCTTAATCTGAATAATGAGCCCAGGGCATAATATAGCCACGCGGGTTTACGATTAACTTGGAGGAAAAGGACTCCTAACTAATTAACTAACATAATTGATAACAGAGGAGAATCCTCCTACGGGACTAAACTCCTCCGTGTTCTATCCTTATTAGACTTGCCTAACTAATCTAACCCTGGTACTGTTGGCCCCACATAACATTATATGCCACCGAGTTAAGAAAAACAAAACAGTCGTTGCTAAGCTAGGGTTTCGCCTTCTTACGCAAGGGCCCGTCCATAACCTTATTTCTTCCGTAATTCCTAGAGGTATTGACATTGATGCTAATAAGAGCAACTCTAACAGCTGCCCTATATTAGGAGGGTTGTTTTTGGGTATACGGCACCTGTTTTAGCGTTTTAGGGCACAAAAACTTTTCCTGCTTTACTAGCTGCCCTATAATAGGGCAACTCGTCTCCAACAGCTGCCCTATTTTAGGGCAGCGCTGATGTGTCACTCCCCTCTTTTTTGATATTTGAGAGATGAAAATGAACATATAAACCTTAAACATTGCAAAAAATATACTTCTAAAAATCTATTTACACATCCAATCAAAATTTCCAAACAAAAAAGTGTAATTCCAATTTTTCACATGTGCAAACTCAAATTGTAATGTCATTTTTACCTGCAAACAAATCAAAAAAGTAAACAACAGATTAATAAAAACAATTACAAAGCGGGAGCAGCTAGCAAACCAGATTCGATTTGAAGCAGCAGCACCTAGCTAGCTGCAAACCACACGATTAATCAAATGAAAACAGGTCAAAAGCGGCAGCAGCTAGCTAGGCCAATCGGGAGCTCGCCGGAACAGCGGCGCACCAGCAGCTAGCCGTTCCCTCCCTCTGCTTTGATGCGTGCGTGCTGCTCCCTCTCTCTCCCTCCGCTTTGACCTTGCTGCCTTTGGAGAACGGCGATGGGGAGTACGCGCAGGACGGCTCCATCGACCACCGTGCGTGCTGCGAGGACAATTCAGCCACTGCATCTGCAGTCATGGAGAACAGCGATGGGGAGTACGCGCAGGACGACTCCGTCGACCTCCACGGCAACCCCGTCCTCCGCCCCAAGCGCGGCGGTTGGACCGCCTGCACCTTCATCGTCGTGTTGGATTTGCCGAGGAAGGGAGGAAGATGACCGCGGAGAGGAAGGTGAGCGGGGATGGAGGCCGTGGCCGCGCATCCGCTGCAGCCCCCGTGGCTCGTCCTCCCCATCGACGTCGCGGAGGCCCATGGTCGCCGCCTCCTCTACGCGTCCCGCACGGCTGGATCCTTCATCGACGGAGAAGACCTCGATTCGCCGCTGGCCGCCGGCGGCCGAGCTCGCCGGAGCAGCGGGGATGGCCGGCGCCGGGGGAATTGGTACGGGACACAAGGGGACTCCGTTCCGGTGAGCGGCGGCGCGGGGTTTCGCCGGATTTGGCCGGAATCGGCCGGCGGCGGTGGGTGGCAGAAAGGGGATCGAGAGGAAACTGAACGTTCCGGCTGGCAGTTGGCTCGCGCGCCAAGAAAAGGAAAGGATAGGGCACGGGGCGCGCGCGGTCCTCTCTGCCCCATATTTGGGGGCAGAGAGGAGCAAAATTTAGGGCAGCCCTATAATAGGGCACGTGATAGGGCAGCTGTTGGAGACTGTTTTTTGCCCTCTTGTGGCCTAAAGAACGGTTTATTGGGCACCATGCCTAATATAGGGCAGCTGTTAGAGTTGCTCTAATGCTTTTGTGTACTTAGTACCACAAAGGCATGAACTTTAGAAGCAGAAATTTAATTATAATGCTTGCCTGGCCATGTTTATGTTGCTGTTTGTTTGGTCATGTTCTCTTTGTTTCTGTTGTTCAAGGTCACAACTCATGACGTAATGAGGAAGAATTGAAATCGTCATTCCGACAAGTTTTTCCTCTCGATTGTTATTAACTTGCACTAGGTTTAACTTGCATTGTAGGCTTTGTTTGATTTTAAACTAACTGACCACTCTCATGCGCTCTATCTATTGAACGGAAGAGCGAGTATGTTTATGATTGCGACTAGAGGGGATAGAGAGGCTCTGAGTGATCAACTTGTGGTGATTTTTTCTTGTTTACTTCTTGAACTGAAAGAGATCAACTTGGGGATAGAGAGGCTCTGAGTGATGAACTTGGGGATAGAGAGGCTCCAAGTATGTTTATGATTGCAACTCTGGCTCATTTACAACAGTGTTGCTGCAAGCCTGCGCGTCTAATGTTTTTGTGAGTCCCAGTACAAGTTTGATATTCTCGTGCTTGATGATTGTAGTGATGCAGTTATCTGAGCATCTGGCTGTGGTCATCTAACTGTTTGTTATGACCACAATGTCTCTGGCACAACACAAGAAAGTCTTGCTAATATTGGAACTTCGATTTGATTTGTTCTGACCTATTTTGCACTAAGAATCGGGGAGTTGTCCTCTGGGGTCTTGGCAGGTAGCAAGGCATCCCATCTACACACTTTTCAGTTTTCAACAAATCTGCACGTAAGCTTTGCATCAACACACAAAACAAAAGTCCTTTTTATTAGAGAGAGAGGGAGAAGGAGAGGGGAGAGGGAGAGGGAGAGCTGGTTGCAACATGTATATGAACAAGACATGATTTTGATAAGTGAAGTTGTAGATCCCATCTTACTACACTGATAATTATTATCGAGTTGTTCATACCTATTGTTGCATTAGTTGAAGTTACAGCCTATCAAAAGATAGGTTTGGTTTCTCAGGCTTAGCTTTCCAATGCGTGTTTCAATGCCTTGTTATCATGAAACAGCGTATACTTCCATGTGCTAATATATCTCTTAACATACTAAAATCAGGCTTCAGAAGGATGACGCTATTTGCATTGAAGACGTTGACTGGGACAGCCTTCTCGACCACAGGTGAGTGCTGACTGCTGATCATTCTCGCAACCTTCAACTGTGCCATGTTCCCGATCACGTAGTAATTTGGTTAGCTTACCACATTTTTAGTCATGTTGAGTCGATCGAGTTCTTCTCGACTTCAACATTCCCAAACATCTTATAGAGCACATAATATCTGTTTTGAAGAATATGAAGCAAATGCCAAATGCCAGCACTTTATATTTTAATATTCGAAGAGTTAGCTAATATGGCCCTTGGCTTTATTTATTTGGATACACCGTTAAATGTGATTTTATCTGGATGAACAATTGATAGTGACAGTATGCATTTGGATTTTACATGCGAAGTCTAATAAAATCCCCTCAATAGCTAACCTTGACATACACCGGTACTGGTCACTTCTTTGTGCGCCGGATCACTGGTACTCCTCGCTGTACCTAAAGAAACAAATCCTGTTGATTATAATAATGACGGGGGTATTGTGTTTTGCTCTGGTCAGGTCCGGGCAGGTGTGTCGGCAAAGATGGAACCAGATGGTCCGCGGCCTCGGCGGCCACTGGGAGAAGCCCTTCATCGAGCAGGTCGACGTGCTCTCCAAGCGCTACTGCTCGGAGATGATCGAGTACAGGAAGGACAGCGAGGAGACTCCTGCAGGCGATGCCAACGGCGACAAGAAGAAAAGGAAGTCCAAGGAGAGCGAGGAGCCTGGTGTGGCCAGTGCCGAAGTCAAAAAGGAGAAAAAGAAGAACAAGAAGTCCAAGGAGAGCGAGGAGCCTGGTTCGGCCAATGTCGACGTCGAAAAGGAGAAAAAGAAGAAAAAGAAGTCCAAGGAGAGCAAGGAGCCTGGTGCAGCCAATTCCGAAGTCGAAAAGGAGAAAAAGAAGAAGAACAAGAAATCCAAGGAGAGCGAGGAGCCTGGTGTGGCCAATACCGAAGTCGAAAAGGAGAAAAAGAAGAAGAAAAATAAGTCGAAGGAGAGCGAGGAGCCTGGTGCGGCCAATGCCGAAGTCGAAAAGGAGAAAAAGAAGAAGAAAAATAAGTCCATGGAGATCGAGGAGCCTGGTGCGGACAATGCCGAAGTCGAAAAGGAGAAAAAGAAGAAAAATAAGTCCAAGGAGAGCGAGGAGCCTGTAAGTCGAAAAGGAGAAAAAGAAGAAGAAAAATAAGTCCAAGGAGATTGAGGAGCCTGGTGTGGCCAATGCTGAAGTCGAAAAGGAGAAAAAGAAGTAGAAAAATAAGTCCATGGAGAGCGAGGAGCCTGGTGCGGCCAATGTCGAAAAGGAGAAAAAGAAGAAGAAAAAGAAGTCCAAGGAGAGCGAGGAGCCTGGTGCGGCCAATGCCGAAGTCGAAAAGGAGAACAACAAGAAGAAAACTGACACACAAGATGACGACGTTGCCCCTATGGAAGCCGAGTCTGGTAAAAAGGCTAAGAAAAAAAAGATGAAGCAGGCTGATCAATGAGCTATTCCCCAGAGAAGAAGATGAGAAAGGCCAAACCATTTTGCTTTAAGCTTGGTTCAAGACTTCGTGCGAATTTTACCGGCTATTCGGTGTTAGTTAGCCGTAGTATAGGAAACCTTGCAGCCCACGTCGGAATGATTTGTCGTGACATCCTGCTGATGGATTTGATGATAACCTCCCAGGTCAATTAAACCCCACATGTCAGTGACAGTGAAAGGGGGACCTGTGAGCAAACATTAAAGGACCTGGGGGGGTTATCATCAATTATCCCCATCCTGCCTCCTGGTTTCCTTACCTGGAACTATGAGTTGTGACTTACGTAACAGTGTGTCTGGCAAATCCGTTAAAAGTTTTCCTGTTATTGTACTTGCTCTTTTTCTTTTTATGTTGTCTGCAGAGCTTAATTTTAGGTGTTCCTGTAGTCTAATCTGAAGCAACTGATTTGTTTTACGGGCTAGAGACTTTATTTTACAAAATGTCATTTAGAACTGGCAATATGGCTAGAAAGCAAAGAGGTAACACGAAAACGTGGCAGCAAAGATTATAGCACAAGGAGCAATTACGTGTCCTTTGTCGTGTGCCTGCGAAGATGGTACTCCATGATAATAGACAGATAAGAGGTAGGAGACCCGTCCCTCGCGTCGCCCACAGCGGGCGACTCAGGGGAACCCTAGCGCGCGCCGCCGCCAGCGCCCCCTGCCCGCCTCCTCTCCTCTGCCGCTGTCGCTGGCCTCGCCGCGGTGGCGGCGGCTCCCGCCCCAAAAATGGTGGTTGGGAGTGATCCCGCGGTGGACGCGTAGGCTGTCCCGCGTCTCGCCTCCGTCCGAGCTGCGCTGGGCGTCTGGGCCTCATGGGGTCTGGCGCGTTGTGGCGGCGACGGGAGGTGCGGCCTGTGGTGGCGGTGGCTCCCCAGCGCGGCAGGTGGCGGCGGTGGCCCCTGGGCCCGATCTGGGCCCAGATGGGCTTGGCAGCGCTTCATCCTCTCCTCCCCTGAGATCCAAAGTCGCCGGCGTCTGTGGCCGTCCCCATCCTCTCCATGCTGGCTGCTGGGTGGCGTCCTCTTCTTCTCTTCTTCGGCCCGTGTCCTCGCCTGGAGCCCGTGCCGGAGTTAAGCTCCCTGCTCCAGGTCGGGCGGCGCGCGGCTGATGCCCCTGCCTCTGCAGCCGCGGGGCGTGTCTTTGGACCTTGGTCCAGACCCGGCCTTCTCCGATGCGCGGGGGTGAGGACCCTCCGGCAGCCCTCCACCACGCTGCGCCAGCGGCGCTGCAGCACCTCTCTCTGGCGACCTACCGCATCTCGTCTTGGCGAAGTGTGGTGGAGCTTGCTGCCCCTCCCAAGCGCACGGCAGGCGGCTACCATGTTCAAGGTGCGTTCCCGCGGAGAAATCCTTGCTCTGGTTGTACCAGGGCGGCCACGACGGCGCAGATGGCGTCGCTATGCCTCATTGGGGCATGGTTTTGGGAGATGCACCACATGTCGCTTCTTGCAGTGGTTTAGAGCGAAAGCTCCACGACGACGGTGCCTGAGGGTGCCGTTTCCTTGTTGAAGGCGTCGTGTTTGAACCTCGTGCTGCTTGTCCGGTGGAAGCAATCGGGCTGTCTTGGCGCCCTTCGACTTCAGCTCTTGTTGGCCGTGCAAGCTTGGCAAAAATCCGATGGGGATGGTTGCGGCATTGTCGCGAGCTTCGTGTTGTTGGTGCGGTCTCGGTTGATCGGCCCCCTTCGGCGGCGAGGTCGCCTCCCCACCTCGCAGAGTGCTTGGGGCTGCCCCTTTGGCTGAGGTCGGGGTCAAGGTTCGTGGCGCTGGTGCTAGGCCAGCCTCACTCGTTGGTCCCCGTATGCTCCTGGTTCGCCGCTTGTGGGTAGTCGCCATGCAAGCAGGTGGTGGTGCAGCAATCTGCAATGTCTCAGGACCGTGATGCCCTTCGACAACGTCGGATGCACTCCTCAAAGCACTGTCCTGCCCGTCTTCCTGGTGGTGGTCGTCATGCGAGCACGCCTGATAGTGCTTCTCAAGTGCGTCTGTATCCCACCCCCGCCCCCCCTGTGTGTGTTGGTGTGCGTTGTTTTTGTTTTGTCTTCTCTCCGGTTCCTCCCTGTAAAATTCTGGTTCACTTGAACCCATCTTGTAAAAGGCTGCAAAGTCTTATAGGCAAATTGAATACAAATTCAGGTGGAGGGTTTTCTCCCTCCCCCGGTGAAAATTCAAAAAAAAAGATGGTACTCCATCTCATCCTGCTGACAAAAGACGACCGGCCTAATTTGAATACCAGTTCTATATTCTGGAAAACCTCCGAAGTATTAAATCGGAAAGCGTGCCGTTCTTGTTATGACCCCATTGATGTCTTATAATTTATGGAATGAAGTATTTTTGTCGTTTGTACTGATTATTGAAAGCCATCTCACCTATTTAGTTAAATCTCAGTCTAGACATGAATAACTTCAGATATTGGTATCTGGAACGCTGGGATAGGAGCAGATGGCGTTCTACGTAGTAAAAGTATCCTGCGGAAGGTTCAATCGATAAAGTGTTTGAGCAATAGGAGCATGCTGATTTACTGAATCCAGATGGCGATTTGTTTCTTCCAGGAGAAGTTGTGTGCTAAGACTGCATGCAGATGCTTGGGGCTTTCTCCTTCTTCCACGGCATTTTTTATAAAATTATATTTCTGGACCGCGGCATTTTTTATGCCTTCATCCGGGTAGAGAACAAAGCATCTCCTGCAAAAATTCCTGAATATGAAAAGTCACGACTCGCTTTAAAATCATGGAAACTTGGTGTGTGGGTGGACCAATTTTCTGATGAATCCGGGACAAGAGACATGAAAGCAAAATAAGTTGTCCTACACTGTTTTCCATTAAAAATACTAGTATTTTTCTTGAATGTAGGAGCATGGCTTCCTATTTCATGAGCGTGTTCTGTTTCACTTCTTTGCCCTTTTCATTCTATCATTGGTTTGTTAGTACTAAAATTGGAGTTCAATCTTAAAGACTCGCGCTTGGAGAACTCCATTCAAGGGCTTCTTGCCTTGTTTAGCTCTAACACAGTCGCCACCTTTCAGTCTCACGCACCCACCGGCGGCGCTCGTTCTAGCTTTCCCTCGCCGCCGGCCCTGCGTCATGCTCCGCCTCAGTAGTTGCATCGCTGCCCGTATCCTCTCCTCTACCTCCGCTGCCACCACCATCTGCCCACTCCTCCGCCTCATCTCCGCCGCAGCCCCACGCGTTTCCCCAAACCCTAGCTTCGCTGTGGACGACTACCTCGTCGGAACCTGCGGCCTCACCCGAGCGCATGCAGTCAAGGCATCCCCGAACATCTCCCACCTCAAGTCCCGCACCAATCCCGACGCCGTCCTCGCCTACCTCGCCGGTCTCGGCCTCTCCGGCGCCGACATCGCCGCCCTAATTGCCAAGGATCCCATGTTCCTCTGCACCAGCGTGGGGAGAACCCTGGCCCCTATCTTCATCGACCTCGCCGGACTCGGCCTCTCACATACTGAGATCGCGCGCCTCGCCTCGCTCCTTCCCAAATGCTTCCGATGCAGATCCATCGTCTCCAACCTACCGTATTGCCTGTCCCTCTTCGGCTCCTACGAGAACCTCCTCCAGGTACTCAAGCAATGCTCACGGCTTCTTTCCTCGACCTTGAGAGGATGGTGAAGCCCAATGTCGCGCTCCTACGGGAGTGCGGACTAGGTGCTTCCGATTTCGCCAACCTGTGCTTCTCTTTGCGACTGCTACTTTGCACCAAACCAGAGCATGTCCGGGCGATAGCAGAGCGCGCGAAGCACTAGGCGTGCCCCGTGGCTCTAAGATGTTCAAGGAAGCGCTGCACGCTGCCTCATTGCTCAGCAAGGAGAAGATGGCCGCCCAAGTGGAGTACTTGAAGTACACGTTCAGCTGATCGGATGTTGTGGTGGGCATTGCTGTTTGTAAGCTTCCGATAATACTGACGAGATCCAAGGACAATCAACAGAGGAGGTCAGAATTCCTTATCTCCGAGGTTGGGTTGGAACCACCCTACATTTCTCATCGGCCGGCAATACTCACTTACAGCTTGGAGGGCCGACTCAGGCCAAGGTACTATGTAATGAAGTTTCTTAAGGCAAATGGATTGCTAGATCATGACCGAGTCTACTATACTACACTCACCTACACCGAGAAGGTATTCGTGGAGAAGTTCATATGCCCTCACAAGGAAGCCGCGCCACACCTCGCTGAAGACTACGCAGCCGCTTGTAGAGGGGAATTGCCAACTAGATTCATATTTGCATGAACCAAATAACGGGTACGGAATTTGGTAACTGTGTATGGCACAACAAAAATTTAGTTCGGCGCTGTAAGCTGGTAATTCATGTCTTATCGTTCTCTGAAAATTTGTTTGCCGTCTGCTATTTGTGCGTCTCTTACATGCTACTTTCGTCGTTGCTAACTGCTGATGAATTATGAAGGTGATACTTTCATTCCTTGATCATGGCATGTCCCTGTCATCTTATAGTACAGAAGAAAGCATGGCACGACTATGGGCTTGTTCATCCTCATGTCATGGTCACATACATGTTGGAACTTGGAAGAAAGTGTGAGGTCAGGCAATTCTTCTCTGCATTGAAAATGTTATTTTTCAGTTTAGATGGTGGTTTGTTGCAAGAATTTTGTGTTCTCGGCACATCATAAAATCATTATTTCTTAGCTCTCCCTGCAATTGACAAAAGTGGCGTAGCTTTCCCTGCCAATATTAGGATATCATTTGAGAAACATGGCCTAGAACCTAGAGATATACTCATCATATATGAAAAGTTTCATGGTTCTGTTTCACAAGCTGCCAAGTAGGCAAGTAGACATCATTTCGGTTCAGATTGCCTGTGTTTGCCCATCTGATTTACTTCCAAAGGAGACTGGATGGAAACTATCCATGTGCCCCAAGGTGCATTGCCTTACATAATTTAGTGAATAGAACACTGCCACACCAAAACCAAATAATTGCATTTGTTTCGGATTTATCTGCTCAAGTGCCAGAATGCAATTATTCAATTGTGTATAAACTCTGGTTTTGTATTACTTGCACTGTTCAATTGAACGTGGTTAGGTCTGCCCCCTTCAGAGGGAGCCTACCCTTGACACCCCATCTATGTAGACAATGATATAAATAATTGGCCGTTTACCGCATGTTTTAACCACGCTAGGGACATCTGCATCTGCAGATGATTATAGTTGTATTTCAGGTCTTTAAGTCGCAAGGTTGCAGATAGTCCTATTCAGGGTTTGGTTTGCCGATATTTGCTTATGTGTATGGGAAGGTAGCTAGGTATGGTTTTACTATTCTTCAGTGTCGGACACAACTAGTGTCGGACACAACTAGCAGTCAAAAAATTGTATTGTACAGATAAAGGAAGAAAATAATTTCGAACTTCTGTGAATTACCTAATTGACCCAACAACAGGACCGATTCCTTCTGATATATCTCTGCTAGACGGCTTCGCTGTTGTAACAGAGTAGTTCTGCTAGTCTAGTTGAAGCTTCAGTAACAAGTACGTCAGGAGTTTGATGTGGAGAAGCAGCTTCTACTGTCTCTCCTTATGAATTTCCTACATATGTATTTTCCTAGTTAGGAATTACAACACACGTTGACGTTGCTGTCGCCAGCTAGATTCATTGGCTCAACCGAACAAATAACATGTTTTTTTGACTGAAAAACCAGTCGGGCTGTTTTTCATTATGATTAGAAGAAAGGCTGATAGCCAATGACACGGTTTATGAGGAAAACCAGGCCAGAAAACCGTACAAACTCCTAGCAGCGCTAGGTCAGCAGCACACGCCGAAGCATGGCACAACAGCAACAGCAGCAAACCCAGCAACAACCCTACACTAACATCAACAACCACAAAACAACAAAGGTCTGCACGACACAACCAACACAGAGGAGGACTTCGACTTCCATCTTCATCTGACCAATCACTTGGCTGTCGGGCTGCCACCCGCCAGCACCCCCAACGGGAGGGGTGACGAACGAGAACGAGGGGTGCCGCTTCTACCCCCAGACCTAGCCCTCTGCGTCGCACCCAGGCGGCGCCGGGGGCAAAATCCCGCGCCGCTGCCAGCCCCCACCTCCACCGCGCCTTCCTTGTCGCTGCTGCCGGCGGCCTCCGCGCTGCGGCGGCGGCGGCCTCCGAAAGTGCATGTTGCCCCCATGCGTGGTTTTGGTAATTAATGACAACTCTTATGGACTAATGTTTGCATTGAGATATTCTTATAGATCTTGTCCATAGGAAAAGCTTGGAGTTCATGTGTTGGACTCTAAAGATTATATGATGATCAACGTTCTATCCAAGGGTTTATATGAAGAATGGTCATCTAGAGTTGAGCTTATTGCAAGCATGGCTTGAAAAAGAAGTTTGAGCGAACATTCATGTTTATCTCCAAGCCATCATATATATCAAGAGAAGAAGATGAAGTGCAAATGGATTCATGAAGACGGAGCTTAGGGAGGCTCTCCCATAATGATGTATGGGGAGTATTTGGAGAAGTCTTCATCTAGCATGTGCTAGCAAGCACAATCAAGAAAGGTGTTCCAACTTGAGTGAGTCAAGATCGTCATCATCTAGCTTAAGTGGAATGCGCAAGGCAAATGAATAATCTTGATAGGGTTTCTATTTTACCGGTCTCATGTTGTTAGTTCGGAGATCGGGTTATAGGACAGACGGCGTACTATCAAGAGGGGCTCTCAAGTGAGTAACTTGATCGCATCTTTGTGGAGAGCTGAAACCTTTGCGTACTTGGCATTTCATCTTTCTTGGTTCTTATTTGACTTTTATCCATGTGAGGACTTAGAGCTTGTGTTCATCTCCGTACCAAGCTCTAATGCATCAAAAACGTATTTCATATGTATATCTTATTGTGTTTTTGATGTTCGAGGTTTTACCGGTTTGTCTTTTCTAAGAGAGGTCAAACTCTCTACTTGTTGTTTCCTCTTCACATGATGGACTATAATGTGTATATGCATAATCTTGTAGAGCTTGTGAGTATCTTCTAACAAGCCCAAGATCATAGAAAACGGAGTCCGGATGAGAAACATATTGCGGTTTTGGTTTGGAGGTTTTATCGGTTGTTCTTTTATCGAGAGGTCTAACCTTTTCCTATTTGGTTTTATCCTCCATTGTTGGACTATGATGTCTCTCTGCATGACCTTGGAGAGCTCTTCGTTGCGATTCCAACGAGCTCAAGATCATTGAAATCAGAGTCCGGATGAAAAAAGATATTGCAGTTTTATCGGTCTTGTCTGTCTGGCCAGCCCCCAGGCCGGCCAGGCCGGCTCCCAGGCCGGGCTCCCATTTTCTGGGCATAACGTTGGTTTCGGGGAACCTATTTAAGGGGGCTTCTTCCCCAACGGTTAGAACACGACTTGAGCTTGTTTTTCCCCTCTTTCTCCTCCATTGTTGACTTTGGAAAAGCTTGCCCCCTCTCAATCCCTCCCATGATTCTTGCATATCTTTGAGGGAAAGTGAGAGGAGATCAAGATCTACATTTCCACCAATCCATTCCTCCTCTAAGTGAGGGGAACCTAGTAGATCGTGATCTTGGAGTTCTTGTGTGATTCTCCTCTTTGTCCTTCCTCTCTTCGCCCCCCATAAGTATTAGTTGCTTTTGGTGGGATTTGAGACTGAAGGATTTGAGCACTTGTGCTCTTGCCATTGCTTCGTTGCATCGGTTTGTGCTCCACCAGGATTCGTGGAAGTTGAAAGCTTGTGAACTTGTTACTCTTGGCTCATTGGACCCAAGACGTCATTGTGGTGGTTGAGACCTTGTGTGGTCACTTGTAGCTGTTCGGAGCCCCCAATTCGGTTGTGGGTGTGTGCCCCGGATCGTTGTTGTAAAGGCTCCGGTTTCCGTCTAGAAGGATTCCCATAGTGGAAGGTGAACCAATCCATTGTGGTGCGGTTCATCGGAGAATAGGGTGAGCCTTTGTGGCGTTGAGATTGACCTTTGTGGTGCCTCACACCTCTCCAACGAGACGTACTCCCCTAAAAAGGAGGAACTCGGGAATACATCCTCGTCTCCACGTGCCTCGGTTATTTCTATACCCGAGCTCTTTACTTATGCACTTTACATTGTGATAGCCTTCGTGCTTGAAGTATTCTATATTGCTATCACCTTGTTGCTTGTCTAGCTTAGCATAAGTTGTTGGTGCATATAGGTGAGCCTAGTTTATTTAGGTTGTTGGCTTGTTAATTTAAACACCTAGTTTTATTCCGCAATTATCAAGCCTAAACCGGAAAAGTTTTCATCGCCTATTCACCCCCCCCCCCTCTAGGTGACATCCTTGTCCTTTCAACTGGTATCAGAGCCTGTACTCTCTTTTTGGGCTTTACCGCCTAGAGAGTAAAAGATGTCGTTTAGAGAATTAGTGCACGATCCCACTTTCATATTCGATGACACAAATTATGATGTTTGGAAAATTCGCATGCTTAATCTTTTTAGGGACATGGGTCCAAATTATATTAAGAGGATTGTAGATGTGGGTTTTTCTCCTCCAAAGGATTCCCAAGAATTATCTTTAGAGGACGAGGAAAACTCTCATCTCGATACTCTAGTTTCTAATGGTCTTATTTGGGTTTTGAGCGATTAAGTTCTTGCTTCAATCATGCCTTTTCGGAACGCTCATGAGTTTTGGACCAAGCTTCAAGATATATATATGAAGTGTCCAACATTATTGAGTATGATTGTTCTCCCTCCACCTCTGACCGTGATGAGTTCACAACGTCTTCCACTTCACCAACATGTGATTTGTCACAAGGTAATGATATGGTGAGTGGTGATAGAAATTGCTTTGTTGATGGTGAATATTCTATTGACTATACTTCAACTTTATCTCATTGCAATGTTTTATCTTTGGACTTAAACTCGTCTAGCACTCCAAATGTCATACATGCTAGAGTTGATAGTCCTTGCATATCATGTAATAGTTGCTTAACTAAATCTCATGATGATATGCTCTCTTTGTCTTGTTGCCTTGATAAAAATGGCTCTATTTCCTCTAGTATTTGTTTGGCTAACAATGTAGAGAAAACCGAACACTCCATGGAACAAGATATGGATTTATATAGTGCTTGATACGTCTCAAACGTATCTATAATTTCTGATGTTCCATGCTTATATTATGCCAATTGCTACATGTTTTATATACACTTCATAGCATTTTTATGCATTTTCTGGGACTAACCTATTAACAAGATGCCACAGTTTCAGTTCCTGTTTTCTGCTGTTTTTGTATTCCAGAAAAGCTAGTCTGGAAATATTCTCGGAATTGGACGAAACTTGGACAGGACCTCCTATTTTTCCAACACGTACACGGAGTCCAAAGGAGAGACGGAGGGGGGCCGCGAGCCAGCCACACCATGGGGCGGCGCGGCCCCACCCTATGCCGCGTCGTGGGGTGGTGTGGGCCCCACGGGCGTCTCCAGCCGCCGCCCTTTCCTATATAATCTTCCCGACGCGTAAACCCTAAATACCCGAGCCATTGTCCACGAAAAGTTTCAGAGACGCCGCCGCCGTCAACCCTAGCTCGGGAGGGTTCAGAAGCTCTTCCCGGCACCCTGCCGGAGAGGGGAATCATCACCGGAGGGCTCTACATAGCCATGCCTGCCTCCGGAGTGATGCGTGAGTAGTCATCCTTGGACTACGGGTCCATAGCAGTAACTAGATGGTTGTCTCTCCTCCTTGTGCTATCATGTTTAGATCTTGTGAGCTGCCTAACATGATCAAGATCATCTATTTGTAATGCTGCATGTTGTGTTTGCTGGGATCCGATGAATATTGAATACTATGTCAAGTTGATTATCAATCTATCTTATATGTTATTTATGATCTTGCATGCTCTCCGTTACTAGTAGATGCTTTTAACTCCAAGAGGGAGTATTTATGCTAGATAGTGGGTTCATCTCCAGTAATCTGGGAGAGTTACAACAACTTCTAAGGTTGTGGATGTGCTGTTGCCACTAGGGGTAAAACAGCAATGCTTTGTCTAAGGATAATTGTGTTGTTTACATTACGCACTTTACTTAATGCAATAATCTGTTGCTTGCAACTTAATACCAACGGGGGACACGGATGTTAACCTGGCGGTGGATTATTAGTCATAGATGCAGTTGGATAACGGTCTACGTATTATGTCCTGATGCCCAATTGAATATCATAGTAGTCATCTTGTTATATATATGCATTGTTATGCGCTCAATATTTTATCAATTGACCAGTTGTAATTTGTTCACCCAGCATGTTAGTTATCTTTTATGGAGAGACACCACTAGGAACTGTGGACCCCGGTCCATTCTTTTACACTGATAATACAACCTACTGCAATCATTGTTCCTTTTCATTCTCTGCAATTTACTACTATTTTCCACACCATATGTTTAATCTTTGTTTTCAGCAAGCCGGTGAGATTGACAACCTCACTGTTTCGTTGGGGCAAAGTAGTTTGATTGTGTTGTGTGCAGGTTCCACGTCAGCGCGCCACTGACAACCTTCAGAAGTGATTTCTTACTCCTACTGGTTCGATTAAACCTTGGTTTCATACTGAGGGAAACTGCTGCTACACTGCTTCATACCTTCCTCTTGGGGTCTCCCAACGAACGTGTGATCCACGTCATCAAGCAACTTTTTCTGGCGCCGTTGCCGGGGAGTAAGAGGATTTCTGCAAGGGGAGTCTCTCGCTTCCAATCTCTTTACTTTGTTATTGTCTTGCTTAGTTTATTTTTTATCTTGTCTTGTTTGCTTTTTTATCAAAAACACAAAAAAATTAGTTACTTGCATCTAGTTTATTTTCTTTTAGTTTTGTTATTTCATCATGCTTCTCCCTAAGTATACTTTAAAAGACATATCTGTGGGTAGTGGGTCTATCATTGGAAGAGATAACATTGAGGAATTCTTGGGTCACATTAGTAGGCTTAAAGATTTTGAAGATAGATCCTTGGTAGAACTTGCTCCAAATTATGAAATTGCTACAGCTTCTCTAGTTCACATGTTGGAAGCTAGGTTTGTCAATCTGAATCCTATAATGCAGCATATGTTCCTTAAACTTCATGATATGAAGATGGTGAAAAGAAAGATTTTGTTCTAGAAACCTTGCTTAAAGAATTTGGTGATGTTGCTAGAGAAGCTAGAAAAGTTTTTATTCGATATAAGATGCTTGGCTATTATATTGATGTTGTTAATACACTTGAGAAACTGGAAAAAGAGAGGCTTAAGTACACTAAAGAAACTAATTATGAGGGGGAAGTTAAGATACCGGTGCCTTTTAAGCTTATAGGAATGCATGAAGCTAGAAAAGAATTTTGATTGGATTGTTCCTGAAAAATTTGATGAATAGATGTGCCTGAAGTATGAAAGAGGGCATTCCGAAACTATATAGATAAGATACAATGCATTGTTGAGAAAACTTCAACCTTTCTTTGATGCTCTCACTTGGAAACACTTGATTCTTACTTTCTGCGCCTAGCTGAAAGGCGTTAAAGAAAAGCGCTTATGGGAGACAACCCATTATTTTATTTCTGCAATTTTTCTTTTTTTTGAGTCAAGGAGTTGTTTACTTCTGTAACAATTCCTTTGTATCTTTATTTTCGCATTGTTGTGCCAAGTAGCCTCTAATAGGAAGATGATGCTAGATTTGGATTTCTGCGCAGGAACAGATTTCTGCTGTTCACCGTTTTCTTCTGTAAAATCACAGAAAAATTATTTAAATCTGAAATTTTTGTGCGTGATCCTCAGATATGTACGCATCTTTCGTTAGTTTGTTTTTCGATCTGAGCAACGTAAGTGCCTCGAAAAAATTTCTTTACGGACTGTTCTGTTTAGACAGATTCTGTCTTTTATTTTGCATTCTCTCTTTTACTAGTGTTGAGTGGAATTCTTTTTTAGGTGAAGAGCTTCACATAACATCAGTGGCAGTAGCTAATGTTAAAAGTAACGGTCATGTTTGTGTCCTTATAGAACATGTGAGTTTTTGATTGTGCACTAACCCTCTAATGAGAATTATTCTGAGTTTGGTGTGGCGGAAGTTTTCAAGGGTCAAGAGAGAAGGATGATATAATGTGATCAAGAAGAGTGAAGAGCTTAAGCTTGGGGATGCTCCCATGGATCACCCCAGCATATTTCAAGAAGACTCAAGCGTCTAAGCTTGGGGATGCCCAAGGCATCCCCTTCTTCATCAGCAACTTATCAGGTCATCTCTAGTGAAACTATATTTTAATTCTTTCACATCATATGTGCTTTACTTGGAGCGTCTGTGTGCTTTTATTTTCGTTTTTATTTTTTTTCTGATCAACTTGATTGGACCCTAGCATTCTTGATTGGGAGAGAGACACGCTCCGCTTTTTCATATGAATACTCCTATTCTTCACTTATACTTGTTGAGTATTCTTGTTAGCTATGCTATGCTTTTAGCTCCTGTTTTTCATGCATCTCTTATTCAGAGCTGTTAGTTCTTTTAAAGAAAGTACTCTCTTGCTTCACTTATAATTGTTTGGAGAGTTTATGTTGAAATAAATTGATTGGTGTTTGGTTGGAACAGAAAATGTTGCATGTGGTAGATGGTATAATGGAAAAAGCTTACATATTCTTGTAGATCACTGTATTGGATAATTTGATACTTGTCAATTGTTTTGAGTTATCAAGTAGTTCATGTTTAAGCTTTTGTATCATGTAGTTAAAACCTATTAATGAAGAACTACCGTAAAGCTCGTTGAAATTTGGTTTGCATGATTGGTATCTCTAAGGTCTAGATATTTTCTAGTAAAAGGGTTTGGTTAACAAGGAAGACAGTGTAGAGTCTTATAATGCTTGCAATATGTTTTCATATAAGTCTTGTTGTCGGTTGATATCCTGTGTTTGCTTCAAATAACCTTGCTAGCCTAAACTCTGTACTGAGAGGGAATGCTTCTCGTGCATCCAAAACCTTGAGCCAAAATCCATGCCATTGTGTCCACCATAACTACCTATATGTGGTATTTCCTTGCCATTCCAAGTAAATTTTTCATGTGCTACCTTTAAACTATTCAAAACTTTATTATTCCTTTTTGTGTCAATGTTTACCAAGCTCATGAGGACGGGGTGGATGTCTTTATGTCAACTGTCAAACAGACTTTACCACCGGACTAGCGGCATATACATCCGCTTATCCATTAATTTTGCAAAAAGAGCTGGCAAATGGGGTGCCCAGTCCCAATTAATTACAACTTTAACCGCTTAATTCTCTTCACATTTTTGCCCTGATTTATCAGTCAAGCAATGACACAGTGAAATATCTGCATGTGTAAACAAAAGAGAAAGAGGGATGATCTGCCTTGCTGGTAGAAATAACGTCCTTCATGGGAGCCGCTCTTAAAAGTCTGGTTGGCAGGGGTCATATTGTACTTTCCATTTTCTGATTCGTTGACAATTAACAAACACCTCTCAAAACTTATTTTTACTCTCTATATGATTTCAAAAACTTAAAAAGCTCTAGCACATGATTTAATCCCTGCTTCCCTCTGCGAAGGGCCTTTCTTTTACTTTTATGTTGAGTCAGTTTCCTACTTCTTTCTATCTCAGAAGCAAACACTAGTGTCAACTTTGGTGCAACAATTTTTATATGCTGTATATTGCACTTATTATATTGCTTTGTGTTGACAAATATCCATGAGATATATATGTTGAAAGTTGAAAGCAATTGCTGAAGCTTAAATCTTCCTTTGTGTTGGTTAAATACCTTTTACTTAGAATCTATTGCTTTATGAGTTAACTCTTATGCAAAACTTTTGATGCTTGTCTCGAAAGTACTATTCATGAAAAGTTTTTGCTTATATGATTCAGTTGTTTGCTCATTATCTACTTGCTAGCAAACTATAGACCATTGACCTGGATCACTTCATTCATAACATGTGCTTTACAATACTATTTGATCAAGATTATGATTGTAGCATGTCACCTCAGAAATTATTTTGTTTTTATCGTTTTACCTACTCGAGGACGAGTAGAACTAAGCTTGGGGATGCTTGATACGTCTCAAACGTATCTATAATTTCTGATGTTCCATGTTGATATTATACCAATTGTTACATGTTTTATATACACTTCATAGCATTTTTATGCATTTTCTGGGACTAACCTATTAACAAGATGCCACAGTGCCAGTTCCTGTTTTCTGCTGTTTTTGTATTCCAGAAAAGCTAGTCTGGAAATATTCTCGGAATTGGACGAAACTTGGACAGACCTCCTATTTTTCCAACACGTACACGGAGTCCAAAGGAGAGACGGAGGGGGCCGCGAGCCAGCCACACCATGGGGCGGCGCGGCCCCCCTCTGCCGCGCCGTGGGGTGGTGTGGGCCCCACGGGCGTCTCCAGCCGCCGCCCTTTCGCCTATATATTTCCCGACGCGAAAACCCTAAATACCCGAGCCATTATCCACGAAAAGTTCCAGAGACGCCGCCGCCGTCAACCCTAGCTCGGGAGGGTTCAGAAGCTCTTCCCGGCACCCTGCCGGAGAGGGGAATCATCACCGGAGGGCTCTACATCGCCATGCCTGCCTCCGGAGTGATGCGTGAGTAGTTCATCCTTGGACTACGGGTCCATAGCAGTAGCTAGATGGTTGTCTCTCCTCCTTGTGCTATCATGTTTAGATCTTGTGAGCTGCCTATCATGATCAAGATCATCTATTGTAATGCTACATGTTGTGTTTGCTGGGATCCGATGAATATTGAATACTATGTCAAGTTGATTATCAATCTATCTTATATGTTATTTATGATCTTGCATGCTCCGTTACTAGTAGATGCTTTGGCCAAGTAGATGCTTTAACTCCAAGAGGAGTATTTATGCTAGATAGTGGGTTCATTCCAGTAATCTGGGAGAGTGACAGCAACTTCTAAGTTGTGGATGTGCTGTTGCCACTAGGGGTAAAACAGCAATGCTTTGTCTAAGGATAATTGTGTTGTTTACATTACGCACTTTACTTAATGCAATAATCTGTTGCTTGCAACTTAATACCAACGGGGACACGGATGTTACCTGGCGGTGGATTATTAGTCATAGATGCAGTTGGATAACGGTCTATGTATTATGTCGTGATGCCCAATTGAATATCATAGTAGTCATCTTGTTATATATATGCATTGTTATGCGCTCAATATTTTATCAATTGCCCAGCTGTAATTTGTTCACCCAGCATGTTAGTTATCTTTTATGGAGAGACACCACTAGTGAACTGTGGACCCCGGTCCATTCTTTTACACTGATAATACAACCTACTGTAATCATTGTTCCTTTTCATTCCCTGCAATTTAATAATATTTTCCACACCATACGTTTAATCCTTTGTTTTCAGCAAGCCGGTGAGATTGACAACCTCACTGTTTCGTTGGGGCAAAGTAGTTTGATTGTGTTGTGTGCAGGTTCCACGTCAGCGCGCCACTGACAACCTTCAGAAGTGATTTCTTACTCCTACTGGTTCGATTAAACCTTGGTTTCATACTGAGGGAAACTGCTGCTACACTGCTTCATACCTTCCTCTTGGGGTCTCCCAACGAACGTGTGATCCACGTCATCAGTGCTTCAAGTAATTCTTCATCCTCCTCGCCCATTAATCACTTTTGCCTTATGGATAAGGATTCTGAGGTATCTCCTACCTCGAATCCAAATTGTGATGATGTGGATGAGGATTCTAATGAAGAACATTTTGATGTTGAATCCTTAACAAAAAACGGAGAGATGGTTTTTGGTGCTCTCCCTAAAGGTAGCAAAGCTATCCCTCCTCTATGTGAAATTATTGCTTATGTTATTAAGAGTAGGGAAATCATTGAGGATTTGGAAACTCAATTTGACGATAAATGTAAAATTGAGAGAGAAGATGCTATGGAAAAAGCATCCTTAGAGAATGCCCTTGAGGAAGAGCAAGAGCTTCGAGTGTCTCTTGAGGAGAAACTTGAATCTCTTGATGAAACAAATGATCTTATTATTGCTAAAATTATTAAGGAAAGAGATCATGCTATTGCTAAAAATAAAGTGCTTAAAAAGGAAAAAGTTGAATTTGGTGTTGGCAATGTTAGACTAAATGAGGACATAGAGAGACTTGACAAAGCTCACAAGAATTTAGAAAGTGAACACTCTCTCCTTATCAAGTCTCATGATCAACTCCAAACTCAACTATCTAAGAATGATGAGCTTGCCAAGTTGTCTTCATCCATTTCTAATGTTAATGATGCTTGTGCTACTAACTCCACTTCTCGTGAAGCATCTATTTTGAAGGAGAATGTTGAGCTAAGGGCTCAATTTGAGTTGCTAACTAGCAAGTATGAGAAATTAGAAGAAAGTCATGAAAATCTCTCTTGCTCTAATGAAGATCTTCTAGCATCCCATGCAAGGCTAAAGTTAGCTCTTGAGGCTATTATGTCAAAGGTAACATCTTGTGAGCCTCATGTGGACAATGGCACAACTTCTACTCTTAATACTATATTGTCTTGTGCTAGTCCTAGCATTTTATACACTCACAATGTTGCTACATCTTGTGATGAATTACTTTCCATGCCTTGTTGCTCTAACAATGAATCTTCTACTTCCTCTAGTATTTGTGTTGATACTAACCATGTAGAGGAATTAAAAGAGCTCAACGCCCAGGTCACTTCTTTGAAGAAAGACTTGGAAAAGCGTCATGTTGGAAAGTCCACCCTTGACAAAATGTTGAGTGTTCAAAGACGCCCCAATGACAAGAGTGGACTTGGATTCAACTCCAACAAAAAGAACAAGTCCAAGCCTATCAAGAAGAATAAGGGCCAAGAACAAGTCAAGGATTCGGCCAAGATTGTTTGCTTCAAGTGCAAAGTTGAAGGGCACCATGTTAGATCTTGCCCTTTTTCAAAAGAAGCCTCTTAGTGAGAAGCAACAAGGAAAGAAGCCTCAAGTTCAAACTCAAGTTCCTCAAGTTGAAGAACGGCCTTTTCCCAAGAAGAATCAAGCTACCCCTCCTCAAGTCAAGATTCCAACTAAGAAGAAAGGAGGAACCAAATGTTGCTACATAGCCGTGAGAAGAGTCACTTTACTTCTTCATGCACTAATGGTACCTTATCCAACCCCATTATAGTTGATGATGCTTATTCTCTCCGGAAAGATAATGTTGGCAATGTGTTTGCCAAATATGTTGGTACTCAAAGTGGTGTCAAGAAAAGAACCATTTGGGTTACCAAACCTATTATGACTAACCTCTTAGGACCCAACTTGGTTGGGGACCAACAAGCAAAAACTTGATCAATATGTGTTGTTGGAGGGCATTGGAGATTTGGCTACATCATGAAGAATTAAGGGACCTTCATCAATTATATTCTCTCAAGCCAAGTCATTTGGGTTATATTGTTCTATCTTATATCCAATGTTCCTCCTTGCGGTAACTTTTAAGCATCTGTTGCTTATACTTTTCAGGAGAAACGTATGTGAGAGCACTTAAAATTGTCACTAGTGCCAACAAAGTGTATGGACCAGGATCGCCGCGCAGACGAACCTTGGACCGTCCCCTCTCCCCATCCACTGTAGCAGAGGCGACTTTTGGATCTCAGCAGCGCGCACCACCCCCTCGCCGTCGATCCGGTCGATTCCCCGGCCTCCGGCGTCGCTCCGGCGGCGGGAGGACGGGGAATCGCCGGATCCGTGTACATAGGTAAGGTAGGCGTGCGTTGTGTTGCTGCCGGAGGCGCCATGGAGGAGGAGGCGTGTCGGGCAGTTCTTTTGCAGGTGGGATCCTTCCTCTGCGGTGGCGGAGCTCCGTGGAGCTCAGGCGCCGCTCTCCTACCGCTCCCGTGCTCGCAGGCCCGTGGTGCTGCTGTGCATGGTCTCCCCTTCGCCGCAAGCCGTGGGATGGCGGCTCCGGCGTCGACGTCTTTCGTGCAGAAGGCTGGCGAGGTCCAGATCGACGACGACGACAACCGATGGTGTAGGTCCTCTGCGGCCGGCGTTCGGCGACTTCCCGTCTGCTCGGGGGTGCTCTTGATCCAAGGCTTGAAGAGCATGAGCGGCGGCGCGCCGCCGACGGCGCCGAGGTTGAAGACGAAGTCGAACTTCTCCAGGGTTTGGGTTGTATTTCGTTTCTTTATGTGGACCTTGTTGTAAGTTCTGGATTTTCGTCCAGCCCCCTGTACTCGCAAAAAAAAAAAAAAAAGTGTATGGACCTTATGGGAAAGAGTCACAGGGCAGCCAGCCTTTCTAGGAAGTCGCACCAGACAATCATGGCTTCACGGGCTTCTACGTGCGCACCAGCCAATATGTTAACCAGATTGGATTTTATGCGGGCCCAAATTAGTATAAGCAACAGATGCTTAAGAATCATTTAAGGCTTTTTCAGTGTTCCAAGAATAAAAACGTGGGCAGTCCTCATGTCATGCATTACTTTTTTTTCCCATCTTTTGCTCTCTTTTTTTGTGCTAGCGGCTTCATGCATGTGGCTTCAGATGTAAAGTTTGAAATTGTCGGTGTCTAATTTATTTTACATCTCCATTTAGGAATGCAATACATTTTCAAAGTTATGTGTTGATGTCAAGATTGAAGAGGACTCTTCATGTGCTGTAGTCAAGGGTTGTTCTTCAATTTGATCTATCGCCTTGTTCTCCGCTTGTTTCCTTGAGATGAAATAGATTCGGAAATTCCTTTGGTGGTTTATCCAAAAAATACTATTAAACTATAAACGGTGAGATCTCCAATCGACCTCTCAGCAATTTGACTTTTCTGGTCGTCCGATACGGGTCTCTCCGTCCTTTCGCGCCGTCCAATCAAACCGGCTTACTCGAGCCGGCATGAATATCGATTTGCTATATTCCCGCGCGCACGCTTTTTCCATCCCCCCAACTTGTTGGTGCGCCAGCCAGATGCCCCTAGGCGCCGGCGGCCCCACCGGTGGATCTCACGCACCGTGTTTAATCCATGTGGGAGGGATGGGATTCGCAATGGAGGCCGCCTATTGGTTGGTCGTGCTGTTTACTGTCCTAGGTTTTATTGCCTCTGTCGCGGGCCGACCTGGATCTCTCCTATCGTACCCGGTTCTCACGTCTCTCTCGCTGTCGTTTGGCCCATGAGTTTGATGGTCCACAGGTCCACCTTTCGGCTGGCCGGGACATTCCGTCGTATTTGTTTGTCTTCCTTTTCATGGCGGGCGTATTTCCTACAGGAGCTGGAGGCACGACAGGGATTTTGCGATCCTCCCGGGCCAATTGCGGGCTTTCTTCCTTTTTCTCGCTGGCGTCTCGCCATTGGTCGACGGGTACGTTTGGCTGTCTATAGGAGGTGGGGGGCACGACAAGTTTTCGCGTTCCTCTCGGCCCAGTATTTTCGGGCCTTTATTCGTTCTTCTCGCTAGCGTCTCGCCATTGGTCGACGGGTACATTCGACACTGCGGAAAGGCGTGTTGTTATGCTCCATCCTCCGTTTTATTACGCCCATCCCTATTTTCGTCTCTCTCACTATTTCCGCTTCTCTTCTTATTTGCTTTGGGCTGGGGTCAAAGATCTGCCGTGCCTTGCTTTCCACTCGCGTTGTTCATGCATGAACGAACTCTGTTGTCCATTTGGTTGTTTGTTTTGATCCATTGGGCCTCCGGTTATGTGCTTTGCTTTGTTATTGCTTGTCCGTTCGCCTTAGTTGTTACGGGGTTTCTTCTCACACGATTTTTCTTCTGCTTTTCCTTTTATTCTTATTTTTTGCAGGTCGTCCCCTTGTTGGAGATCATCTCTTAGGTTAGATTTCCCGTTTGTAGGTAACACGTGTCAGCCTTGCAGAGAGCCTCCTGGCTCGACCGTTCACCGTCACGTGGCAACAACTTTTCATACATCACATTTGCAATTCGGTTATCCAATCATAATGCAATAGCCGAAATATTTTTCTAAAACTAAAATCAAACAATCCCGTCATAGAACTATTTAAACGGGCTTGCCAAAAAAAGGCCACAATCATTGGGCCCATAATATGGCCCAACAGAACACGAGAGACCATAAATAATTTACAATCACCGTTAACTTTCGGAACATAATTTACAGATGTAATTTACAGATGTAGATCAGTAACACAGATGCAATCACTGTGTCACAAAATGGCATATAATCATAGTTCAACATGCACCATCGCAACATCATGCATGCAAATCCTCTGACATAACATTGCGAGCCGCAATCTTCTCTTGCATGATAACACAACTGTCCCAGTAAGCCTGGAACTGCTTGGTCATCTCAGTCATTTCAGATGAATTGAAGTTGTAGACGTCCATTGTTTCTGCATTTGCCATCTTCCGTGTCTGCAGTTCTGCAGTCAATATGGACACAACAGTTGGAGAGGGTTGATGTTGGACCCCCACATTCTGAAGAAACCTAGCCTTTCTTGTGTTCTCAAGGAGGATGTCATATACAACATGGGCCTCAGTCTTGTATGCCCCATCAGCTGTAGGTGTACAGAGCTCCGATTCAATCTTATCCGTGTTTTGCAATGAAAATACATGGTGATTCTTAGATGCAGCAAGATAGAAGCTTCGCGTGAGCCACGAATATTTGAAAGTTGACTTACAATTATGTTCTTTACTGGGGAGGAGAATCCCTTCTTCTTGCTGTGGTGTGTCAGCTTAAACATATCCAAGAAGTGAGTTCTTTATCTTTCTATTTGTCTTCCTGAAAAGAAACACATAAATGCATACCACTAACAAGTTCTATAAGGATATGGAAGCGTTTTCATAATTATCATGTGTTAAGTGTCACTTTGCATGTGGATAACCAAGGAGAGATTTAAGATGCATAGGGTCTAGCATGTTTACAGTCTACAAAAAATTTCAAGCAACAATGTGAATGAAAGCTCATACAAACAATTACCTATCAAAACATGAATTTAGTTTAATTTGTCTGTAGCTCTCTATCAAGGTAATGATAAATTTACTTAGTTGAATACCTAACTCGACATGGTAAACAAAGTTATCAAACTAGAGAAGAATAGAATATGCATTGATCGGAAAAAAATAGACATGAACTGAAAACATCCAACAGAGTAATCCGATGACTAACCAGACTTTCCAGGTGCGTTGTGTAGCTACGGGACCCAGTTCTTTGCTGCTACTTAACGTTAGAACGGGTTTTTTTTTTCTTAATTTTGCAGATTTTCTGAAAGAATGGTTGAATTTGAACTTTTTGATCACTGAAAGACAGCTAGGAGTCTTCTTGGTTGAACACTGGAATTTACACCCAACTGACTACAGTAATTATCTTTTAAAATTCACAGGAGCCAATTTATTTTGTTTTAGCGTTTCCAATTGGCATACTTAAAAGAGACAAGTTAACTCCAAAGAGAGTTTTTTTCCCGAGCTGATTTTTTTTTAGAACTTTTCCTGAGCTGATACAAACGGTGGCCGGAGAAGCAAGTTGCAGTTAGCACTAAAATTGCAGTTCCATCTTCTAGACTATGCTTAGAAATATATCCATATTCGGTGGATGTTTGTTTTGTTTTTGATTTCTTCCCTTTATTCTTCCATGATTGAGTATCTTTGTTCGTAATTCCTGTAGTTGTCCTTACTTTTGCATGGCAAATGTTCAGATTAATTTTCATAATCTATCCAGGACAAAAGCATGATAAACAAATGAATTAGTCTTATCATTGAACCAATGGAGATAGTACGAATTAGTCTTATCATATATCTGCACTGTCCAGATGCTTGCAAATGTGAAATTGTATCCGTGTAGGCAGAAAAACTGTGAGAAACTGTAGGTTAAAATTTTGATTTCGCAAAGCTGCACAGCTGTGCCCAATTTGAGGCTTTGATTCTTGCATGAGACTGAACCTTAGGTTTTTGTCCATCCTAATACACACGAGGGGTACGCATAACTTGCATGACTTGCCTTCACAATGCAAGGTTTTATGATTCAGCAGGCGCACGTTCTAAATTTGCAGTGCGCAAGATGTTCCGCCGTGTTCAACAAATAAAATCTGTAGTAAAGCATCTTGCAGAATTTCAGACATATAGGAATAGTAGGCATGTTGTGCAGCCCCTCAAATCGAGTAGCAAGGCTGTGTGAGGAACATAACGTTACACAGTTTTGATCCTGATATGAGGCTGCATTAGCAGGCAATGAGATATGCGGCTGTAATGAGATATAAGATGGGAAAGTTGGGGGAGCCAGCAGATCGACGAAGCATGCCAGGCTGCGGATTCAGAAAGAAGCATGCATGTCCTGAACCTGGTGGGCGTTTTTTTCAGATAAGCTACTGCAATTTCTCTCTCTGAATCTTGCAAGACTCTGAAGCTTCACTTACAAGTACGCACTTCCTGTTCCTGACGTTTTGTTCGGAATTTTGCAGGTTTTATGTAATCCTTAATTCAGTATTTTTCTGCACACATGTTGCTGTCAGATTAAAGCAAGGCAACCTGAACAAATAACAAGGCGAGTAAACCGGTTTCAGTGAATTCGTAGATTCAGTTCCATGCTTTTGCTGACGAGATCTTGGAAGTTTGGTCATGCATGTATGCAATTGGTGTGCTACAAACCTTTGATGATCACTAAAGATAGCTCTGAATCTTATAGATTTAATGGTTGAACGCTGTAATAATCTTTTAAACACGTAATAAAAAGCCAAGTTAGCTCCAACAAGGGATTTTTTTCCTGAGCTGATAAGAACGGTGGCAGGGCCGCAAGTTGCAATGGGCCAAAGCCCCTGGCATAAGCATGTTGGGCTCGTGGAATTCCATTGATGGGCTTCTTGCTAGTTGTCTCGTTCCACAAGCCAGATCAGAGTCTCGCTCGCTCGCGACGACCGCCGGCGCTCGTTCCAGCATCCCCTCGCCGCTGGCGCCTGCGCGATGCTCCGCCTCAGTAGCTGCATCGCTGCCCGTCTCCTCTCCTCTACCTCCACCGCCACCACCATCTTCCCACTCCACCGCGTCCTCTCCGCAGCCGCGGCCGCGCCCGCCGTTTCTCCAAACCCTAGCTTCGCCGTCGAGCGGTACCTCGTCGACACCTGCGGCCTCACCCGACCCCAGGCACTCAAAGCCTCCACCAAGCTCTCCCACCTCAAGTCCCCCACCAAGCCCGACGCTGTCCTCGCCTTCCTCGCCGGCCTCGGCCTCTCCAGCGCCGACGTGGCCGCCGCCGTCGCCAAGGACCCGCGGTTACTCTGCGCGGGCGTGGACACAACCCTTGCCCCCGTCGTTGTCGGGCTCACCGGTCTCGGTCTATCCCGTTCTGAGATCGCGGGCCTTGCCTCGCTCACCCCCTTCAGCTTCCGCTGTAGGTCCATCGTCTCCAATCTACCCTACTACCTGCACCTCGTTGGCTCCTACGAGAACCTCCTCCGGGTACTCAAGACCTGCTTAAACCTTCTTTCCTCTGACCTTGAGAAGGTGGTGAAGCCCAATGTCAAGTTCCTACAGGAGTGCGGGCTAAGTGCTTGCGATACTGCCAAACTGTGCATACGTCAGCCGAGGTTGCTCTCCGCCAACCCGGACCGTGTTCAAGCGATGGTCGTGTGTGCCGAAGGACTCGGTGTACCACGTGGCTCTGGGATGTTCAGGCTAATGCTGATGGCTGTTTCATTCGCCAGCGAGGAGAAAATCGCCGCCCAAGTGGAGTACTTGAAGAACACATTCAAGTGGTCGGATGCCGAGGTGCGCATTGCTGTTTGTAAGGCTCCAACCATGCTCACGAAATCTAAGGACATGCTGCAGAGTAGGTCAGAATTCCTTATCTCTGAGGTGGGGTTGGAACCGTCCTACATTGCTCATCGGCCATCAATGCTCTCTTACAGCTTGGAGGGCCGGCTCAGGCCAAGGTACTATGTAGTGAAGTTTCTTAAGGCAAATGGATTGCTAGATCATTACCGGGACTACTATAGTACAGTCGCCTACACCGATAAGGTATTCGTGGAGAAGTACATTTGCCCTCACAAAGAAGCCGCACCGCACCTCGCTGAAGACTATGTGGCCGCTTGCAAAGGGCAATTGCCGACAAGATTCAGATTTGCATGAGCCAAGAACGTGTATGCTACAACAAAATATTCACTCTCAGTAGTGAGCTGGTAACTCATGTTTCGGTGTTCATTGCCTAACTGGAAGCTTGTTGTCTGTAGTATGTCTTTTAGGTGTGATTTGGTATTGCCAATCCCAGAGAAAACAGATAATCTTACTTGTGAGTTATGGTATGTTCATGTTAGTTAGTACCAATTTGCAGCTCAGAGTTTTAAGCTTCGGTTGGGTGCCTTTTATGCCTTTTGATTTCTCTCCTCTTATCCTTCTAAGATTGATTATCTTTGTTCCTAAATCTTGCAGCTGATTTTACCCCCAGTGTGAAAATTTCAAACTCGAAAAGGCAAGTAATATGTTTTTTTAGAAAAAAAGGTAAGCTATTTGGGACTAAATCATGATCAACAATGAGTTAGTTATTCACTGCTTGCAGATGGGATATTTCATCATAAACTACATGTATATTTTTCTGCTGTTGTATCTTCAGCCGAAATTGTGGCTTTGAACAGTACTAGAAGTCTTTGCAGGACACTGGCACCTATTTGGCAATCTAACATAAGTAGTAAATTGATGTGTTTAGTGATACAATGTTGTGTTGCGATTGTGTTTAAAGATTCAAGAAGGGCCACTCTACTGTTACATACCAGAATATATATCATTCTTTTCTGATCGATGAATCAAAATATCACCCTGCTAAAACTCATGAAAGATGCTTCTGATTCATGGCATATGCTTAGTGGAAACAAAATGTTAGAGTAATGCGCATTGATGGATATAATTTCCAAAGGTTGCATAGCATTAATCCCATGATATGATATAATGGTTGCAATAATCGACTGAAGCAGTTGGCTCCAAGTAATACACGAGGATCAGACCTGGTTGCCCCTATCATGCAATCTTAATTTGGGATGGCAACATGTCTTTTGGTGGTGTATATCTATATTATTAGGTAGGGAGGTAATTACATATGATTTGTACATTGCTAAATTTGCAGTGTCCAAGATTTTCAATGCTGTTAAAAAATAAAATGTCTCCAGTATTAATTAACGATTCTATTTCCGTGCTTTGATGGGGATTGAGAATATGTAAATTTGTGGGTACCTGTCAATATGGAGTTCTGAACTTCTGTAGTTAGAGCTAGATGTTTTAATTGTGAATTTTGTAGCTCAATTTTTTCTAGTGTTGCAAACTCGGTAGCCATTCTGGCTCACACTTGTGATATGGAACTGAGCGAAATCTTGGAGAGCGCTGCACATCTTCTCTGGACAGAAGAGGAATTTCTGCCGTCAAGTCTACTTATATGCTTGGCACTCAGATGTGAGGCCGTGCAATCAACGCTGGACTCCTGTACCTCACTTGCCAAGTCCGATAGTTTCCAGTGGCACAAGATCTGGCAGATGAAGGTCTCAAGGTGGAACTGATGCCCAGCTTGCTTGCATTTTGCTTTGGCTTGCATGGCTCTACTGTGTGTTCCTATGAAGTAGGATGGTCCGTCGATGTTGGGGCAGCCTCAACCTGGAAGCTGTTCGTTTCGTATCTTTACAAGTGCAGATCAGGAAAGGATCAGTTGAAGCTTTGGTCATGAGCTGCAACTGAGGACCTGGTTCTGGTGCAGCAAAGGAACAAGTTCAATGGGAGAAACCACCCCAATGTTGGTCAGAACCCACAGATCCTTTCAAGTGACAGTGGCTTCCAGCGGTACGATATACAGCAAGTTTGGTGCTCGGTGGAGCGAGTTGCCGATGGTGCTGGCACAATTGTTAGCAGGGATTTGAAGGCTGTGGCTGAGCTGGGGTGAACCGTACATCTATTTTGAAGATGGACACAGACGACCTGGCAGCGGCGAACATGAGCGTGATAGATCTGACATCGGTGCTGTGGTTAAGGACATTATCTGCCTGCATCCTACATGTTTATCGGTGTTTTTTTCTTTTATTCTTTAGGACATTATCTGAAGCTTCAGAAATAAGCATGCACGTCCTGACTCTGGTGGGCGTTTTGTTCAAATAAGCTCCTGCATTTCTCTTTCTGAATCTTGCAAGACTCTGAACCTTCACTAACAAGTAAGTACGTACTTACTGTTCTCGACGCTTGCAGGAGCTTTGTTTGGAATTTCGCAGGTTTTGTGTAATCCTTAATTCAGTATTGTCCTGCACACGCGTTGCTGTCAAATTAAAGCAAGGCAACCTGAACAATTAACAAGGCGAGTAAACCAGCTTCAGTGAACTCGTACATTCAATTGCATTCTTTCGCTGACGAGATCTTGGAAGTTTGGTAATGCTATAAACTTTTTGATCGCTGAAAGACAGCTCGGAGTCTTTTAGACTTGATGGTTGAACACTGGAATTTACACCCAACCTGAATACAGTAATAATATTTCAAAATTTACAGGAGCCAAGTTTTTTTTAACGTACTTACAGGCTGCAGTGGGCCAAAGCTAGAAGGCCCTGGCACTCGCATGTTGGGCTCGTGGAATTCTATTCATGGGCTAGTTGTCCCGTTCGACCAGTCACACCACAGTCTCACGGGTCTCGCTCGCACAGACCGGCGGCGTTCGTTCCAGCATTCACTCGCCGCCGGCGCCTGCGCCATGCTCCGCCTCCGTAGCTGCATCGCTGCCCGTCTCCTCTCCTCTACCTCCGCCGCTACCACCATCTCCCCACTCCACCGCTTCCTCTCCGCGGCCGCGGCCGCGCCCGCGCCCGCCGTTGCTTCAAACCCTAGCTTCGCCGTTGAACAGTACCTCGTCGACACCTGCGGCCTCACCGGCGCCCAGGCCCTCAAGGCCTCCGCCAAGATCTCCCACCTCAAGTCCCCCACCAATCCCGACGCCGTCCTCGCCTTCCTCTCCGGCCTCGGCCTCTCCGGCGCCGACGTCGCCGCCCTCGTCGCCAGGGACCCGCTGTTCCTCTGCACCGGCGTGGACACAACTCTGGTACCTATTGTCGCCGGGCTCACCGGTCTAGGCCTATCTCGTTCTGAGATCGCCCGCCTTGCCTCCCTCACCCCCTCCAGCTTCCGCTGTAGGTCCATCGTCTCCAATCTACCCTACTACCTGCACCTCTCTGGCTCCTACGAGAACCTCCTCCGGGTACTCAAGCCCTGCTTAAACCTTTTTTCCTCCGACCTTGAGAGGGTGGTGAAGCCCAATGTCAAGTTCCTACAGGAGTGCGGGATAAGTGCTTGTGATATTGCCAAGCTGTGCAGACTTCACCCAAGGATGCTCTCGAGGAACCCGGAGCGTGTGCAGGCGATGGTTGTGTGTGCCGAAGGACTCGGTGTACCACGTGGCTCTGGGATGTTCAGGCAAATGATGCAGGCTGTTGCATCCCTTAGCGAGGAAAAAATCGCCGCCCAAGTGGAGCACTTGAAGAAAACGGTCGGCTGGTCGGATTCTCAGGTGCGCATTGTTGTTTGTAAGGCTCCAGCGCTGCTGGTGTGCTCTATCGACACGCTGCAGCGCAAGTCCGAATTTCTCATCCACGAGGTAGGGTTGGAACCTTCCTACATTGCTCGTCGGCCGCACATTCTCACTTACAGCTTGGAGGGCCGGCTCAAGCCAAGGTACTATGTAGTGAAGTTTCTTAAGGCAAATGGATTGCTAGATCATGACCGGGACTACTTTAGTACAATCACCTACACCGAGAAGGTATTCGTGGAGAAGATCATATGCCCTCACAAGGAAGCTGCACCACACCTCGTTGAAGACTATGCGGCCGCTTGCAAAGGGAAGTGCCAACTAGATTCAAATTTTCTTGAACAAGAGCCTGTGTTGAAAATGTGTAACTGTGTATGGCGCAGCAAAGATTGACTCTGGGCAGTATGATGGTTAGTCCTGTTTCAATGTTGTTCGCCCAATTATACATTGGTTATCCCCTCTATTGTATGTCATTACATGCTGGTTTTGTCATTACTAATGCCCGATGAAACTGATAATTTGTTTCCTGAAACCTGGTGCGTTGCTGTTGTCATTGGCTAGAGAAGAAATCATTGCCTGCAATATCTCAAAGTGAAAAACCCATGAATATAGTTTTGTTTCCTACTTTCGTTGATGATCATGGAGATTAGATGTGTGGGTGGACCTGGTTTCCGGCGAAACCAAGAACATAAAGCGGAAGAAATGTCCCGCTCATTTTCCATTAATAATATCAATGTGGTCTGCTTTCATGCCAAATGTATCTAGCTATTCCGCTTCCATTTTGTCATCCTTTTGGTTCCATTGTATAATGCATGTTAATATTAAAATGGCAGCTCAATCGTTGATATTTAGATTATGCATTTTTGTTACTCCCGCATGCTAGGCTGGTGTCAAGAACCACCTTTCATCTCTTTTACCGATAATTTTGTTCTTATTGGTGTTTTGATTTGAATGATGCGTATGAATGGTTATAGCATGACCACTTGTGTCGATGATGGTGTCTCATAGCTCCTGGAAGCATCTTTGCAACAGCGTTATGTTTGTTTCAGGTCTACATTGAGCTTTTCATCCATTGGCAGTTAAGTCATCTTTCCAGCGACCCAACCCAGCAAACCATCTACATTGTTCATCATTATCTCATTTACTTACAAAGGAGACTGGATGGAAACTATCCATGTGCCCCCAGGTGCTTTGCCTTGCATAATTTAGTGAATAAAACACTGCCACACCAAAACCAAATTAAGTGCAATTGGCTTCGGATGTATCTGCTCAAATGCTAGAATGCAATTCTTTAAGTTGTGCGTAAACTCTGGTTTTGTATTACTTACACTATTCAACTGAACGGGGTTAGGTCTGCCCCTTTGGAGGGAGCCTACCCTTGAAACTCCCATCTATATAGACAATGATATAAATAATTGGCCGTTTACTGCATGTTTTTGACAACTACGCTAGGGAGATCTGCATCTGCAGGTGATTATAGTTGTCTTTAAGGTCTTTAAGTCACAATGTTGCAGATAGTCCTATTCAGGTTTGGTTTGATATTTGCTTATTTGCTCATGAGTATGGGAAGGTAGCTATATATGGTTTTACTATTCTTCAGTGTCGGACACAACTAGCGGTCATAACCCTGTATTGTACAGATAAAGGAAGAAAACAATTTCTGACTTTGTGAATTACCTAATTGACCCGACAATAGGACCGATTCCTTCTGATGTATCTCTGCTAGACTGTTTCGCTGTTGTAACAGAGTAGTTCTGTTAGTCTAGTTGAAGCTTCAGTAACAAGTAGGTCAGGAGTTTGATGTGGAGAAGCAGTTTCCAGTGTCTCTCCTTTTGAATTTTGCTAGTTATGTATTTTCCTAGTTAGGAATTACATGTAACACACACGTTGCTGTCGCCAACCAGTTTCATTGGCTCAACCGAACAAATAACATGTTGAATAAATAAACCAGCATAAGCGTCAGGTGCTTTAATTAATCCGTATATTGAGCTCCATGTATGCTTGCTCTTCATTTAGCCCTAGCACTTACTTTGAAATAGGATATTTACATTTTTCAGTTATTGGCTTTTATGTTGCATAGCTGTTATTCTCATGGTGTTCACCACTTGCATTTGAAGTAAGTGATCTGATGGATACTTACTTTTGGTTCAAATTTGGCACTAGAAAATGCTTTACTGGGTATTGTTTCTGACTTAACTGTTTGTAGACCTTTTGTAATTGGTTTCTACTTAGATTATGTGGATTTTTATGTACAGTTTGTTTTAACTTATGATCGCAGTAACAGATAGGTTTTATGCTATTAATGAAAAAACAAATCGATCCCACCAAAAGGCTCTCTGTACAGAACACTTATTGATAGGGACTAAATAAATCATTTGGTATTCGTGTGGTTGCATGAAACACTAGCTCAAATAAGCTGCCATTATATATAGAATTGGTATATACTAAATAGTGTTCTGAAAGATGATCGAGTTTGAACACTAGAAGCCGTTTGAAAATATAGCCGTTGGAATATACACGTCCTGATTTACACGTCCTGATGCACGTTCCACTGAAAAACTGGGAGGTGTAAAATTTAGCAAGGTGTATATGGACGTGTATATGGAGATATACACGTCCAAATATACACGTTCCACTAGAGATGCTCTAAGCCTTCAAATTTACCTTTTCTGTAACCATGTGTGAGGGTAATGACTTACCCTGTTTTAGAAAACAGTTTCTCCTTTCAGCAGATCTTCATCTAATAGGTGACTCATATACATACTACATCTGATAGGCGGCGCAGTGCAAAGCAGCCTAGTATGAAGGTGGAAGTGGCATCATGATCTGGGGGGGCACTAGAGATACTTCTGGAATTATAGAAGTGCTTCTGAGGTACTTACCTATCTTGAATGGGCTTGTGTCGATACTACCTATCTATTTTGTTGAAGACATGGACGTTATAATCCTGATTCGATTTTTTGTTTCCCACTCTTATTATCCATCTCCCATCGCGGGTTCCAACTATATTATTCTGTGTGACTCTTTTTTTAGGGGTCTGCTGTGACTCTTGATACAAGCATATGATTTTCATTGAGGCATCAAGATGAAATGAGTCAATAACATACCGTAATTTACTGAGCCCTTTTCGTCGTGGTTTGGGGATATAACTACTGAGCCATTTTCTGCGTGTTTGAAACAGCCGCATACCTGCAGCTGGGTAGAAGTAGTTGCAATGAAGGCCGCACTAGTCGTCCGTTGGTCTGTCGAGATGTAGTTTCTTCCAGTGCTTCTCTTGCATTGGACTACGTGCTGCTGTAACAAATTAATTTTGCTAGACCAGTTGATGATGCCTGGCCCGAAGCTTCGGTCGGTAACGAGTTGGTGTTTTCAACCAATCCTTACATTGGTGTGTTATACCGACGACAAGTTCTCTGCTCTCTCAAGTGAAGGAACAGATAGGATAACCTACATGGTGAACACTATAACTCTGAAGCTTTGGAAACTGCTGCTGCAGCTGAGTCAGTTGGAAGCTAGGTTACTCTGCTATTGTACTATTGATATAGAGTTCTGTCCAATGTAAATACTGTATTATCTCTACTGGATTGCTCTGTGCTTCTGACAAATTAGTTTTGCACCAAACTGAAGGAACATGTGCAGTGAAAAACTTACTGCATTGCAGAACTATTCTATGTCAGAACTCTATTTAGTATACCAGTTCTATACAATGTGGCGAGGTAGCAATGTGTGGTTCAGTAGGCCTGATGCACGTTTGTTTTGTTTTGATAAAAAAGGCAAGTTTTAACTGAAAGGAAAAAAGTTCCTGAACCTGTTTCTTGATTTTCCACAGCTGTCAATACATAGGATTTTGCGTCACTTTATAAATAAAGTGATGAACATACAAGGAGTTCAAGTGTAAGAAACTCCCGGGTCAACAACAGACCTGTCCAGCAAGAATAGAAAAAAAATGGCAGCGGCCTCCCTAGCTCTCAACTGGCGTTTGTAGTTGTCTCCGGAGGGAAGTCTAGGTTCGGTGCTGGACCGGGGCGATGGCGACGTCCTCAACGTAGCTCCTCTGTTTGGAGCATCACCCTTGGAGACGAGGCTGGGAGGTTCTACGTGGCGCTACTTCGGTGCTTGTTGTGGTCCGATATTGATGTTCTAGGCACAATGTACGCTGTCATCGTGGTGTCCAAGACGACGCCTTTCTCAGGACCGACCAAATCTTGTCATTCACTTGGCGTCTCCTCTTAAAGGCATCTTGTTGGAGATGTTCTTCTTCGGAGAGGTGGTGGTTGTCTTCGGACTAGCCGGTGTAGAGTTCGTACTGCGCTTGTTGTTCGCACCGAGTGGTAGTCGTCTTGTATTTAAAATTCTGCCTTCCATAAAAATATGGTAGGCCCTTGGGTTACTCTTGTTAAAAATGGACCAAATTGGAAACTCAATTTAAATTAGCTTCTATTTGGTGAGACATTTTCCCCCTTTTTATTTATCGAGCAGTACCTCAAATTTTGATTTGTAACATGGTAGAGAAATGATGAGAACACATGTTATACCTTTTTAATACTTTTTTTAAAATTTACTTTTTTAATACTTGGCAGCAGGAGACTGACGTGTTGGGGCCACTTGGTCACCGTCAAGGTTGAGCCAGAAGCGATTCGTCGAACACACAGCCCGCACTTCCATTCCCCATTCCCCTCGCCGCCGGCGCACCGCCATGCTCCAGCTCCGGCGCAGCATCCTCTCCCGCCTCTTCTCGTCTCCCTCCGCTCCTCCCATCTCCCCACTCCACCGACTCCTCTCCGCGGCTGCAGCCGCCGTATCCCGGAACCCTAGCTTCGCCGTCGAGGAATACCTCGTGGACACCTGCGGCCTCACCCGAGCCCAGGCTGTCAAGGCTTCCACCAAGCTCTCCCACCTCAAGTCCCCCTCCAAGCCCGACGCCGTCCTCGCCTTCCTCGCCGGCCTCGGCCTCTCCAGCGCCGACGTGGCCGCCGCCGTCGCCAAGGACCCGCTGCTACTCCGTGCCAAAGTGGAGAGAACCCTGGCCCCCGTCGCTGTCGGGCTCACCGGTCTTGGTCTGTCGCGTTCGGAGATCGCCCGCGTTGTCTCGCTCGCCCCCAACAGGTTCCGTTGCAGATCCATCATCTCCAATCTATCCTACTACCTCTGGCTCTTCGGCTCCAACCAGAAGCTGCTCCCGTTACTCAAGCACAACAATCTCATAGGGAGCAGCATCGAGAAGGTGATCAAGCCCAATGTCGCGTTCCTGCGGGAGTGCGGGCTAAGTGCTTGTGATCTTGCCAAGCTGTGCAGACGTCAGCCGAGGTTGCTCTCCGCCAACCCGGAGCGTGTTCAGGCGATGGTCGTATGTGTCGAAGGACTCGGTGTACAACGCGGATCTGGGATGTTCACGCAAATGCTGCTGGCTGTTGCGTCCCTCAGCGAGGCGAAAATCGCTGTCCAAGTGGAGCACTTGAAGAAAACGGTCCGCTGGTTGGATGCCGAGGTGGGCATTGCTGTTTGCAAGTATCCAGCCTTGCTGAAAAAATCTAAGAACATGCTGCAGTGTAGGTCAGAATTCCTTATCTCTGAGGTGGGGTTGGAACCATCCTACATTGCTCATCGGCCATCAATGCTCGCTTACAGCTTGGAGGGCAGACTCAGGCCAAGGTACTATGTAGTGAAGTTTCTTAAGGCAAATGGATTGCTAGATCATGACCGGGACTACTATAGCATAGTCGCCTACACCGAGAAGGTATTTGTGGAGAAGATCATATGCCCTCACAAGGAAGCTGCACCACACCTCGTTGAAGACTATGCGGCCGCTTGCATAGGGGAACTGCCGACTAGATTCAGATGTGCATGAACCAAGAACGTGTATGCTACAACAAAATATTCACTCTGTGTAGTGACCTGGTGACTCATGTTTCGGTGTTCATTGCTTAACTCGAAGTTTGTTGTCCACTTTGAAAGTCTGAGATCGAGTACTATGCTATGTTGGCGAAGATCACTGTCCACCACTTCCATGGAAACACTTCCATGGAAACAATGTTGATTTGGGAACCGCCTGTGGTGCTGTCTGAGTGTCATTGACCCTGGGGATTCCGACATCATCAGCTCGACACCAGCTGGCCAGTAATGAACCGTTTCACTGTCTTGTCTAATTCGTTGTCTGAGCCGTTCTAGACTGTCATTCTTGCTGGACTTGATTTGGTATTGTGTACATCATGTATCAGTCAATCAAGTTTTGTGGGGATATTGTTTTGGATCGAAAGTTCTGTTCCTACTAGAGTTTAATTGCACTGTGGTCATCAAGTATGGTTATTCTGTGATTGCTAGCTTGCCCGTCGTGATTTTCTAAGTTTGTTTAGAATGTGTTTTCCATGCTAAAAAAAATTAGCTCAGATTTTTATGCTTTTGTTTGGTGCCTCTAAGATTAATTATCTTTGTTCCTAAATCTTGCAGCTGATTTTACTTGCACTAAGAAAATTTTCAAACTTCAAAAGGTAGTAAATGCTTTAGACAAAAAGCTATTTGGGACTTAAGCATGGGTATTCAGTGCTTGCAGATGTGATATTTCATCATAAAACTACATGTATATTTTTTATGTTGTATCTCATCACAAAACTACATTATTGATTTCGCAAAGCCTGTTCAGCCCAAATTGTGGATTTGAACAGTACTATGTCTTTGCAGGACACTGGCACCTATTTGGCAATCTAACATAAGTAGCAAATTGATGTGTTTGGTGATGCAACGTTGTGTTGTGATTGTGGTTAAAGGTTCAAGAAGGGCAACTATCCACTCTACTGTTACATACCAGGATATATATCATTCTTTTCTGATTAATGAATCAAAATATCCCCCTGCTAAAACCTCATGAAACATACTTGTGATTCTTGGTATATGTTTAGTGAAAACAAAATATTAGAGTAATGCTCATAGATGGATATAATTTCCAAAGGTTGCATAACAATAGCCGCATGATATGATATGATATAGAATGGTTGCAATAATGGACTGAAGCAGTTGGCTCCAAGTAATACACTTGGAGCAGACCTGCTTGCCGTTCCCATGCAATCTTAATACAGGATGGCAACATGTTTGTGGGTGAGTATATCTATTGTTAGGTAAGGAGGCAATAATATATGATTCACATTGCTAAATTTGCAGTGTTCTAGATTTTTCATGCTGTTAAAAAATTAAAATGTCTCCGGCATCAATTCACGGTTTTATTTTCCGTGCCTTGTTGAGGATTTGAGAATATGGAGTCTTGAAATTCTGTCAATATGTAGATGTTTTAATTGTGGATTTTGTAGCTGAATTTTCTTTTACTGTTGCGCACTCGGTATCCATTCTGGACCTGCAACTGAAGACCCGGGTCCTGCTCTGGTTCCGGTGAAGCACAAGGAACAAGTTCAATGGCAGGATGCCCTAACGGGCTCGCTGTGGGTGATGCCTGCAAAATTGTTAACAAGTAGGGCTTGGAGCTGGGAATAAACTGTACCGTTTTGAGCCTAATATGACATTGGTGCCCTGGTGAAGGACATCCGCTACATCCTCTGGTGAAGGACTTCTGCTACATACTGCATGTGTTTTATCAATGATCTTCTCCAACAGATGGTTTCATCAATGCTGAACTGTGAAGGTGGCTTCCAGCAGTGTGCGAAAATACAGCAATTTGGGGCTTGCTCTGTGTTGTTCTGATGGGCTGTCGGTGCTGCCAAAATTATTAACAGGCAGAGCCTGGAGCTGCAGCTGAGCTGGGAACAAGCCGTACTATTTTGAAGACCCGGCAACAGCGAGCATGTGTTTAACAGTGATTTTTTCGTCATTTAGAATCTCAGTTGTACATGGATCTTGTGGTAGTGTAGACACATCACCTGTCCGCCGGTGATTTGACTGGGTACACCAATTTTCCTGTTGATACTAAAGGGAGTAATGAGATATAGCGCTCTGGAAGCACGGGGAACTTCATCGTTCTATATTTTTGCTCGAGACTATTTTGATGGAAAAATACTACATCCGTTCACAATTATAATATTTTAGTTTTTTTTTTCTGAAACATGTGTATAATTCACTCATTTTTGTCACTATACAGTCCATAATTAAACAAACATCTTATAATTGTAAACAAAGGGAGCACTATTTTCCTCCTCTAAGTAAATACATGTAAAAGTGCGGCTCAATCCTAGGAACAAACATGTACTTGCAAGGGGTAGGAAATAAACCTGCTGTATCAGAAATGTGGAGACAGACAAGTAGTACAAAAGGGACGGACCAACACACACACTTGTAAATATAAAAAATCATCAATCCCATGGTGGGTAAACAAATAAATATGGCCTGACATTTTAAATTTATAATATCGCATGCGCATCACCACTTCTTTCCCCAGATAACAGCGCATCGGCTTGGTTTGCGTCCCAGCAGATGGGGATTTTGATAGATGCAGAGTTCCACGTAGCAGCAGAGCAAAATTATCTATCTATAATACTTCCTTCCTCCGTCTTGTTGCATCTCCTGCCAAACGAGACACGATCAAAGAAGGCATGTATGTCGAATTACAGGTGCATAATGATAGACAGGACTGGTCTGCACAATCATCATCTGCTGCCCATACTATGCAGGTAAAAAATAAAGGTAGTTAGCCCCAGGATGGAAAGTAGCAGGATAGTAGCAATAACATTGGTGGTCTCAGCAACTTATCTTAGCAGGTAAAGAATAAAGCTAGTCAGCCACCGGGCAACTTGATTCAGGTGGAAAAGGAACAACTACAAATAAAATGAAACATAATTGGAAAACTAAGCATGACAACAGATCAAACAATGAGACAAAACATGGTATGTGGAGCTGAAGAGAGCAAGTAAGCTATGCATAGCGAACTTCATGTCAGGTAAGCTGTCTCACCCGCTGCCCAGAAAGATGTATATAACCCTGGGGAGAAGATACAGGTCAAGTAGATAAATCATACACAATGCTTGCTTACATATAGATGTGCATAATTAGCACACGATTTTTTTTTGCGGAAATCACTATCAGTGCATTAGAAGTTAGCACAACCTTTCTGCAAAGGGGATACAAAACAGAATTTAAAATGTTAAAGGACCATCGCATGACAGAACAAATGTAACTAGGATCATTTGAGGGTATATACTATGAGCTTGCACTTAATTGGAAACATTGAGCAACATAATCTTTCCCATCAACTAGCGCCTATGCACACCCTAGGAAAGCACAGAGTACCGCCTCTAGGAATTGTGAAGGGCCACAACAAGTAAGAAAAGCTCTTCAATAAGAATTATTGCAACACCGACAGCTTGACTAGCAGGCTAGCAGGTAACTGAACTACAGTGCCGAATCAACTAGTACTTGGCAACACTGCACTGTTCATAATCCTTTCAAAAAGAAACCCAATAAATAGGTTCATAGTCCTGACAACTATATTTGAATTGAAGTATTGCACCCATCTGACATAAATGGTACTAGATATCTAAGCAAATGTGTGTTAAAAATAGTAGGAACTCACTCCGGTGTCAACTGGTTAACCAGGTCCAGGAGTAGTCGGCATGTTATTAGGATAATAGTACGTTGTATCTGGAGGATGAAAGTTGGAGGAGAAGTCGAGGGAATGATACCCTTAACATTAGGTTTCAACTTGAATTCCTGGTACAGATACATCAGTTGTCAGTGCCCTTGACACAGGTAAGCAATAAGACACCGAAGCAAAAAAAAAAAGAGACGAACGTAATCCATACATCTTCACATCTGACCTTAGAATCTTGGTTCAAACTTGATCTGTCTGAACTAAGCAACGAATTTGGAATGTTGCATCTGAAGGAAACTGAATTAATGAGGCCACTAGATTTCCCTATAAAAATAGATTGTTTCAAGAGGAAACACCGTGTCATCCCAAAACAGCCTCAAGAGACAAGTGTTTGCGCACTTTACAGGTATGTATGTGTCAAAAGGATAGATGAGCATAAGTTTTTAAGGAACAACAACAGTAAAATCCCGTCTGTAGGAACACCACAAAATTGAGGTAGTGAATATGCCCCGTGCAGTCACTGAAATACAATTCTTTTAGTCAATAATTCATAAAGCTATAACAGATTTTTGGCAATAACATATTCAAAACGTGGACAGGACTTTTGACAAAAGAAATAATCTACAATCCGGGTTAACTGTTTTCTCATTTGAATAAACTCACAGCTTCATGCATTTGCCGGGTCCTGAAAGGAACCCTTGAAGAGGAGGAATGGGAGCAGAGAAGTGCTCCTAGTGAACACTTCAGTTGTACTAAACCAGTCATCAAGAACCGGCAGATACAATAACCATGAACCAATGACTAAACTATACTATTTTTGTCATTAAGATTCTGATAGGAGTAGCAGATACATTAGGTACTAAATTATAATAAACAACTGTACTATACAATTTCCTTTTAGCTATTGAACTCTTGCATGTAGGTACTAAATAAGCCTCATTACTGAAGATGGCACGGGGCAACTGCCTGCCTGCCATAGCATTTTCTCCAACAGGAGAAAAAATAGTTAGACAATCAGCACATAATCTTTCGGGTTTTGGCTGGGACAAAGCAAGATATTTGAGAAAAGTCAGCAAACACTGAATGAAGTTCTGAACCAGACAAGAACTATACAGCTTGCACAAGGAAAACCAAATGAAAGAACCTTAAAGAAGAATTATACTAGAAGGATGACATTCCCAGTAACCAATGGTAAATCAAAGACCGAAGCTCAACTACAACACAGCCTTGTCGAAGAAAAACTTGAGAACAAAAAACTGCAGCTAACATTATAAGACTTAGAGAGGTAATATTCACTATCGACATGCTTCCTGCAAACATATTTACTTATGGACTATGCTCTGAAGTTCTAAGCAATTTCAGTTTCCTACAAGAGGATATTTCTACAGAATCTGTCCTCAAGAAGAGGACACCAATATTAGCGAAAAAAATAATGAAATGCTGGCACTTTTAACAGGTAATTTATAATTTTTCATGCATGACTTTAATTTAATGATTACACTAAATTTGCCAATCTCAAAAACAGAGCATAGCAAATTTTGGCCCAAAGTAGCAACATCAATAGTTCCTTCAATGTGCAACCAGAACTTACAAGGTAAGTGTAAACAAATGTAAAATTACTTAGTAACAAATATTAAAATATACTAACATTTTTTCATCCTTAAACTGGTCTGTGAACAAAAACTTCTACAATTCAGAAAGCTAAAAAAACTAAAGGAAGTCATTTTTTCACTTCTCAATTACCATTTCTCATGTATAAGAATAATTATTTCATAATATATTTACAGAAAGCTTCGTCATCAAAGTGTAGAGTTGAAGAAGACAAGAAAACAACTTTATAGCTATTTACCAATTATACTGTTGTGTATATGTCATTGGTCGTTCCAACACAGACCATCGCATTAAACAGTGAAGCTACGCTTAAATGTTGCCAAACTCTAACTTTAACCGAGTCAAACCATGAAAACCACATTGAGTGCAGATACCAACATGTGTATAGGCCATGGAAATCACATCTAATGCAAACATAATAGGTAGCATTCATATAACAGCATGAACAAGTCACAGCCAGAGTAAAACTAGGTAAATGACATTGCATGCAGGTGCAGGTAGCTACATATTCAAGTCATGATAAGTCTTTGGCGCACCATTATGTTGCTAAAACCAGAATCTCCAACACTCAAGAGAAGCTGCTAACTATCGCTACATCACTTCCCCTTCACAAAGAAATCTGACATTCAAAGGATAAAGCTCTAGTAGCTGACGAATGTGCCATCACTACCTTAACAAGGAAATAGATCATCACTCAAACGACGATGCTCTAGCTGCTAACAAACACTGCATTAGTGCCTTACGAAATTAATGGGTCGCTGATAGAAAGATCAGACGCTTGGCTGTACCTCCAAATATGACCTGCTGCACGCCGACGGACCTCCAAAGAATGATTGCGTAAGATTATTAGCCCACATTTTCTTGGAAGCCAGCGGCTGCTGTTTGCAGTTTGCACGTGACATCATACAGCGAGACAGATCCTGTACCGGCCAGTTCTATCACCTCCTGCAGCAACACCACGCTGCCAAGAACCAGCTTCAGGAACTCAACCTGGTTTGGACCCCCACTGAACTGATCGAACACCAACTTCTTGACACGCGAACTGCACGCATTTGATCGGACTGACCTGCTTCCAGAAGGTGGAATTGAGCTTGTCCCTGGCATTGACTTCCCCCGGGTCATCATTGTGGTCGGTGTCATTATCGGACTGCAAAAATCAAAGCGTGCAATTCAGCGAAAGATGGAACCCGAGCAATAAAAACTGTGATGAACCAAATTCTGAATGCAGGGAGCCATAGGGTAAACAAAAAACTCACAGGCATAATGTGCAAGGTCTCTACTCCAGGGAAGCATCCCAAGAAACTGAGCAAGGTTCTCACATCCTCAGGGACTCTGAAACGCACCTTGAGAGCTAACACCTTGATGCTTGGAAGTTGGAACCACTGTATTTGGGCTAGCTTTTTTCACCCTGGCCTCCAAAGCACTGACCAAATTGATAGTGTAACTCAGTGCAAATCAACCCAGTGAGAAGAGAAATAGGATTGGTAAAAATTGGACCTTGATGATGGTGTTGCCGATCTCAAGCGTGTGTTTGGCCGTGTCCAAGTAACCGAGCACGGTGAGCTGAGGAGCATAGCCTATCTTCACCCTGATGGTCCTTCCATGCTCAGGGGAGTTGGTGTAGTAGACGATGAGCCGCTGCAGCTGCGGTGCGGCAACGATGGCGACCTCGTCCACCATGGAATGCCATAGCAGCACGCAGCGGAGGCTGTGGCTGCCGATGCGGACGCGGTCAGGCAAGCAGTAGTTGGAGATGAGCGCAAAGGTCTCCAGCTTGGGGCTGCAAGCGAGCACGTACTCCATGTCTCGGTCCGGCATGATCCCATTGCAGATGCCGAGCTCCCGGAGGTGAGGGAAGACGTCGGGGCTGCGTGGGGGGCCGTCGCTGGTGAACGGGAAGAGCCAGACACCGAGGTAGAGGCGGCGGAGCGAGGCGCCGCAGCAGGAGGGACGGCGGTAGCTGTACGGGCACCGTGTAGAACCAGGGGCGGTTGACGAGGACGAGGTTCTCCACGCCCTTGTCGGCGAGGAGGCGGAGCCAGTCGGCGAGCGCGTCCTGGTTGGATTCGTCGATGAGGTTGCTGACGAGGTGGACCCAGCGGAAGGGGCCCGGGTGGGAGGCGAGGACGCGGGACACCACCGCGGCGGCGGGGGCGCGCCAGTCGTCGCAGTCAACGCCGGGCGCGTCCGTGAGGAGGTGGGCGTCGTCAAGGACGAGTGGGGTGGCGCGCCAGAGGCCGCGCCAGCGCCGGGAGAGCGCGTTGGTGCGGGCGCCGTCCTTGACGGGGAGGCGGGAGACGACGTTTCGCAGGAGGACGTCGGGGAGTGCGCTGATGCGGTCCTCGCCGCCGTCGTCGGAGATGGCGGCGGAGAGGAAGGCGACGGCGGAGACCGGGGAGGCCGGGAGGCAGGAGTGCACGATTTCTCCGAAGACGGCGAGGGAACAGGAAACCGGGGAGGCCGGGAGGCTGGAGGGCATGATGTCTCTCCTCAGGCCGTCGTCGGAAGGAGGCGGCGGCGGGGATAGGGCCTGTGCTCACTCCCCTTTCTCACTGTTTTTGTCTCCGAGAATGATTTTGTTTGGTCCTTATGTGTGTCTATCCTTTTCTGGGCCAACAAGCAAATACACGAAGACACTGAAACTTGGTGTACAGCAAAACTCTTGATTAAATAATCCTAATAAAAGAAGACAGTAAGAACACATGAAATGTGAAAAGTGAGGCAACCGATGTTTTGACGACTCGTAGGTGTCCCGTTATGGCGTTAATGCATTTTCAAGCCCTGCTGCTCCTCCTCCCTCTTCGGCGGCGGCAGCGGTGCTCGTGCGATGGCGGAGCTCCCCGCGCCAGAGGAGCTTCCAGGCTCGTAGCGGCTGCCTCGCGCCGCCGCCGCCATCTCCATCCGGCGGTCGTACTCCTCCACGTCACGCCCGGCAAACGCAAGCGGCACCACGAGCCCGTAGTTTGTGTACTTGCGCGCGCCGCGCTTTCGACTGCCGTCGGAAGCAACCCGCGCCGCCCGTTCGGGGTCAGAGGCGGGCGCCGGCCGTCGAAAAAACATTAGCGGGCCGAATCCTGCTGCTGGGCCTAGAACAATGCTAGATCTGGCACAGTTAGCGTTTTTTTCCTAGGTTTTATTCTTTTTCTGTTTAGACAGTTTCTGGTCTGTCAGTTTAATTCGAAATAAAATACCTAGATCTAGAATTTCACTAGAATTTTACCTCATGTTGTTAGGATGCCTAGATTAAAGGTTACATGCTTGTGTAGATAACACCAGTAAGCACTTTGTCAAACTTAGGATTGACCGAATTTAAAATAAGCATAAAAATTCAAAAAACATCAAAAAAATGGAAAATCAGTGTACATGTTCTTAGTTTGTCATATACTAACAACTCAAATTTATTTGGCTGTTTTAGACATGGTGGACAAAAAACTTGCTTAAAAATGGGGTTGTTTACCCTACCTTTGGAGCTCACTTGAAACTCATGTGTGAAGACAAGTGGTTTTGGGTGTGGAACTTGAAACTTTCAAAAAACTCACAAAAGATTCATTTTGGAGTGACTAAGAAGGATCCAGACTTGGTTTTTTATTTTCATGTTTGAAACTTGTTTAAATGTTGATCAAACTTAGGTTTGACCGAATTCAAAATAAGCATAAAAAATTCAAAAAATCAAAAAAAGGAAAACTAGTGCACATGTTCTTAGTTTGTCATATCCAATTAATAAACAAGATCTAGATACATTGAAACAAAATATGCTTGAATGTGGTGTGAAATCTCAAATCTCGAACTATGAACTCTCATGTGTGAAGAGAAGTGGTTTTGGGTGTGGAACTTGAAACTTTCAAAAAACTCACAAAAGCTTCATTTTGGAGTGACTAAGAAGGATCCAGGCTTGGTTTTTCATTTTCATGTTTGAAACTTGTTTAAATGTTGGTCAAATTTAGGTTTGACCGAATTCAAAATAAGAATAAAAAATTCAAAATCATCAAAAAAATGGAAAACCTCTGCACATAGTCTTAGTATGTCATATACTAACAACTCCAATTGATAAACAAGGTCTAGATACATTCAAACAAAATATGCTTGAATGTGGTGTGATATCTCAAAACTCAAACTATGAACTCTCAAGTGTGAAGAGAATTGGTTTTGGATTTGCAACATAAAATTTTCCAAAAACTCACAAGAGCTTCATTTTGGAGTGACTAAGAAGGATCCAGTCTTAGTTTTTCATTTTCATGTTTTAAACTTGTTTAAATATTGGTCAAACTTAGGTTTGACCGATTTCAAAATAAGTATAAAAAATTCAAAAAACATCAAAAAAATGGAAAACCTCTACACATAGTCTTAGTATGTCATAGACTAACAACTCCAATTGATAAACAAGGTCTAGATACATTCAAACAAAATATGCTTGAATGTGGTGTGATATCTCAAAACTCAAGAGAAGTGGTTTTGGATTTGCAACATGAAATTTTCCAAAAACTCACAAGAGCTTCATTTTGGAGTGACTAAGAAAGATCCAGGCTTAGTTTTTCATTTTCATGTTTTAAAGTTGTTTAAATGTTGGTCAAACTTAGATTTGACCGATTTCAAAATAAGCATAAAAATTCAAAAAACATCAAAAAAATTGAAAACCTGTGCACATAGTCTCTTTATGACATAAACTAACGACTCAAGTTGATAAACAAGGTCTACATAGATTCAAAACCAAAAATGCATGTATCTACTGTGATATGTCAAAACTCAAACTATGAAGTATAAGGTTGAAAAAAAGTGGTTTTGGATTTGCAACATGAAATTTTCCAAACAACTCACCAAAGCTTCATTTTGCAGTCACTAAGAAGGATCCAAGCTTACTTTTTCATTTTCATGTTTTAAACTTGTTTAAATATTGGTCAAAGTTAGGTTTGACCAATATTTGAAATGAGAATAAAAAATTCAAAAAAAATCAAAAAATGAAAAAACCTGCGCACATAGTCTCCTTATATACATAATAGATTTGTAGAACAGTTATTTGGCTGATTTAGACAAGGTCGAAAATAGCTTGCTTAAAAATGAGGTCGTTTACCCTACCTTTGGAACTCCTTTTTAGCACTTTTTTCACGAATGTGAGTTTACTTCGCAAAAAGGCTCGGATTGACGACCAAGTTAGAACAAACAAGTTTACCATAGTTTTTTTGTGAAGCAACTACCAAAACGGCTCCCGAAAGTGGAATACCCCAATGTATAAAAAATAATAAACCATTTGATAAGTACATATGACCCTGGGTTTGAATATAAAAAATCAAAAAATGAGAAACCTTCTATAGATGGCATCTTTTATAAGGCTCTACCTAGTTGACAAGGTTTTAACTTAAGAAAAAAATCGACATAGTGATTACATGGCCAGTTCTCAAAAGTACTCCCCACACGCTCCCAACGCTGGGCAAACACTGACTGAAATAGCTTCAGGCAGCTAACAAAATTTACAAGACTTCCGGACTACAGTCTGCAGCTCATTCTTCCAGCGTCCATCTTCCCTCCAAACGCCATGGCCCTGGAGCTGTCTCTGTTGTTGCAGCTGGCTCTGTAGCTGATTCCTCTAGCTCAATTTCATCTCGCAGAGAATTTCTGAGCACACCAATCTGTCCTCCGCTAGCCCGGCAACTTGACTGAAATCATCTAGGGTCACCGCTACTTCGAAGTCCAGGCTCAGCTCGCGTTGAATCGGGGTTGAGCGTGTTGAAATCCTGCTCGATGAGCTCCGGCCCGAGCTGCTCTGGTCGCCCGCAGCAATGTTGCGCATCGAGGCAAACCTCTGTCTCGCCCTCGGCGGCGAATGACGGTAAAGTGGAAAACCCTTGCCGCCGTAGCCATGACGCAACCACGCCTGCTTCAACACCTGCTTCACCGAAATCCGGTATCGCTTGCAATGCTCGATCGCGGTTGGATCCCTCGCCGCTGCCCGAGTCATGAATCGGGCCGCCGGTCTCCTCTGCGACCGTGGACCCGCACCACCCCATCCTCCACCCTCCCTCGTCGCCGTTACCTGCGATTGAGACCGCAAGCCCTGCGTCGCGGCCCGCCTGCTCGACTCCGATTGCCGCTTCTCTTCTCGCGCCTCCGCTCGACTCGCCCGCTCCATCTACCGCCGTCGCCAGGATTGATTTCCTCCAACCCGGAGAAGCCGAGACGACAGGACGTAGACTAGAGGAGTGAGCTCCAAGCGACGGCGGCGCGTGGCAGGGAATATCTGTCGCCAGGAGGTCATGGAAGGCAACCGAGATGGTTCCGCCATGAACAGAGGCAGGGGTCGCTACAGTGCACGCCCCGGGCTGACTGAACGCGTGAGGTCCCACTCGTAATAAACTCATCCATGTAACGGTCAAACGGGTTGATCGACATGGGGAAAAGTACACTTAAGGGCCATGTCGCAGCAGAGCAATTAGTGCTCACAGAGATGTCGCGCCTGAGCTATTACAACCAACGACGTCACTGTCCATACATTTGGTGAAAAAGACGTCGCATAGGAGCTATTCACCCATTTGTGTTCCTTCTAGTGTAAGCATGGGAGGCTTTGGGAAGATAACCTCTACCAGCAGTGAGGTATACGGTAGCTCTTGCGGCTGGTTGCGCCATATCCACGAGCGTCAAGACTATCACGATGCACTTCACAGGCCTGGCAGAGTCACGCCAAGTGCGAGGCTACCGGATTAGTTTGATGATGCATGGGCGATTCGTACTGTCGGGTAAACCAGTGGGACAAACTCGTCCTAGCGTCGTGCAGCCTTGGCGCCACGCCTTCGTGCCAGTGTCGATGACGAACATGCGTCGATCATACATGTGTATTTGCCTCGATCGGGTAATATAGCGGTGAGGAGATTAAGCACCGGCGAGGCCGGTGGGCGGACCGAACAACATTAAGTTCGGTGCTGAGAGCGAGGCTTTGCCATTGAATTTCGATGACCATGGCTCAGCCACGACTACCATGTCTCTTACAATGCTTTGTGTCGGCTTCTCTCTGGCCGTTCTCCTCCTAATGTTTCAAACAAGGAGGTCGCCCATCACCCCATAGACACACATGACACAAAAACAGACAAAAGACTTCCTTGTTCAGTAGGTTTGCGTAGCCGCGCACAACTCCCCAACTTGTTTTCCGGTGTGCACTGAGCGATGATACAGTATGCCTCCGGAATCCACCCTCCTGTGATCATGTGCCAGATAGAGGTGATCTCGGGTTTTTCAGGAGCGCTCTTGCGCAGCTACCCAATATCACTACATCATTGGATCCTCTGACAGGGATCTTGGTCCTAATCACAGTGAGAAGGTCCAACGGCCGGATGGTGGTGGGTAATGCGCCTCCTTGACACCAACTCCTCTCTCCTATAAATAGATGTTGTAGTAGTGGCTATATATGTACTTCAGTAGAGTGAAGGAAATCGAATGGTGAGAGCTTAATATTAGAGTGATGCTGATGGGTTCATGTCGTATAACAATGTGGCGCCCAAGATCTGGACTTATTCATTTTTTTTCCTTGGTTCATTCCAGTGTGAGCATGGGAGACCTCAGGATGATAATCTCTACCTTTGCAGCTTCTCGCCGAAGATCAAACAACTAATGTAGCCCTATGCACAAGCGCCATGCCTGGTACGGTCCACTTCATACATCCTCAAAATCGACCTTGGGATCCAGAAGTGGTTCGCATGCAGAGCAACCACACAAATATTGTGGTACGAGTGGAGATTCTGGTACTTGCAACAACTTTACTTTGTGTACATGTTGTGAGATCGTGTTGTCTATGCGAAGATGCGGGAATTTGTGTATTGCGCAGCCCGGTTGCTTCATTTGTACAAACACCAGCAAAATGTGCAAATTACATGTAAAAGTACCACTACCGGAAACGAGTACTTTGCCGTGCGGCCAAATCACACGGCAAAGGCTGCTCGGAACACGGCAAAGCCTTTGCCGTGCCGAACCGCACGGCAAACCCCACACGGCCTAATATACGTCGGTAAAGATCTTTGCCGTGTGCTTTGGCCAAAATAGCACGACAAAGGCTTTGCCGTGTGTCCTGTGTGCACTACACGGCATAAAATTGTCAACGTATGGTCAATCCTCAACCGAGGTCTTCGCCGTGTGCCGGACCTTTCCCGTGGTTTCTATCTTTGCCGTGCGCATCGAGCAAAGGCCTCACGGCAAATATTTCCCCTTTGCCGTGCTCGTCGAGCAAGGACCGCACGGCACACGTTTCCCCTTTGCTGTGTGCTCGTCGCGCCGGCACACGGAAACGAGGGATGCTGTCATAAAAAAATCGCCCATCCCCATCCCGTCGCCGACAGCGTGACGGCGTTCCGGGGCGGAGGACGGCGTTCCAGGGCGGAGGACGTCTGGGGAGAATGCCGACGCCCGACGCACGGCGGAGGGCGGGCGGGAGGACGCCAACGCGGGACACACGGAGGCGTGACCGTCGGAGCCGGAGGTCGTCGGTGGCGAGGCGGAGGTCGACGGCAGGGGCGGCCATGGCGCGAACGGATGTCCTCGTTGGCAGGCTGCGACAGCTCCACGTTGATCCACGGCAGGCTGCAGCCGCTCCTCGTCGAGGGACGCACGCTCCACTGAGGTCGACGGCAGGCTGCAGCAGCTCCACGGAGGCGGAGGTCCGACGTCAGGCTGCAGCCACTCCTTCTCGAGGGACGCGCGCCGTGCTCGAGCTGCTACAGGAGCTTGGCCATGACGGCCAGCTCGTCGGGGGAGCGCGGCCACGAGACGACTAGGCGCCTCCACCGCGCCAGCCGCCGCCCTCCTCAGGTCCACCTCCACCACTCCAGCACCGCCCTCCTCTGTGAAAACAAGGAACGGGAAAGAATCGGGAAATAAAAGAATTACCTGATGCGTGTAGAGGTCAAAGGCAGCAGCGAATCAGATGCCTCCAGGCCTCAACGAATCACAGCCCACCGCAACTGAACACACGGATTGTGTGCTTTTAATGGACGGCTGATCAATCATCCGACGGTTCATGTGTATGATCCGCGTCAAATTCTCTTGACCAATCAGCACGCACAGATGCTTTGCCGTGTGCCTGCCCTTTGCCGTGACGTTGTAGAGGAAAGCGCACGGCAAAGCCTCTCTTTGCCGTGCGGGCAAGAGGAAAGCGCACGGCAAAGGCAGCATTTGCCGTGTGTGATCCCCTTTGCCGTGTGCCCTTTTCTTTTTATTTTATTTTTCTATTTGTTTTTCTTTTAATTGTTTTTCTTCTATACTATTTTTGTGGACTGTTTATTAGTATTAGTTAATACCATTGTTGGTACATTGTGGAACCAAGATACAGCTCCGAGGTGTGACCCGCTTCACCGACCTCGCTTAATCCGTAGTAAGTTCCGACACTTAGAGGTGAAAACTCACGTTTCGGGGTGTCGGGGATGGAATCATGCGACGGAACACATGAATTGTTGGTTCCCCATGGTGCTATGTACCAACCTAACACAAACAAGCAAAAAAGTTCATGCGTCTACCCCCTCTCGGCGCAGGTCAAAGCGGTGGATCGAAAGGTTTGACTTTTTTCCAGCGGGTGTAGGGTTTCGCCGTCGCGGGGGTACGGAGCGTCGGAATCCCAACAAAACTTGCATGGGTCCCTATATATATATAAGAGTGTGTTGGTAGGTTGTGGGAACCAAGATACAGCTCCGAGGTGCGACCTGCTTCACTGCCCCGCTTACTCCGTAGTAAGTTCCGACACTGAGAGGTGAAAACTCACATTTCGGGTGCCGGGGATGGAATCACGCGACAGAACACATGAATTGTTGGTTACCCATGGTCCTATGTACCAACCTAACACAAAAAAACAAAAAGTTAATGCGTCTACCCTCTTTTGGCGCCGGTCAAAGCGGTGGATCGAAAAGTTTGACTTTTTTCCAGCGGGTGTAGGGTTTCGCCGTCACGGGGGTACGGAGCGTCGGAATCCCAACAAAATTTGCATGGGTCTCTAATATATGTATAAGAGTGTGTTGGTAGGTTGTGGGAACCAAGATACAGCTCCGAGGTGCGACCTGCTTCACCGACCCCGCTTACTTCGTAGTAAGTTCCGGCACTTAGAGGTGAAAACTCACGTTTCGGATGCCGGGGATGGAATCACGCGACAGAACACATGAATTGTTGGTTCCCCATGGTCCTATGTACCAACCTAATATAAAAAACAAAAAAGTTCATGCGTCTACCCCCTCTCGGCGCCGGTCAAAGCGGTGGATCGATAGGTTTGACTTTTTTCTAGCGGGTGTAGGGATTCGCCGTCGCGGGGGTACGGAGCGTCGGAATCCCAACTAAATTTGCATGGATTCCTAATATATGTATAAGAGTGTGTACATGAATATTCTAGAAGCCTTAACAAAGAAAATAAATAAGGAAACCATATCAAAACAAAAAAGAAGGTTATACATGTTTTGCCGTGTACATGACAGGAAGGCACACGGCAAATCTGTTCTTTGCCATGTGCTGTCCCTTAGGGCACACGGCAAAGCATTAATTCAGAGCGCGGGATATTTGCAGATCCTGGTCATCGCTGGTCCAACTAGTTTGCCGTGCTGGTGGGTTAAGGATCACGGCAGAGATGTCTTTGCCGAGTATGGCGATTTTGCCATGTGTTATTCGTGTCGTTTGCCGTGCATATTTCTTTGCCGTGTGCCCTTTCTGTACTGTGCCGTGACTAATTCTTTGCCGTGATCCTTTCGTTGTCCTGCACGGCAAAGTAGGCTTTGCCGTGTTCCGCGAAACGGGAGCACACGGCAAAGAGCTGCCTTCACGGCAAAGAATGTTTTTCCGGTAGTGTACCAAGTAACTTGTTATGTTTACATGTGCCTAATCAACGTGCTCATCATTGCTCCACTTCATCGATCCTTCATAATCACAGTTAGATTTGGTGCACACCGTTTGTTAGCTCATATTTATGTGTGGGTTGCGACCTAGTGGCCATTTGTTGTTTTTTGCACTTCCTTCATTTTGTCTATATTATCTGCACCTCACCAACACCAAATACGTCAAGGGTGACGCAGAAACCAACGATTTTGGTAAAAATAACTTATCTTAGTTATACTCTAAAGTTCGTCAGTAAAACTAGATTTATTTGATATAGATTGGGTTAAGTGCTAGCAATGTGCCCATGGATTCTCTCTTCTCCACCAATTAATTTGGGCTAGTACCTACTAATCTCCTTGTGTGGCATTACCGTCATAATCTCATGGCTAGCTGAAGGACCGAGCCGACAGTGCCATGGATCATCATGGCATGCGTCACGCTATTGCCCAACGCCGAGTCTCACAACGTGACTGGCCATGGAACCCTTCTAGTGCGGCACGGTAATTGTCCTCTGGCGAATGCGTGTCCACCCCGAAGTTGGCATTAGATGGTTGCGTGCTTTCGGAACTACGTGGATAAGTTGGTTGCTCGAATATTTCGGCAAGATATGTATGTACAGTAGTATTTTCTACGCATACAAATTAGTGAAGATGCATCGGAATATGTACAACCAAAAGAAAATTTAAATATTTCGAGACGGTTCCCAGCACAGGAGCTGATCGTGCATAAAAACACCTCATGTCATATGCTCCCAAGTAAGTGAGTACATAACCTTCCTATTCCCTTCTCTTGTCCACATGCACCCCTTCCTTGCTTCCACCCAGGTCATCAATATATGTATGAATGAAGATATTTGATTTTCTTATAGTATAAAAACACAACACAATATGAAGGACACATCTGTGATAAAGTTTAGCCTATAATTTTAGAATGTAATTTTATATGATGGAAAATATAGTACTAGCCACTAGACACAAGATATTTTTTTTGTTTCTATTCTATAGAAGTATAGCATTACTCCAACTATTCAAAGTAAACCCTTTGTATATAACGTAAAACAGAGCACCAAAGCTCTTAACACGAAGAACACGCGCTCTTGTCTTAAATATATGTTTTTTTACACAACTGCTCAAATACAACGAATGTAGTAGCTTAAAGGCCACTGAATTCGTGGTTGTCCAAAAGCGTGTAGTTGAATCGAATGACTAATGAAAATGAGTGTGGTAGCAGGTGGTTGTTCAGAACTTTACTAGCATTCCCTCTATCTAGTATCCGAACCATGTAATCAAAGTATAGCTAGTTGCAACTACCAGCTATGAAAGGAGTGTCTGCATAGCTTCCATCAACTGCGCAGGTGTTCGTACAACTATTGATGAATTCCTCATCGGCTCATCTCCATCTTGGGCAAGCTCCAATTACTGGTCAATTACCAATTCATGGTGCTTGCTCTTTTAGAAGATATTTGTATATAATTCTACTATTTATGTTCAAGATCAATTTAAAAAAGGAACTATAAGGTCATCCGATCGATTAAAGGCAGTGTAAATAAGAACGATACTTTGTTGCATACAAAAAATCTAATTAGGCAATCCATGTTTTGGTACACGCAATATTTTTCCTCATGTTGCTTCCAACTGATTTAAGCGTTTATTTGCTACAGTGTACCAAAATGTTACAGATCAAATATTTTTCTTCGCATCAATAAAGGTTGTACTGATTTTGTCCAAGTCTTATTTCCATATAACATCCCAAACCATGTTCTTACCACACTATATCCAAGTTGTGCAATATTTTTATTACCTTTCAGTTTATGCTACCATTTTATTGTCTAATATGTCAACAAATCTGGTTTTTCTAATGGGACTGCAGCAACCCGTGGGGTACCATCTAGTGTTTTGAATAAACAAACCCAGCAGCTTGATCAGGATCTCCACTTGTTTTTGTACTTGGCTTGGATTGAACAGGTGAACACTCTGAATCTGAATGAGAGCTGAAAGTTAGCTCTGAAACTCGTACATAATCAACGGCAAGTGTTTGAATCACATGAGATTCAAAATCATTTTCACTCAAATCAGAGCTGAAAGTAAAAGCAATCTTGAGGCAAAAGTGTCGATGGGCCTTCTGGTGCGCTTCAAGGCCCAGGGCGCTGTCATTCTTCCCTAGCTTCGCACAAACGGCCGGCGGCGACCGTCTTCACCTTTCCTCGCCGCCGTCGCCGTCGCCTGCGTCATGCTCCGCCTCCAAAGCTCCATCCTCGCCCACCTCCTCCCTTCTCCCGCCGCCTCTCCCGTCTCCCCTCTCCACCGGCTGCTCTCAGCGGCTGCGGCCGCGCACCCCGCTTCCACGAACCCTAGCTTCGCCGTCGACCAGTACCTCGTCGACACCTGCGGGCTCACCCGACCCCAGGCACTCAAGGCATCCATGAAGCTCTTCCACCTCAAGTCCCCCTCCAACCCCGACGCCGTCCTCGCCTTCCTCTCTGGCTTCGTCCTCTCCATCGCCGACGTGGCCGCCGCCGTCGCCAAGGACCCGCTGTTTCTCTGCGCTGGCGTGGACACAACCCTTGTCCCCGTCTCGGTCTATCGCATTCTGAGATTGCCCGCATTGTCTCGCTCACCCCCAACAGATTCCGGTGCAGATCCATCATTTCCAAATTCCAATCTATCCTACTACCTGCACCTCTTTGGCTCCAAGGAGAAGCTGCTCCCGTTACTCAAGCACAACAATCTCCTAGGGAGCAGCATCGAGAAGGTGGTCAAGCCCAATGCCGCGTTCCTGCAGTAGTGTGGGCTAAGTGCTTGCGATACTGCCAAGTTGTGCAGATTTCAACCGAGGATGCTCTCGATGAACCCGGAGCGCGTCCAGGCGATGGTCGTGTGTGCCGAAGGACTCGGCGTACCACGTAGCTCTGGGATGTTCAGGCAAATGCTGCAGGCTGTTGAATTCCTCGGTGAGGAGAAAATCGCCGCCCAAGTGGAGAACTTGAAAAAAACGGTCGGCTGGTCGGATGCCGAGGTTGGCATTGCTGTTTGCAAGTTTCCAACCATGCTGACGAAATCTAAGGACATGCTGCAGAGTAGGTCAGAATTCCTTATCTCCGAGGTGGGGTTGGAACCGCCCTACATTGCTCACCGGCTAGCTATGCTCTCTTACAGCTTGGAGGGCCGACTCAGGCCAAGGTACTATGTAGTGAAGTTTCTTAAGGCAAATGGATTGCTAGATCATGACCAGGACTACTATAGTATAGTCGCCTACACTGAGAAGATATTCGTGGAGAAGTACATTTTCCCTCACAAGGAAGCCGTGCCACACCTCGCTGAAGACTATGCAGCCTCTTGCAAAGGGCAATTGCCGACTAGATTCAGATTTGCATGAACCAAAAAATGTGTAACTGTGTATGGCGCAGCTAAGATTCACTCTGCACAGAAAGATGGTTAGTCCTGCTTCAGTGTTGTTCGCCCAATTAGACGTTGGTTATCCTCTCTATTGTATGCCTTTTACATGCTAGTTTTGCCATTACTAAGGCTTGATGAAACTGGGTGTGTTGCTATTGGCATTGGCTAGAGAAGAAATGATCTGCCCCGCTTAGTTTCAGATTTACATGAACCATGAGCGAACTATGAAAATTGGTAACTGCCCCTCTTTGAGAATGGCTGAAGAACAGTTTGTCTTTCTGCCAGATATGCATCTCGAAACTTATTTGGATATATGGCTGAGTCAGTGCCTCTGAATCTGTGAGGCGTGATGTTGTAACAGGAGGAGTAGTTTCAGTTCAGGTAAGTGGTTCAGAAATATGAAACATGTTTTAATCTTGTGTTGCTCGCTATCTTGTGAAGAAAACAACAGTAACATAGTACATCAGTAGCACAGGAACTGCTCCTGATTTGACTTGATCTTTAGCTCCGGCCAAGTGCAAGATTTTTGCATGGCTAGCAACCAAATACCGCCTGTGGACATCGGATAGGAGAGCGAGGCATGGGCTGCAAGAGCACCCAGATGCATGCTTCACATGCTTGCAAGACGAGGATAATGTCAACCATGTGTTGATTCGATGCGTGTTCGCCAGAGAGGTTTGGTTTGGGTGCTTGACCTGGGCCGGACTGAAAATTCAGGAGCCCAGTACTGACTCCACCTTGGAAATATGGTGGCGGCAGGCAAGAGGGAGGATCCGGAAGCGGGATAGGAGAAAATTTGATACTCTGGTGACTTTGGTAGCCTGGATGTTGTGGAAACAAAGGAATGCGAGGGTGTTTGGCCGCATTCGTGATCAATGTAATGTAGTACAACTCATAGATAGGATCGGAGACGAACTGCAGCTATGGCAACAAGCTAGAGGGAGTGAGAGAACCGATGCGGCGAGAGAGTAGTTAGAGTGTGAGTGCGGAGTTTGGCTAACCCTAATGTTCGCATTGGGCTCTTAGCTTCTTGTAATTGTTTGTGCTCTTCTTCTATAAAGCTACGGTATGCCTTTGGCATACTCTTTAAAAAAAATGTCCCCGTATTTTCTCTGACAATTTGGTATAAGGGTAGATTAGTAACATGTTTGTAGACTGTAGTACTACTATCAGTTAAGAAAGAAAATGTAGTACTACTGTCAGTAAATCAGCATGCTCCTATTGCCCGGACACCTTCTGCTCAAGGAAAAACTCCAGTATTTTTCTTGAATGTAGGAGCATGGCTTCGGTTTTCATGCATCCGTCATTAAAATCTGCTTCTTTCCAAATTGTATCTGGTGTGTTCTGTTTCATTACTTTGCCTGTTTCGTTCTGTCACATGTTTGTTAGCACTAAAATTGCAGTTCAATCTTCAAGACTATGCTTAGAAATATATCCATATTCGGTGAATATTTGTTATTTCTTTTGATTTCTTCCCCTTATTCTTCTATGATTGAGTATCTTTGTTCGTAGTTCCTTCAGCTGTCCTTACTTTGCATGGACAGTGTTCAGATTAAATTCTTAAATCTTTCCAGGACAAAAGCATGATAAAAAAAAATGAATTAGTCTTATCATTTAATTGTCAGAACTGAATCACCGGAGATAGTATGAATTGGTCTTATCATATATCCACTGTTCAGATGCTTGCAAATGTGAAATTGTATCCGTGGAGGCAGAAAAACTGTGAGAAACTGTAGATTAAAATTCTGATTTCGCAAAGCTGCACAGTTGTGCCCAATTTGAGGCTTTGATTCTTGCATGAGACTGACACCTTAGGTTTTTGTCCATCCTAATACACGAGGGGTACGCATCACTTGCATGGCATGCCCTGACAAATCACAATGCAAGGTTTTATGATGCAGCAGGCGTACGTTCTAAATTTGCAGTGCGCAAGATTTCACCAATTAAAATCTGTAGCAAAGCATCTTACAGAGTTTCAAACATAGGAATAGTCGGCATGTTGTGCAGCACATGCACCTCAAATTGAGAAGCAAGGCTATGTGAGGACAGAACGATGCACAGTTTTGATCCCGATGTGAGGAAGCATGAGTTGGTAATGAGACATGAGCTATGTTCCTGCTTGCAGTACTATTCGTGAATTCTTCAGAAACAAGCATGCATTCCCTGACTCTTGCAAGTTTTGTTCAGAGAAGCTCCTGCTTTTCCCTCCCGGAATTTTGCAAGTTTACTGTCCTGCACACGCGTCGCTGTCAGATTCAACCAGCTTCAGTGAATTCGTACATTCTGTTTTGCTGACGAGATCTTGGAAGTTTGGTCATGCTGTGAACTTTTTGATCACTCAAAAGCAGCTAGGAGTCTTTTTGGTTGAACACTTGAATTTACACCCAACTGACTACAATAATAATCTTTTAAATTTACAGGAGCCAAGTTTTTTTAACGTATTTACAGGCTGCAGTAGCCAAGTTTTCCAATTTGTCATACTTAAAAGAGGCAAGATAACTCCAATGAGAGTTTTTTTTTCTAAGCTGGTTTTATTTTTTTGAGGATTTTCTGAGCTGATACTAACGGTGGCAGGAGAAGCAAGTTGCAGTGGGCCAAAGCTAGAAAGCCCATAGTCATGTGTCATGGGCTTCTTACGTTGTCTCGTTCCAGTCAGACCACAGTCTGACGGGTCTCGCACTCGCTCACAACAACCGGCGGCGCTCGTTCCAGCATTCACTCGCCGCCGGCGCCTGCGCGATGCTCCGCCTCCGAAGCTGCATCGCTGCCCGTCTCCTCTCCTCTACCTCCACCGCTACCACCATCTTCCCACTCCACCGCGTCCTCTCCGCAGCCGCGGCCGCGCCCGCCGTTTCTCCAAACCCTACCTTCGCCGTCGAGGAGTACCTCGTCGACACCTGCGGCCTCACCCGAACCCAGGCAGTCAAGGCCTCCCCAAAGCTCTCCCACCTCAAGTCCCGCGCCAATCCCGACGCCGTCCTCTCCTTCTTCGCCGGCCTCAGCCTCTCCAGCGCCTACGTGTCCGCCCTCGTCGCCAAGGACCCATTGTTCCTCTGCACCAGCGTGGACACAACTCTGGGACCTAATGTCGTCGGTCTCACCGGTCTCGGCCTATCACGTTCTGATATCGTGCACCTTGCCTCGCTCTCCCCTTCTGCTTCCGCTGTAGGTCTATCGTCTCCAATCTAATCTACTACCAGTCGCTTTTTGGCTCCATTGAGAACCTCGCCCAGTTTCTCAAGCAGATCACCGGACTCCTCAGATTCAACCTCGAGAAGACGGTCTAGCCCAATGTTGCGTTCCTGCAGGAGTGCGACCTAGGTGCTTGCGATATTGCCAAGCTGGGCCTATCTGTGCGATGGATACTTGGCACCAAACCAGAGCGTGTCCGGGCAATGGCAACGCGTGCTGAAGCTCTAGGTGTGCCCCGTGGCTCTGGGATGTTCAGGCACGCGCTGCATGCTGCCGCATTGCTCGGCGAGGAGGAAATCGCCGCCCAAGTGGAGTACTTGAAGAACAAATTCAGGTCGTCGGATGTCGAGGTGGCCATTGATGTTTGCAAGTCTCCAATCATGGTGACGAAATCTAAGGACATGCTACAGAGTATGTCAGAATTCCTTATTTCTGAGGTGGGGTTGGAACCACCCTACATTGCTCATCGGCCAGCAATGCTATCTTACAGCTTGGAGGGCCGGCTCAGGCCAAGGTACTATGTAGTAGTGAAGTTTCTTAAGGCAAATGGATTGCTAGATCATGACCGGGACTACTATAGTACAGTCACCTACACCGAGATGGTATTCGTGGAGAAGTTCATACGCCCTCACAAGGAAGCTGCACCGCGCCTCGCTGAAGACTATGCAGCCACTTGCAAAGGGCAAGTGCCTACTAGATTCATATTTTCTTGAACCAAAAAATGAGTAACTGTGTATTGCGCAGCAAAGATTCATTCTGCGCAGAAAGATGGTTAGTCCTGTTTCAGTGTTGTTCGCCCAATTAGACATCGGTTACCCTCTCTCATGTATGCCTTTTACATGCTGTTTTGTCATAACTAATGCCTGGTGAAACTGATAATTTGTTTCCGGAAACCTGGTGTGTTGCTGTTCTCATTGGCTAGAGAAGCAATCGTAGCCTGCAATATAACAAAATGAATACCCCATGAATATAGTTTTGTTTCCGACTTTCGTTGATGATCATGGAGATTAGATGTGTGGGTGAACCTGTTTTCCGCTGAAATCAGGAGCAGAGAACAAAAAGCGGAAGAACTATCCTGCGTCATTTTCCATTGAGAATATCAATATGGCCAGCTTTCATGCCAAATTTTATTTAGCTGTTCCGTTTCCATTTTGTCATTTTTTCCGGTCTTATGTCAATATATTAAAATGACAGTTCAATCTTTGATATTTAGATTATGCTTTTGTGTGTGTTTATTACTTTATTTAGCCTTTTGGTTTCTTTCTCTCTATTCTTAATGATGGATTATCTTTGTCCACAAATCCCGTAGTTTGTAGCTGGCCCTACGTTTGCTAGGCAATTTCTCAAATTTGATAAAGTAATGTACTAAAGCGTGATCAACAAATGAGTTTAAATCATTGACATATATGTATTAATCATGAAAACCAAGTCACTGCAGATGGCATGAATTATTCTTATCATGTCTATTGGTTAGTGCTTGTATATGTGATATAATATTTATTCACGATACTGCATGTATATTTTCAATTTGGCAAAAAAAGTCGAGAAACTGTATATTCAAAACTCAATTTGCCATGGCTTGAAAGATATATGCCTTAACTCAAATCAGAGTTTCATGCAACATACCTTTTCTTAAACCATATTTTAAATTTGCAAACTAGATTTTGTATCCACTATTTTCTCATGCTTTGGTTTTACAAACTTACCTTGGCCATTTAATACATGAGTCAGGTCAGACTATTTGAAAGTGCATGTTGCCCCCATGCGTGGTTTTGGTAATTAATGACAATCCTTATGGACTAATGTGTGCATTGAGATATTCTTGTAGATCTTGTCCATAGGAAAAGATTAGAGTTCATGTGTTGGACTCTAGAATCTTACATGGTAAAGTGTGGCTTGGAAAAAAAGATTGAGGGAACTTTCATGTTTATCACCAAGCCATCATATATGTCAAGAGAAGAAGATGAAGTGCAAGTTCAATATGATCCATCTCGAAAGATATCATTTGTTTGAATCTTGCAATGGATACATGAAGACAGAGCTAAACAAGACTCTCCCATAATGGGGTATGGGGGAGTTGGAGAAGTCTTCATCAAGCATGTGCTAGCAAACATGATCAAGAATGGTGTTCCAACTTGAGAGAGTCAAGATCGTCATCATCTAACTCAAGTGGAATGCGCAAGGCAAAGGAATGATCTTGATAGGTTTCTATTTTACCGGTCTCATGTTGTTAGTTGGAGACCGGGTTATAGGATAAATGTCGTACTATCAAGAGGGGCTCTCAAGTGAGTAACTTGATCGCATCTTTGTGGAGAGCGCAAACCTTTGCATACTTGTCATATCATCTTTCTTGGCTCTTATTTGGCTTTTATCCATGTGAGAATTTGGAGCTTATGTTCATCTCCATACCAAGCTCTAATTCATCAAAAACGGATTTCATATGAATATCTTGTTGAGTTTTTGATGTTGGAGGTTTTACCGGTTTGTGTTTTATAGAGAGGTAAAACTCTCCTCTTTGGTTTCCTCTTCACATGATGTACTATGATGTTTCTCTGCATAATCTTAAAGGGCTTTTCGTTGCGATTCCAACGAGCCTAAGATCATTGAAATCGGAGTCCGGATGAAAAAGATATTGCAGTTTTTGTTTTGTAGGTTCTTTCAGTTTCTAGAAAACCGGATATTCCGTAATATCCGACCCCCAAGTTTGCTCGAGCTGAAAACTGCTAAGGACCAGAACGCGAAGTGTTCTGGAGGGTGTCGGATATTTGCAACTGGATATTTGCCCAGAACCGGAATATCCGGTCCCCAGGAATTGCTCAAAAACGGCTAAGGACTTTAGCCAAAACCGTTCTGTATACCTTCGGATTTTTTAGACCAGAAATTTGCTGAAGACCGGAATATCCGGTCATCACTTGGACCGGAATATCCGGTCCCCGTCTCTCCAACGGGCAGATTTCTGGGAGGGGTATATATACCCCTCCACCTACCTCCAGCCCAACAGCTTTCCTGCAGCACATTTTTCTCTCTCTCCCACCATTGTTGACCTTGAAAAGGTTGCCTCTCTCTCAATCCCTCCCATGATTGTTGCATATTTTTGAGGGAAAAGTGAGAGGAGATCTAGATCTACATTTTCACCAATCCATCTCTCCTCTAAGTGAGGGGAACCCTTTCGATCTAGATCTTGGTTTTCCATTTGTTGAGTTCTCCTTTGTTCTTCCTCTCTTATCCCCTTATAAGCATTAGTTGCTTTTGTAGGGATTTGGGAGTGAAGGACTTGAGCACTTCTTGTGTTCTTGCCTTTGCTTTTGTGCATCGGTTTGCTCTCTCCACGAGGATTCATGGAAGTGAAAGTTTGTGAGCTTGTTACTCTTGGGTCGTTGGACCCTAGACGATGTTCTTGAGGCCTTTTGTGGTCAAGGTCTTTTGTGGCTAGTTGGAACCTTTTGTGGTCACTTGGGAGCTCCCAATCCTTTTGTGGGTTGTGCCTAAAGATTGTTGTAAGGGACTCGATTTCCGCCCAAAAGGAAATCAATAGTGGAAGGTGAACCGAGATTTTGGGCGAATTTCATCGGAGAATAGGGTGAGGCCTTTTGTGGCATCTTGAGTTTGAAACTCACATCCCTCCAACGAGACGTACTCCCTAAAAAGGAGGAACTTGGGAATACATCATCGTCTCCGCGTGCCTCGGTTATTTCTATACCCGAGCTCTTTACTTATGCACTTCACCGATGGAGAATCTAGAACCGGCGTTGAGAGATTTGTGGGAGAAGATACTCTCACAGAATCTAGAACCGGCGACACAAACCGAAATAAACATGACGACTCTCCTCTCCACCGACTCTCATGGCGACTCTAGGGCAAACTAGGGTTTACTCCACCTTCCCCGACGGCAGGCTCTCCGCACCGCCGTCCACCCCTCTCTCCCAATGCCCAACTCCTTCCCCACGGCCCCTGCCTGTTGGCGATGGAGGGCAATCTTCTCCCACAAACTTTCTCGGGCTTTAAACCACCTCTACAATGGTTTCATCTAGGTGGATCCAAAGATCAGGAGGGTTTTTCTTGTTGATGATCTTGGTGTCATTGTTGACCAGCGTCCCATTAAGGTACATGAATTCATCCATCCTGGATCTGAGCTATCTTTCTCATGCCACCATGTTAAAGTCCAGGCTAGATTGGTTATGGTTAATGGAGTTCTTCTTGATAATGGACATCCTGTGATTGTTGATCACGATAAGGGGCCAGTCAGACTGCTGGAAGTTGATCCTATTGATCCGGCCACTTCGTTGGTTCATCCTGCTAGGGTTTTAGATCTGGATTTCTCACGTGGGAATGCTTTTGCCAGCGAAGTTAAACGTTTGTTCAATAAGACTGTTCACCCCATAGACAGATCCAATCGTTTTATCTTGGTTGTTTCTTTTGGACGTTCATCTCTCCACCTCGATGAGGACCTGGTTGGCCTCGCCTTAGAGGCAGTGATCGGAGGTTTTTGTGGTAGTCTGAATGTTAAGCTTCTGCATGATAGGGTTTTCTCCTTTGAGGTTTCATCTAAATCAGTGGGCTTTCATATTCTCCGTTTGAAATGGTTTGAATGCTTCCATTTTAAATGCTTTTTCCACCTTTGGGGTTCTGGTGGGCCGTCTTGGAAACATGAATTTAAACGATGGCAGGCTGAATGTGAGAATGCTTGGACCGTGGTTTCTAGACGCAGTAAAAATGCACCAAAGTTCAATCATAAGCCTGTTCCCAAGGTCTATCAGTTGAAACAATCTTTGCCTGTTCGGTCGCCTGCTACTGTGGTTTCACCTATTGATCGGAGTGTGCCTGTTCGTGTGTCTGTTCCTCGGCAGAAATCTGTTGTCTTTCATCCTTCTGTGACTAATGTAAGCAATGTTAAAATTCAGTTTGGGTCTTTTGGTGTCACTGCACAGAGCCAGACTGATGGACACACTTCCATACCAAAGCCACGATCAGAACCTGTTTTGGTAGGGGATGTTGCTCCAAAATATACCCCCTTTGGGTCAATTTCTGCAGAAGATGCTGATGAGGCTTTTGCTAAGATCATTGATACAATGGCGGCTCAAGTCTGGAATTGCTCACGTTGCTTGAGTGCCAAGCACAAAACTAAAGATTGCACCGGAAAAGCTCGTTGCTGGACTTGTTCAAAGTTGGGTCACTTTCGAAGAGATTGCCCAGGGGCAAATGAGTCTGTTCGCTGGGTTGCAAAACCGTCAACACCTCCTGTCCTTCCAGTCGTAACCATTGAGAAGTCCCCAAGAGCTGCGGTCTCTACTTCCTCTGCTACTGTGGCGGAACCCTTGCATTCGACTGTGCCTCCCTCTCTTCGCTTTCATGAGGTCAATATACAAGCTCCTGATGTTGTTGTGGCTGCCCCTCAACTAGCAGGGGATTTAGTATTGAGGGATGCTGCACTAAATAATCAAGATGATGTTGTTGATGGTGATGCTGCACTAGATGTTGAGGATCAAGGGTCTATAGTTTTAAACTCTTCAGATATCTCAGTCTCCTCAGTAAATGTCCCGAACAATCAGTTGCAGGTGCACGATAACTATATTAATGTGGGTGTGGTGCCCTCTGTCTCTGGTCCTGTACCTCCTCCTGAAATGCAGTGGCAGAGGTTGTTTGTTAAGTTCTTGCCTGCTATGATGTCTGTTGTTCTGCCATGGACATTGCCACCTGGGCCCTTCTCGGCTGTTCTGCTTGTTAAGAGGAGTTGGTCACAAGCTTTTGAAGACAAGTTCCAACTTATTTGTGGGCCTGCGGAGGATGCCCCTCAGGAGCTGTTGAGTGATAGGATACCGTGTCGCCGTAGGGTCGCAAGACAGCTTACATTTTCTGAAGATGCTCAATCTGTTGTGTTTGAGGAGAAACATCCTGTGGTGTTCGACAGTCCTGCTCCTGTTAGTTTGCAGAAGAAGCGTGCATCCAGAAAGAAGAAGCTCTTGGTAGATGTGGAGGTGCGACGCAGTGCACGTCAGAGTGCCATCAGAGATGGTTTCAGAAAAAATCCCAAGACTGACGGGGAGCAGCCTACTGCTAAGAGGACTAGGCGTCAGGTAAAGGCCGTCCAGACAAACGGTAAGAAAGGAAAATTTGCAGAGACTAGCAATGAGGCAGAAGAAGAACAGGAAGACACGAGGCTTAAGCTGCCAATAACGCCGATCAAGGTCCTACAAGGTGTGGGGCTTCGGCTGGGCATTGATGCTGCTCTACTGACCAAGGAAAAGCTTTCAGCTGATCCTAGTTCTTCATCTTCCAATGTTTCCAATGAATAGTACGAACACACGCTTCTGGAAGGTGTTTGATTTGAATGCTCGAGGCTTAAATGGTGAAGATAAGCAGAGAGATGTGAGAAATAAAATTGAAGAGAGTCAATGCTCAATTATTTGCTTGCAAGAAACGAAAATTGAATATTTTGACCACCGCTTAATTAAGAAATTATGTCCAAAAAGATTTGATAGTTTTGCATATTCTCCTTCTGTGGGGGCCTCTGGGGGTTTAATCACGATTTGGAATTCATCGGTACTGTCTGGAACTCTGGTTGAAACCCAACGCTATGGTGTGGTTGTGGACTTTGTTTCAGTACACAATTCTGAAGCATGGCATCTAGTTAATGTGTATGGCCCTTGTCAAGGAATTGAGAGGAATAATTTTGTCTCCTGGTTATATAATATGGACATCCCGCTAAATGCGAACTGGCTAATTCTTGGTGATTTTAATTTTATCAGATCTGTTGACAACAGAAATAGAGAAGGTGGGGATGTTAATGATATGTTTCTCTTTAATGAGGTGATTGGACACTTGGGGCTAATAGAATTACCTATTAAGGGGAGAAATTTTACATGGTCAAACATGCAAGCGGATCCGCTGTTGGTTCAACTTGATTGGTTCTTTACCTCTGTGAATTGGACTCTGGACTACCCAAATACTATGGTTCTCCCCATGTCAAAATCCTCTTCGGATCATCTGCCTTGCATTGTCTCTATTGGGACTGATATCCCTAAAGCTAAGATTTTCAGATTTGAAAACTATTGGGTGGATCAACCGGGTTTTATGGACTGTGTGAAGGAATCCTGGAATCAGCACACGTCGAAAGTTTCTAGTGCGGCTAGAACTGCAGCTAAATTAAAAAGGCTCAGGTTTGAACTTAAAAATTGGAGTGTTTCTAACTCCAGAATCAAGTTGCTGATTGAGCTGTGCAACAAAGCTATCTTCATCTTGGATGAATTGGAGGATAACAGATGCTTGTCTAGGCCTGAATTCAACTTCAGGAAAATAGTTAAATTACATCTAGAGAAGTTACTGTCGGCTCAGTGCAAATATTGGCGAAATAGGTGCACCATGAGATGGATAAAAATTGGAGAAGAGAACACCAAGTATTTTCACTCGATGGCAACAAAAAGATTTAGAAGGAATACAGTAGCAAGTATTCAGTTGGAGGATGGCTCGGTTGTTTCTGAACATGAGCAGATGGCAGGAGTTTTTTCTGAATGTGTTCAAGCAACGAATGGGGTGTTCAGTTGGTATTACGATGGGAATTGACATACAGAGCATCGTCAAACATGTTGATGGTTGGATGATTTGTCTAGGCCGTTTGATAAAGAAGAAATGGATGGGGTTATAAAATATATGCCAGCTGATAGAGCCCCTGGACCAGACGGTTTTAATGGTTTGTTTTTGAAAAAATGCTGGCCCATAATTTGTGAGGATTTTTACAAGTTGGCTCATGATTTTCATGCGGTCGAACAAGGTTGATTAATATAAATTCTTCCTATATAACCCTGGTACCCAAAGTTCCTTCCCCTGAATCTGCTAATGATTATCGGCCAATATCTTTAACTAATGTCTGGCTTAAGTTTCTCACCAAGCTGGTGGCCAATAGAGTTCGAGATCAGATCCTAAGATGCATTAGTAAGAATCAGTATGGTTTTCTGAGGGGGAGAACAATACAGGACTGTTTAGCTTGGA